>JAHHUM010001218.1:0-468722 GCA_036173005.1 Crenichthys baileyi | reverse complement strand
CTTTTTTCTTGTCCAAAAACATTAGGTTCCAGAAGGTCTTGATCTATGTTCTCTCTGTCAAACCTTATTTTGGCTTTAATGTTTTTCTTAGAGAGCAACAGTTTCCTCGCACACCTCCCCTGTAATTAAACTTGTGCAGTATCCTGGTTGTACAGACATAAACATCAACAATAATAAGAGCCTGTTTTAGGTTCCATAATGGGTTTTTGGACTTATTTTACCATTTTACAGTCAGAGAGAACTTGCTTGGAAACCCAAACGTGTACGTGTTGCCAGTTATCAACTCCATCAAGGTTTTGTTTTTGTTGGGCTTGTCCATCTTTCTGTAAAATATCTAAAAAAGTTATGAACGGATTTGGATGAAATGTTTAGACAAGGTGTGTAATAAGACAAGGAACGGTTCGATTTTGGTGGTGATGTGGAGCACCATCTGGATCCAGGACGTCTTTATCATTGCCAGTGCGAATTCCCACATGGTTCCTTATCCTGTCAGCAGCAGACATACAGCTCATCAGTATAGAAAAAAGCTGGCATGCATCAATGATCCTATTGCCTTGGTGAAGGTCTGTGCTCTAACTGTGCTTTTCTAGTTTTTAATGTCCTTCACTTGTAGATTCTTTCCCATACAGTGGAAAGACTAACATCATGCTATTTTGAGACCTCATCAGATCTCTTACCAGACTCATAAGTTGCGGCAATCTTCTTCTTGAAGGCCTCAGACACAAAGTCCTCAACAAAAATGTCCGAGGTTTGAAAATGGCCAACCTTTCTTCAAAATGCAGAGTAATGTTTGCAGCAGTTGTCCCTGAGGTGTAGTAGCCATTTTAATTGGGAATAAATGTGGGAGTATCCCAGTTTGTTCCATACCTGAAAATATTTGACATTTTTCAAAAGTCTTTTCAAAAGTCCTATTTGTGGTGTTATGTGCAACCTTACTTTTCCAGTAGTTTTTTTATTAAACACCCATATGTCCAAATACTTTAGAAAAACACAGCCTATTAGGCATTTTATTTCTGTAAACACTGAAATTCTGATTGAAGGTAAATGCAGTGAAAATGCCTTACTGGCCCAAACTGCTAAAGTACTGCGTTTTAAATATAGGAAAATACACTGTTAGACAGGACCGGGTCGGACGTGTTTGGTCCTAGGAATTCCAAGCTGATCTACACCTACTGCCAGGAAAAATCTAGTTTTAGAGTGTCAATGGAGGAGGCCTTCAGTCAGGAGGTAAACTTATGTCTACTGTTACAAATGTTTTAAACCAAGTGGAACATTCCTGCAGCACCTGGCAGCCAGATCAGTGAACTTGGGCATGAACTCTTCAATCAGAGCAATTCCCAAAATTTCATTCCTGATACTTTGTTTTGGCTCTTTCTTGTTTAGCCCTGAATTTAATTAGTCCTTTTTATACAAACAAAAAAAAAAAAGTTATATAATTGAAGTAGTAGTCTTAAAGATCTGCAAAATAAAGAGATCCAGACAACACAAAGGTCCTGTTGAGTCCCAGCTTGTAAGGAAGGACAGAACTCCCAGAGGCATGGGCAGATATGGCTCCGTGCAGAGTCGTCAGGTTTAGGAGAACCAAAACCAAGTTCGACACACTATTCTCTGAAAACTATCGAGAGGGCATATACAGAATACATTTTTATTTCAATAAAAAAGTAAAATATTTACATACTGAAATAAATTGATAACTTTCATACACAAATGTGTTCTTTCACATTGCATGAACCCTTTTACATGCTTTTGTTTTCATGTTAACCCAAAGGAACTAAAGACTACGTTCTTTACATCATAGTCTCATATCTGAGGGGACGTGACAGGACAGAGGCCGATGCAGCAGAAAGAAAACCAAGGACTGCTGCTTCACAAAGATAAAGCAGTAGGAATCAAACCAGACTCCTCTGCTCCCCAACAAGTTAGGGCTGGACTTTTGTGGTACTGAGACAGTTTCACATTCAACTCATGGCCATAGCTAATGTCTTTCTGTTGAACAATACAGCTGAGCTTTCTCACTGTGAGGTCCTCCTGCTGACTCGAGGTAAATTTCAGTCTTCCTTGAGCACATTGTGCTGAGATTTACTCCCAGTTCATCGGTGGATGGAAGAGTTAGTTCTGTTGAGGAATCATTCAGTCCGATGGGTCACCCTCCTTCTGTTTCTTTTTCTTCTTTTTTGGCTTTTCAACAACCTAGACAAAGACAAAGTTCACACAATAACCTATCTGCAAAGTGTCCTGAAGATTATATCCACCAACTGAATGAACGCAGGTTTGAGAATTAATCTCAACTCAAACTGACCTGTGTGTCAGGCTCCTCCTCTGTTTTATCGGCCTCTGCCTCCTCCATCTTTGCTTTCTTCTCCTTTTTCTTCTTCTTCTTCTCTTTCTTTAGCTCCTCCGCAGACGGTGTGCTGGGCTGGGGCGTTTCACCGTCACTCTCTGCCTCTCGCTTTCTCTGCAAGTGAAAGGGATAACCGTTTGCTGCAGATCTCTTTACAGTGAAACTGAACTCAGGAACTCAATTAGCTCAGATTCATGATCCTGGACTATGTGACCGCTCTCCAAAACAAAAACTAGTTTAGAGATGCACTGATCAGAATGTAGCCAACATCCAAGTCTGATTTTTGCTTTCACATATAATAACGGTCAAACGTTTTAGATACACTCTCTCACTTAATGGGTCTCTATTTTCATGACTATTTACATTGTAGGTTCTCGCCAAAGGCAATAAAACTATGAAAGAACATACACTGACTCATAGTAAACAAAAAGTGTGAAATAACTAAACAGTTTTATACCGTAGATTCTTCAAAATAGCCACATTTTGCTCTGATTACTGCTTTGCTCTCTTGGCATTCTGTCCATGAGCTTCATGAGGAGGTCACCTGAAATGGTTTAACTTCCCAGAGTTTCACTGACAGATGGCCAAAGGTGAATATTTCAGTCATCACAGCAAAGGGTGGCTACTTTAAGGAATCTAAATAGTTTTTACAATTTTTTGTTTGCTACACAATTCCATTTACAGTTTTGATGCCTTCAGTGAGAATCTACGTACAATGGAAATACTCAAACATAAAGAACACCAGTAAACGAGAAAGTGTTTCTAAAACTTTTGACCGGTAGTGTATATTTTAAAATTAAGAAACAGTCTTTTTTTTTTATGTGGCACTAGTGGCCTTTATTTTGTAAGTTGACAGGAAATAGGGTGGAGAGAGAGGGGAAAACATGCAGCAAAGGTCAACAGTCTGGGACTCAAACAGTTTGCTGCCTCAAATATGTTATGATATAATATTTACCATTTATTTGCTGAGAGGATCTTTAAATCAAATACCCATAAATCAGTTTGCCCAAATTAAAGAACATCCAGAACGCGTCATTTCAAAGCAATCCCCAAACATTCTTTCCATCCGTTTTTCTAAAACTCAGCTGAAATGCGCCCCTAGAATACCCTGGTGTGAAATGGGACTTTCCCACCAAGTTCCATTTCCTAACTGGTTCTGTTAAAGAACCGGTTTGCTGTTCCACCACCGGTGAGCCAAGTCAACACATTTTTAGAAATATCTCATACAGGTAACCCTTCGGTTTTTGGGGCCAGAGCTCGTCTTGGTGGAAACACAAAGAACTGGTGCTTGGTGAACTCCAGCACCAGTTTGTAACTGAACCTTATGAGCGACTGATAGTAAGATCTTACCTTTGCTGAAGCATCACTTGAGGCCACCACACCGGAGACACTGCCCAAGAAAACAACACCATTAGGTTTGACACATTTTAGGCCCATTATAGCTGCATATTGAGCACAATGAGTCTGTTCTCTGGTGAGCCGAACCCTCAGCTGAAGACTTAGGGCTGGGGCTGCAAGCAGAAAGTTGATCTAGCAGAGCGACTCCCTGAAAGAGCACTTCAGCTCAGACAGGGATAACTCTCTGCAGCTTAACCAGGGTTGCCAGCATCTCAGGGGTACCTGTAGTCAACGTATTGGTCTTTCCACTCCTGTGGGGTGCTGCCATTTGGTTTCCCGTGCTTATCTAGGAGTCCCTTTTGAATCATCATCTTCTTCTGGCTCGCCTGATTCAAAAACAGAAATATGTTAGACAATTTAATGTACTTACTCAGAACAAGACAATCAGATGCTTCAGTACCTTTGGCCCTAGTCCCCACTTCCGAGGATACGTGTCTCGTTCCATGATCACCCTCTTTATTTTTGCTACAACGCCATGATCACATGTAGAAATCACAGCAGTAGTCATCAGAGCCACAGCTGCAGGAAAAGAGAAAAGGCTTTAATCTCATTTCCTGTTTAGTCTACAATAAGATGTTAGGTTAACTGACAGTGAGGCCATCAGAAAAGGGTGATAGATAGCAGGTCATCATTGCTCGAAAGCTGCTGCAGCTATTCAACTCATCGTGTGGCTCCAACATATCAGAACACGCAAAAGAACCTGCTCTTACCTGTGCAGATGGCCTCGCCCTTGGTCGTTATGACAACAATGTCCTGGTTGACCTCAATGCCATCTTCATACCGGAGGACACCAGGAAGCATGATCTTGGCCCCATAGCAGATGGCGTTCACCTGCAGGCAGGTCCAGTATAAAATAGTTATAAACTGTGGAACCACCACAAAAAAACTGGAAATAAAATGAACAGAAACAAGCTTGGTTCAGGTTGGGCCCTTATGAAAACTACTGCATGCCCCCAGAACCCACACAGTCACACTCATGTCTCCTTGGATGGTTTTAATTCAGACTCTGACCTGGCTAATGCGCCTAGTTCTTATGGTCTTTTTGACATCTGGGATTTTAGCGAGGAATCCAGAAACCGCTCCATGATCTTAAAGACACTCCAGACTTTGACATCAAGGGTGTAAAAAAGGCTTTTAATTAAGTAGAAGTGAACAACAGTCATGGGGTGGATAATATATGCAGCTGTGTGATGAAATCTCTTTCCAGCGGGCCGAGTATCGTTTCATCACATCGAAAACACGATCTTCGGAAACATGTGTTCCTAGAACACCTGGAAAGATCCTGTTGTGGTATACCTGCTTTTTAAACACTCAGATTTTAATGGGACCCTTGGCAGGCTTTTATTTGTGGATTCTTCCTCAGCTTTTGATATGATTCAACTGCAGAGACTCCACGAACTGTTTAAGCAATATTTGGCCTGGGTGGATCCTGGATCACTGAACAAACAGGACACAGAGAGTGAGAGTTGGCAATTGTCTCTCAGACACCTCAGGGCTGCATGTTATCACCTCCACTATTTATTCTGTATATAAACATGTGATAGAGCAGATATTACTGATTCATCAGAAAGTATGCTGATGATTCTATTAGTCTGCTCCAAGAACATGGAAGCAGGCCTGGCCCAGCAATAAGTGACTGTAAAGTAATGTAAGGAGTCTGGTCTTCATCTTAATGCTGACAAGACTGAACATATGATAATTGATTTTAAGAGACAGCCTCATCAGCAGAAAGTCACTTTAATTTAAGATCGGGCAAATACAGTGTGCATTCTTACAAATAGCTTCAATAAATTTAGATGATGCCACCCGGTGAGGCAGAAATGATGAAACTGACTTTTTTATTGTGCTTTTATCAAATCGGTTTTATCCATTTTCATGGCATCATTGTTTGGTCAG
The DNA here is from genome assembly GCA_036173005.1 of Crenichthys baileyi. Taxonomy (NCBI): domain Eukaryota; kingdom Metazoa; phylum Chordata; class Actinopteri; order Cyprinodontiformes; family Goodeidae; genus Crenichthys; species Crenichthys baileyi. The sequence goes on along the minus strand of JAHHUM010001218.1, from coordinate 463,087 downwards.
ACCTCAGAGAGCGGTTCCCTTCAGCAGGTTGTGAAACTCTCTACACCGATTGGCTCTGCTCTATTTATCTGAATGGTTCTGGTTGTGTTAAGATGTTTGTATGAATGATTTGAACCATTACATAACAGATCTACCTACGGAAATCAAAAGGAAACCTTTAACCTGCTCAGTATGAGGGATTGCTGCAAAGTCAACGCCAGTGACTGTCCTCTGTCTCTACATGCTCATCCAGGAGGAGTGAATGCTGCAAGTCACTGACTGGTTGCAATCTGCTGGGTTTCCTTAGATTGAAAAACTTTATCTAATTTGAATAAATAACTGAATCTGACTGCACTGTTCAATGATTAAGATTAATTGGAATGTATGTACCTGACTTTTGTGAAGTGCCTTGAGACGACACGTGTTGTGAATTGCCGCTATATAAATAATTGAAATTAGTCATGACGTTCATCCTGCATAGCTACAGCCTAACGTCCTGAAGTTCATGAGCAGCAGGTTCTCAGGTGGAAGACTTACCGCGCTGTCCTTCATCACCAGCCGTTTGTGCGACACCAGCAGCTTTTCTAGAGGGAAGATGACTCTCCTCAGATACGTCTCATCTTTATTGTGGTCAAACTGCCACTGAGCATCTAGAACATCGTGCATTGTCACCATATTGTCCTGAAAGCATAGAGTCACACTGAACATGAGTAATGTTAGCAGCACTGAGTCAACAGTCAGGACACATTCTGGCCATCGTGTCTCCACTGCTTTTTGTTATTCCAAAGTCTAATTAACAACTCGGCACTGAACAGCAGAGCTGGACTCAACGCTTTGGACCTTTGAGAATAACAAGAACTCCTTCTGACCTTCTCTCCTAGGACTCCAGAGCGAACTCTTCGGAGCTCCTGCATCTGTCCTCCGACCCCAAGTAGCAGTCCCAGGTGGACGCACAGAGTCCGGATGTAGGTTCCTGCCTCACAGCTGACCCAGAAGATGCCTGTGAAAAAAAAAATGTTTTATGGAGTCCGCGTTTCCCCTACAGTCATTCAAGGGGGGCATTTGAAGAATCTCAAGCTGCGACGATTAGATGATTTACCAGAATCAAGCAGACACTACATGAAAATCAGACCAAAGTAGTTAGAAACACACCTTGCTAACAAAGCTTTTAGGATGGACCCTAAACTAGAGGTGGAGCTTCATAGCAGGAGGATGCTAAACATCTCTCACTGGCTGATTAGCCGCAGTTTATTTTCTATTAGGATCACACCATTGTTGTGAGGAACACTAACTGGGAAATGCAAAAGAAGACACCCAGCATGGCTTAAGCAGTGCTTGGCTAATGGCTCTATGGACGACAGGCTGCAAAGTCAGGCAGTGATTGTTCAGGCTGGCATTAACCGAGATGAATTCGGGTTCTCTCTTGGCATAATCTAAACCCTGAGAGATAAAAATGAGTAAAAGGGATTCCTCACCAAGCCTCCTCTCTGGATCATACTCTATTAGCTTGCTCTCATAGATTGTCCGGACTCTCAGCTGACGTTTAACTGCAGCGATCAGCGGCGGACGCTGAAATAACGCTCCAGTTAGCGTCTCCAAGGCCTGCAGACACAACGAGCCAGGAGGGATTAGTACCTCTAAAATCCATCTGTTTCATATCACAATATATTTCCTTCAATCAAATTGAATGTACAAGTAAAAACTATAGTGGAAAGTTTGATCAATCACAAGCCAGAAGAACAGTTCATTTCCACAGTGATGAAACCTATGCAGTTTATTCAGTTCATGTGTTGCATTATACAACATCTACGTAAATCATTAAGAAACCAGCAGCGTACCCGGCCCAGAACACGTTCACTCTCGATTGCATTGTGCAGCCGAACGATTCCCACATACTCCTTACCTGCAAATAAAAGAAGAAGAAACCACGACAATTCACCATGTTTCCAACGTTCAGTTTCAGGAGCATCAGATCACATGAAGATCTGACCATGTTTTATTGATCCTCTGATGAAATATCCATATTATGTGAGTTATAAGGTTTTCATACAAATTGTAATAGTCAAGTGAAGCAACAACAGATAAGCAGATTTTTACCTTGCAGTCAGAGGTCAAACATAATACATGGGTGATAAGTGGATGCATTTATGTGAACCTACCAGCACTCTGCTGGGACTTCACCAGTCGTGTGGCTCTGTCTATGCAGACGATCAAGCAGCCAGTAACCTTGGGGTCAAGTGTTCCACTGTGACCAGTCTTCTCTGAACGCAGGATCCTCCGGATCCATGCCACCACCTCATGAGATGATGGGTTGGCTGGTTTATCCAGGTTAATGAAGCCTGACCTGGTGAGAACAAATGCATCATCATCAGATTCATGTTTAGCCTAGTACTGGTGATATTTTATGAGAATGTTGCAGTACTTGACATAGTCTGTGATATTCCTCTTCAGAGGGTTGCTGCCACATGGTATAGGTGTATAATGGGCTGTTCGAATATTCAATTTATGAAAATTCTGAAGGAAACAAATCATATATTTAGCGTCTTTGGAGCAAACTCATTCACAGATCAAACAACTCATCTCAAACATTTCTGGTTTATTGTAACCCTGCAAAACTGAAGATTGCCTGCCTTAAAACTGAATTAAACGCAGATCAGTAAGATTCTGCTGTCCAATCTGTAGGATTTTAAAGACAAAACAATCTACTTTGAATTTAGGCTCTAGCTAGACTGAAAAACTACAACAGGGACACATAAAACTTAATTGAAAAGTTACTAAAGTAAGGATATGTGAATTGTTTAGTCTTTTATCATTTGCTGAACTGCTGATGCTACAACAAGGTGGCAGTAATGCACCAAGTTATTTCCTCAACTACTAAAGCAGTGTTTTGGACAGGAAGTGCTATCTTCACCCTAAATAACTGCTATAGTCTGACAACCACCATCACATCTTGTAAAGGTGCTCAAGGAATCATTCACAGCTTTATGAACAAATGATGCAAATGTGATCAGAACAGGAAGTCGTCTTGGCTGCAGCCCAGTCGAGTCACACCCCATGAGGGTCCTGGTCGTAATCTGGCAGAACGCCAAGAAAACTCCAGCACCCCTGCGGAGAGGCCTTGCCCCAGAACGGAAGCAAAGGCAACAACTTCAACAAGACGGCAGCACTCAGCGAATGGATAAACCAGTTCATCATGTCACATGACTCCACAGTGAAGTAAAACAAACCCACCCCCCAATCAGGACAGGAGAAGCCAGAGCGCTGACCTTTAGTAGGAGGGGCCACTGTGATGTCTCTAACGAAGCAGCGGTTAACTCTGGCTGGATGAAGAAGTCTCCACTCTGTTGGATCTCCTGGAAATAGAACCAGAATGTTCAGCAACGCTCAGGTGAGGGACTCAGAACATCTAAAGCATCAAATAACGTTTTTTACAAACCCCGACTACTTCTGCGCTGACTTTCTTCGACTTCTTCTTTTTCTTTACTGATGCTGAAAGAACAAATGGAAAACTGGTTATATAAGTATTTCAATCTGGTGGCTAAAATTTGGGCTGCTTTTCACGTTTGGCGGTTTTTTTTTTAAAAGAAAGTATTTATAGCAAAATTCTATCAAAATAGATATCAAATGTCCCAGAAATGTACAAACCTACAAATGTCAATAAAATGTGTCCTTGCACATATCATCAGATCATTTACTTTGAAATGCAGAGAATCCGATGAAACTGACATCATCAATCAGTTGTTAATGCCAATTGTAAATGCCCCAAATGGAGTCCAACTAAGCTACACTACGGTGTGATGGCCTAAAGCCCATTATTTTTAGGCTTTGACTTGATGTTGAGACAGTATCATGCTGATGGGGGAGAATTCAAAGAAACGCAGCTGATCTGGAGCTAAAATTGTGGATTGCCTGTCCTAGAGGATAACTAAAGTATGTTGCAAGTATTGTAATACGAGCACAACTTTGTGATTGAGAACATGGCGCAACATTCTTCATTGTGAGGTTCAAGAGGGTTTGAGATTTGTGCTGGTTTTACGTTGGGTTAGTTATGTCTGGCCGTTTTCAGCACTAAGAAACATGGGGTCAAGAATGAAGTCATTTTGGTTCCATCTTACCACCAGGGGGGTTGGGAGCCATCTTCAGTTTGCATGTATTTTACAGGGTTCAGTGTGAAATTAACCAGGTGTTCTTCAAAGACCTTAAAGTTCTTATTATTATATTCTATATTGATGTAGTCAACTGATCCCCTTTTAACGGAGTTTTTAAAATGGCCAAACTGGTCAAAGCTCAACTCAACTCAAACTCAATCCTAATACAAAAATCTGAACCGCAACCATCGCATTTGGTGCGGAGGCATCAAAACGCGGCGAATGTAGGCTTAAATACAGCCTACATGGCTTAAAAGGTAACCACGTTGTTATTGCAAGTTAAAACGAATTAAAGTGAGAACTTTAGGATCCTGCAGACACCTTATACTTTGGTTGTGGGTAAGAAGCTGAGATCAACCTCAACTTCAGCTTCTTCTTCGTGAGTTCTAGGCGCGGGCCCACGTGGTGTTTCCGTACAGCACGTGTAGCAGGCGGTGGCTAACCCTCCCAGCTAACAGGCCACTCAACATCTAAACCTCCCTAGAAAGAGTTGCTAAAGCTGTAAATTCTTTACACAGCCCCGGGTGTTACACAGAAACATAGCAGGCATACTCTGTTTCAGTGTCACTCCTCATTTTAAAAACTGTTTTACAATATTTTTTATTAGGGGTCAATATTCGGAGCGAATAGATCCACCACGATTGCGTCACGCTTTTACATTCAAAATAACAATCGTGCCGTTGACATATTGATTTGATCCGTCTTTTTCCAGTTAAAAGATTGCTTGTTTAAAACCTGGGGTAAATGGGATTCTGACCACGTGTTTACTGCTCCCCGCATCATTAGTTCACGCGCCTAACTCACGACCAATGAAAAACTGATTATTCACTCAGTGTATGCTAATCTAAATGCTGAGAGCTTTGGATGATATTTGTTTTGGAGAATGACTGCAAAACAACTATTAATCTAAGCTGCACTTCAGACCAAATTCCCAAACTTGCTTTCTCGTAGCTACAAACGCACCTAAACTACACAGAGAGACAGGTCAGTAGTAATACATCCCCAGATTAAGGACAGGCATTTAAAGCACATTATTATTTGATCCGGAGTGTAACTAAAAGCCGACCCTGAGCCACAAAATGTGCAGCACACTCACCTTCTTGATCCGCCATCTTCGAAAAGAATGAACGTTCACCGAACGGCGAGAAGAGAGATGTTTCTTCTTCCTCTGCGACCTACAGCAGCGTGGGCAAAACTGGATATAATGCTGCCCCCCGCAGGCAGAGAATGATTCATCTTCTCCAATAAACAGATGTGCTTCAAAATCACTTTCACTCTTTTAGTAATTCTGTTCAAAAGCGAACTTATATAGTATGTAAACTGATCAAACACTTACACGTTTATTTTTGTTCATTTCGTCCATTTTAAGGCTGCACGGTGGCGTAGTTGGTAGCACTGTTGCAAGAAGAACCTGGATTCGACTCCAGGGGTCTTTCTGTATGGAGGTTGCATGTTCCTGTGGAACGCCAAAGTGTTCGAAATTAAATTAATAAATGAAACATGAAATAAGTATCTACATCAATAAATAATATATAATGATTTAATGTGACAATGAAATTGTGAAATAATTGATTGCATATTAAATTCTCAGCTCATTATTATGAAACATATATAATTTTCCATTAAAATTCAGCTTTATACAATTTTTACATAATAATTGAAATTATTATTGGGGCTATTTTTAAGTAATTCCAGCAGGTTTTTATTTTATTTTAAAATGTCATTTTTTTAAAGTCAGTTTTTATTTCAAAAAGCCAGCTTTTATTTTATGGGTGATTTGTTCCCATGGCTATTTATTTCATAATGTCAGTTTACAACTGAATGACTGTGGGCCAATCAGCGTCAACGGGCTGGACCTGCATCCTCATTGGCTGAGCCCTCCATAGAGGTTAGTTCCTGGGTACCTGCTCCTTGAGCAGCAACTGCACCACCTCAAGGTTTAGGAAGGATGGTGGAGTTTCTTTAACTTCATTCAGCTCTGGTTACCTTAGCAGATCAAATTGAGGGGAATAATTTATCATATGATGCCATTTTGAGTTGTTTGGATGACATCTTTCAAATGATCGGGATGATAATTGCTCTCCAGAATGTTAGCGTCGACGACGCCATTGTGGATACCATAAGAGCCATTGAGCAACATGTTCGCATGGAAAATGCAGAGCACAGCACTCAAGACTTAAGTGCTGTCTGGCATAAGCATTGGGGTTATTGCCGTCAGGTTTTCTGTGTCACCCAGCACAGTTCACTGCGTTCAAGTGAGCCGACAGTCACACCAGCAGCCGAAATTAGCTCTCTGTTAAAGATTAGCTTCCTGATACAGGGAGCATTATGGTAATAGAGCAGACCAGACGCCCATCTAGGCAACGGTTGAGAAATTAAGAGGAAAACAGAAAAGTAACCTTAAGAACATCTTTATCAATGATATATTTTAAACTTTTACATACACGTTTATGTAAAAATGAATATTTAATCATTTTACTGTAGATTTTTGGAGAAATAACGGGTCAAAGTACCTACTAATTCTTATTTGTTATATAATTTTGTGTCACCTTCAGCAATTTATTTCTCCAGAGTGATGAGGTGACAACATAATCTCTTCAGATTATGTCAGAGGCTTATCTATACTATAACCATAATTAATTAAAAATTATTAAATATTTATTTTTTTTACATAAAAATGTATGTTGTTATAAAGCTGATTTTTTATGGAAAATGAAATAATGAGATGATAATTTAATATGCATTCAATTATTTCACAATTTCATTGTCACATACTTATTTCATGTTTCATTTAATTTTGAATACTTTTTGGCGCTCCACAGGTCTCGCTGTGCCTCTGGCCCCAGTCCAAAACCATGACTGTTAGGTTAATTGATGTCTCTAAATTGTCCTTATGAATGAATGAGTGTGTTTATGGTTGTTTGTCCTGTGTGTCTCTGTGTTGCTCTGCGATGAACTGGCGACCTGTCCACGATGAACCCAGCCTCGCACCTGTAGACTGCTGGAGATAGGCACCAGCTCGCCCGCGACCCTGTACGGAATATGTGACAGATCTCGCGAGACAAACAAGCAACCAGCTCAGTTAGTAAAAAGTATAAATGCATACAATTATTGTGGCATTATACATAAGCAACAGCAAAATTATGCTAAACGCTTTAACCATAAAAATTTTGAATAACTTAAATTCTTTGAATAACATGTACTTTTAAACTGATCAAAATAAAAGAGCATTTTGGGTATGTAACATCAAAATGATAGTAAACATTGTCAAAAAAAAATTCTTTAAACTCTTTTAAAGAGAAGCCACACTTGGGCCAATTCAAACAGGCTCCTTGTAAAACCATCTTATTTCCTGGTCAGAAATCACATATGTAAAAATTAACATAAAGCCTGGCACAGATGAAAAAGATGTAAAAACGGCATTTACCTGGACTACAATACATCGTTGCTGATTTCCCCACTACTGCAACTCATTCTAACGCCATCATTCTAAGCTCCGGCGTGTGTGTGTTTGGGGTCTGCAGTCAACTCGGGTGGGCGCGATAACCGGGAAGCGGGGTCGTGGAAAAAGACCAACTACCTACCGCTCGTGTTTTGCTTTATTGTGGGAAGCTGGGAGATTATCAAGTGGTCTCACTCGGAAAGTAATCCAAGCCCAAATAAACAACTTCACGTTCCACACTCCATACCAATTCGTGTTGGTAATGTACCAACTCATCGCTTTCTAACTGCCGTAAATAACCAACAGAGAAAGAATAGTTTACAGCAGACTGTCATTGACACTCTCCACATCGAGGGTAAGCCACAAAAGGTAATTACTAAAGAAGCTAACTGTTCACAGACTGCTGTATGCAAGCTTAATAATGGAAAGTTGCGTGGAAGGAGTGCCCTTAAAAAAATGCAATAAAAGAGCGGTTCAATTGCTGTATATATAGTCTGTTTTTCATGCCTTATATTTTATGGCAAGATCAGAGTTTATATATTTTTAGTCGTGTTTCGCTCATTTACTTCCCCTTTTAATACTATACAGAATAGTATATTGCAATTTTATTTGAGAAAATACATGCTCTATTGATATTGAATAAATATTTTTACCCAAAATGATGTAATTCATGTTATCCAATAGAAAATGCTTTTATTTTGAAATAATGCATTTACTTTATCAGACAATTCAGGCTGTATATAAAAGGCATTCTTCAAATTAAAAGGTAACACAGATGGCAAATACAAAATGAGATCATTTATGCCTTTCAAAATATATTTAATCAATACAAAAATAAACATTGGTGTGGATTTATCAAGTTTACAAGTTCATTACATTTACAGACAGTGGTTTAATCATTTTTAAATAAATACATTTAAGGCAGGCTTGTGTCTCTTAGGATCCATCCTCCCTATAGAATCACCCTAAAATTAACGATTCCTTTCAGTCCTTTGTCTTCAATTCTATATTAAAATAATGAATCATCTCAGACAAGCTATAGTTACATCAACCTATGTTTTTCCATATTACATTTAAACCCCAAATTATTCATACCCCTGGCAGATTTATTGTAATTTTACCAGCAAGGTTCTTTTGACAGGAAGTAATACTAATGTTTTGGCATGACCCAGTCAAAGTCCTGACTTGACTCTAATAGAGAATCTGTGGAGGGAGCTAAAGATTAGGGCGATGGTTCACTCATCGCAAAATATCACCATGATAAATACCAGTTCAAACATGCAAAAAGCTCCTCAACAATTCCAAGGGGTGTGATTGCTGTAATGCTAATAAAGATTTTTTTAATTAATTATTGGCAAGGTTATAAATCTTTTTCCACTTGTTTGTCATAATTCGTGTGGGTTTTGCTGGACCAAGGTGCAGACAATAGTTCAAGAGCCAAATGGTGAGTTGAGTATTTTTTAAATTTTTTATTATTATTTTTTACTGGTCCTGTCCAGCAGAGGAGCACTCACAATTATTATCTGAGGGCCAAGAAGACGCCCAACAGATTTACTTTCACAAGTGGAGCATTACGGCCAACACGCTATAATGCTCCGTTTGATATTTATAAAAGAAACTTTATTAGAAACTGCTTTGGGATTATTTCAGTTGCAACGGACACGAAAGGCAGTGTAAGTGACAGTGAGACATTATGCAGACATAAACAAAAAGGAAAAAATAAGAAGCAAGAAAGAGAGAGAAGTGGAGCAAAAAGGAAAAAGGGAGAGAAACAAAAGAATGAAGAAGAAGGGTGAAGAGAATACAAGATAACACCCTAGAAGATTGCTTCTACACCTGCAGAAACATCTATAATTACAGCATTGTTTATTACATTTAAGATTTAGATATAAGATATATTTCTAGATATAGATTTAAGATTTATATTTAGTATTTCCCGATAAATGCGAGAAAAATTCACTAAATGTGAAGAAAGTGCACTAAATAACAGAAAGTTGACGGTGAAAATTTTTTTGCTGAATTTTTACATTCAATAGCCTCATGACCTGCCCAGTATGGATATGGGCAGGTTGCCTCCTTTTCTGTGCAGAATGCATGGATGGTGAGGCTGAGAGTGACGAGTTCAGCTGATGTGCTCACTGAATGTAAGCATTTCTGACTAAAATACATTTTTATAACTATCAGTTTGTTACAAGATGGACTGATGTTAGTGTGTTTAAAGACATACCTGAGTTTAAAAAAAAAAGTATAGAAAAAGGTCTAATTAACCAGAAATCTCATGACCCCCCTGCAGTACCTCACCAACCTCTCAATATGATTCAACCTCAATATGCATTATGCATATTGCATTATGTAGTAAACCACATAATGGACGTGGAACAGTAGATAAGAACGTAGAAAATTTTATTAAGGTGCTTCAACTTTGCTGTCGCTAAGATAGTTAGGTGTGTTTGATTAGCAGCACAAGCAGCTGCTTCTTAATACTTATTTAGAAATAAATAAAGACAAAATAACAATTAATATCTGTTAAGAACTCACATGTTTCAAGTATTCATATTTCATCCTGCTGGATCATAACCAGGCTGTAGGTAGAGATCCATAATGCAAAAAGAAGAAACAGAAGTAAGCAACAAAATAAATCAAGTGTGCAAATTCTTGAAAGTAGCATTTAAACTCAAACATGCTGTTCTCCAGATTACTAAAGCAGCCCTAAAAACTCTGTGCATAACTCTGGTTTTCATTGGCATGATTGAGGTTTGTTGAGGACCAAAGTGGCAACAGGACCACAGAAGACGCATAATGAGGATGTATATTTAAAGAAGGAGATGATGAACTTACAAACTCAGGGAGCAGGCAACACAGGAACAGAAGAATCCAGTAACAAGGAAACAGAAACACGGAACTTAAATACAGACGAAACCTGAAGAGCTACATGGAAATCAGATGAGTGTAATTAACAGAAACACAAACAGGTGTGGATCATGACATTCATGTGCTTTTCTAAGAGGCATTCACACTGCCACTGGCAAAGACAAAAATACGTTCAGTCTTTGAAGGTGGCAAGGTTGAGTAGATAAGGCATCTTGGAAGGCACCATCACTGCCAAGCTGGGATGCAGTAAGAAAGATATTTTATATTTTTCAAAAGATTCTGAGGAGGTTGAAACAAAAATGTAAAGAGGAAGACTAAAATAAATATTACTTGTGCTATGATGGACAATTAGACAGGGTGTCCTTGAACACAAAGGCAGGTCCTTCACCCAAATCACTGCCCTTGCAGATGTTGCCTTCAGCCCAATTAGCATAGCACAGCATCTGTGAGAGAGGGGCCTGAAGAAAAAACTAATCTTCAAAAACCACTTATCCTCCCATGCAACAAACCTGCCCATTTGCACCAAACATGGGACACTGAAAAGTAATAAAAAAGAAAACAAATGTAATATGGAAAGAAGGATGAAATTTAATCTTGCACAGTGGAGGCTCCATCATGATGAGCTTTTTCCTTTAATTGAACAAAAGAGCTTCAGGTTCTGCAGGGGCGTCAAATCATTGCTGGCTGTGTTGTTGTAGATGTCGAGGCGGGCATGTATCTTGACTGAGAGTGTATTGATGAGTGGTTCTCTCAGCAAGAATGTGCAAACCCATCTGACAAAGGGCTTCTTGCAAGAGAACAACAGCCTTCTTTTGGACCATCCTGCATGTTCCTCAAACCTAAATCCCACTGAAAACATTTAGAGATGGATAGTGAGGAAGGTTTTCAAAAAAGGACATCAGTTCCAGACTGTGGATGCTGGTCATGAAGCCATCTTCCTGCAAACCTTTTTCCCATCTCCTAATCAGGCTGGCTGCTTTAGATGATATGAAAGTACTTCTTGCCTGATGGTCACCTCTGGTTACAGTACACATAGTATCCTTTTTTGCTCGCTGTGTTTTAGATTAGTGCTCCTGAGCTCCATTTTGAGTCTTGTCCAAGAACACTCTTTACTTCTTTGTGAATCTTCAAGACAGTCTTGCAGTACTTACCTAGTTTCCCTTCAAAGGTGTCTGACACCTGTCCTCACCTCTGATCAGTTGGCAATCTGCATCTCTACCTTCTTCCCTTCAACACTACTCCCAGACCACCAGAATACGAACCTGGAGATACATGACTACCATCACCCCTGTCAGCATTCGCGGCAGCGCTCCTGGATTATTTAGCACCTCTACCTTCTGCAGGTAACCAGGAACAAGTAAGGCCGATCATTCTGTTCATACTTACATGGACCTTCATTTACTTGGCTCCCCGTCGTGTTAGAGAAAACCCTGGACTTATCAGTATCCATCAGGCCCCTGAGAGAAATAATTGTATTTTTGGTGTATTATACCTCATTTTACCTCACACCACGGTTTCTTATTATCTGCATTTAGATTAAGTGAAATACTTGACTGGTCACCCAGTCTTAATATTTTGATCAGGAGTTTAATTGACTGTTCTTGATTTGATACATAATGTTAACAGGAATCTGAAATGTTAACTAAGAAGGCTTCTGTGTCTGATTGTATCAGGAATCTGGGGTGTTTGTAGTTGTGGTTGGTTTGTGTTTTTCCTCAGGTGGCCACTGGAGGGCGCAGCTGACCTACTCTGCTGCTGGGTGGATGTGAGCTGGTGTGCCTCTGAACACCTGTTTCCTATCTTCATCAGCTGGTGTATGAGAGGAGCTGCTCCAGTGTAAACTCTTTGTGTTGTTCCAGAAGACCAAGCTTTTCTGCTTCTTCTTTATTTAAGGCAACCACCATTTCTGACATTGAACCCTCTCCTCGAGTGCTCCTGGATCTCAGTCCTCTACACACTCTTGCAGTAAAGACTCAAACCTCTGGCTTTTGTTCCACGGTTAGCAGCCTGAGGCTCCTCCTAAGCAGGCTCCTAATGAAAACCTGTCCGCCCTCCGACACTCTCTTCTCCACCCTGGCCGCCCTCTCTACCATCTCCAGCCATCCAACCTTACAAACCACCACACTGACCAGTCACACTGGATTCCATTCACTCTCCCTGGCGTCTCCTTTCATCCTCCACCCAGTAAGTCCCACTCTCCTCCAATATACAACTACTATTCCTCCTGTTCACCTCTGCCTCTCTTCTCTTAGTGGTTCTGCTGAACATTTGTTACAGAGAGCCCTTGGACCAAGAATATCTGTACGTTCATATTCATTTTATGTTCAATAAACCTTTTAAAACTTTCTCCTGTCATCTGAGAGCATTTTTGCATGTGGGTCAGGCATCTGAACAAAACCATGACAGATGGTGATTTAAATGTCAGTGATGGTCAGGTTGGGTTTTTCCATTTTTGCCAGCTTGCTCAGTTAACACTGCCCTTGGTCTCTTCAAAGCCTCCCTTGCTCTACTTTCAATCGGACTTGCTCTGGATTTGGGAATTATATGGACTACTCACTCTGCTAAACCTTCCAGCAGCCATAAAGGGACAAAAATCTGCTGTATTAAGCATTGAAAAATATTTTTGTGGGACAAAAGTGGAGACTGATGGTGAACCTGCAGAGAAAACAGCCATGTGTTCCTCGAGCAGTCAGACAGAAACCAAAACATGTGAACAACACTGTTGCTGTGTAATTTATATCAATAAATGTTGCTTTTAGCAGTCTGGTCAGCAGGAATCTTCCAGCGTTGTCTCCCTTGTGCTTTGTGTAGGCGGCAGTGAGACACAAAGTAACTATGGTTACAAGGATAGTGGGGATGGTAATCAGAAATGTTCATAGCTTCTTTTTAAAATCAAAAATCCTCTTTGGTAAGAACTGTGAGAAAATTAAAAGTACTTCTTGTAAACCTTAATCATGTTTGGCCCATTTATGCGTAAATTAGTCACACCAAATGACAAGAAATTATCTTTAGGAATGGAAAATAAATTGAACAAATTTTCTAAAGATACTTTTTGAGTACTGACAAGAATGAGCTGAGTTTGTTGATTCTGATTTGTACCTGCCTTGAGCACCTCTTCTGCTTTATACTCTACACTCCACTTTGCATTTAGTTAGCATTATTGCATTACTTTATACATTATCAATAGTAAATGCTTTTCTTCACCACAGCTTCAGAAGAATGTGTTGCTGACTCACCTTACCAACAACCAACAATGTCAAATTGTTGACAAACTGGATTAAAGAGACTAAAGTGAACAGGATTTACTAGACTTCATTTCACTTTTAGTTTTTTTTTCCTTTCTCCAAAACATACTGACTGACCATGAGTTTTTATTTAGTGCAATAGGTGAACTGAATTAGTAGACATGCTGCAGGCTGGAACCTGAAGTCACAGCAGGAGCTGGTTTTATACAGGAAGTCAATTGGCCAGTTTAGTTCTAAACACAACAAAGACTCAGAAAAGAACAGGAAACATCCTATTGTTGAATTATAGATGCATAAAGGATTGATTTCCTTTAACTGATTGTTTTATTTCTCTCTAAAATATAAAGACTCTTATGTTATTGAAAACATGAGACATCCAAAGTGTAATTCTGGTCTGAAGCACCCACATAAACACTTGGAAAGAGGGGGTTATGTATCTGAAGGTGTTGAAGGAGATAAAAGTGCTGCAGAGAATATTTTCCTATGTGTGTGTGTGGGTCAGTGTGTGTGTCAGGTGTTGAAGGGCACTCTCAAGGATTTTCAGTGTTTCCTGTAACACAGCTATGATTTATTCCTCTTCCCCTCCAGAGTTGACAGCCTGTGTGTGTGTGTGTGTGTGTGTGTGTGCTTGCAGATTCAGTTTTTCATTTCTTCAACAGCACTGAGAAATAAGGAAAACAAATCAGAGCAGAGCTGCAGTTTTCTCTGTTTACTGGGATCTATTTCTTCACCTTTATAAATGAAAAGTACCAATTTGAAAATACCACCCTGAGTCACATAAACCCAGCACATCATTTACATTTATTCTCACAAATATTTGCTCAACTCATTTAGGAAAAATAAAAAATAAAATAAATCCTATGTCTAGTTTGTTTGATCTTAACCATTTTGACACAGGTTCTTTGAAAAAGGTCTGAAGTAGATAGTGTCCATGTCAGATTCTCAGTGTTGGTTCTTTGTGTTTGGATAGAGGGTGATGTCATGTTAAACCATGTAGGAGGCAGGGCAAAAAGACTATGCTGCTATCATCCATTTAGCTCCTTATTTGGTATCACCAGTTTCTTGTAAAGACGTTTTTAGATGATCAAATATAAAATATACCCATGCTTTAGAAATATAATGCAGAGTGAAGGTTTTACAGTGGCTTACATAAATATTCACACTCCTAAGACTTTTTAACATTTTGTTACTATATAACCACTGACTTCATTTTATTGGGTTTTAGTGTGATAGAACAACACAAAGTAAAACTTAGTTGTGATGTGGAAGGAAAAGGAAGCAGAGGCAAACAGGTGAAGTGAAAAGTTTTATTAATGAAAATAAGGATTGAATATTTGGTACGAAGAGAACGGGACATAGAACCAACATGAGCAAAGCAATACTGAGGTAGAGGTGGAAAATGATAAAGGAACCAGGTGAGCTGAATCAGAGGGAATGTGGAACAGCTGTGGGAGAAACAGAGCAGGGAAACTGAGGAAGGGAGACTAGTAAACACAAAGGGAACTGAACTAAGACTCAAAAGGATCTAAAAACCAAGAGAAAAAGACTGGAAAAACCCCCAGAATTCTTGGATCATGAAAAAATTATCCTTATTTCCAGAGATTATTGTCACAATCTTGATCAATTTAGGTTTTAATTTTCTTTTGTGTATGTATTTTTGAATATATTTGTTGCCGTTATGTTCTCAGGTTTTGTATTCTTCAGTCTTCAGTTAATTTCCCTGTGTCTATTATTGCTAGGATTTTTCTCATTGATTTATTATTTTGTGTTAGCCTCCTCGTTTATTTTAGTGTTTGTGTACAGTTTGTATTATTTCTGTTAGAAGTCTTCCCTGTTTCTCTGTTCTGATCCTGCTCATTACTCTCCTCCACCTGCTCTGTCTTCCTTTATTTACCTCAGCTGTTCCTCATTTTCCACCTGCCTACTCATTTGTTTTGCCATGCCTTCTTCATGCTTCTCCTTGTATTTAAGCTCTCTGGTTTTCATTGCTTTTTACCAGGTCCTTCCATTTCTATGCCAACTAAACTTCTTATTTGTGCTTCCTGTGACCTTGCCAGCGTCCCATGCTCTGATCTCTTTGTCTCAGCTTGTCAAGTTTTTTACGTCATTATTAAAGTAACTCTTCATTCAGAATGCTGCCTCCTAGTCCCTGTTTGCATTTAGGGCCAGCTCCAAATTCACTAAAAATGACAATTGCACTCTTGAGATTGTCCAAATGCAATGTTAATGCTTTGATAAAATGTAAATGTAGGTGATGACATGTTTGAAAGTAATTTCCTTCTGAGAACATCTCGGTGCACATCTTCAAGGTTCCAGCCTCTCTCTGGGCTCTGTCGGGCCTCTGCTTGGTGAGTGATATGTACCAGGTTCTCGGGTCTCTGGGCCCATCGCTGGATCTGCTTGGGCGTAGACGGCCACTGGCAGGGCCTGTGGGCTCGTTGCTGCAGCTCCCTGAGGCTTCTGCATTGTGCCTGCTGGGTGGTTCCCTTGGGACTCTCACCTGCTCTTCTCTTGGGGGGGTTGCGGTAGTCCCGGCGGTGGTTCTCCTGGGGTTCCTGTGCTATGGGGGACCTTTGGGTTTCTATGGCTGAGTTCTCCTCCGTATCTGTCTTGGGTCCGGGGGGCGGGTCTGTGGCTCCTCACATTCACTATTGCATATTTTTATGGAGAAACCTTGTATACACAAGCGCCCTTAAAGTCAGACCCACAGGTGTTTAGATTCAGGTGTTAACAGATACACAAATGTTCTTTATTGAGCTGCATTTACCACTAATTACATTTTGCATTCATAACTACCGTGCACTTTTCGGTAAAAAAGCTGTTATTATGTACAGGGGTTGGACAATGAAACTGAAACACCTGGTTTTAGACCACAATAATTTTTTAGTATGTTGTTGGGCCTCCTTTTGCGGCCAATACAGCTTCAATTCATCCGGATGTGGGGAAAACAGTAAAGGTGGACTCATCAGAGAACAATACATGTTTCACATTGTCCACAGCCCAAGATTTACGCTCCTTGCACCATTGAAACCGACGTTTGGCATTGGCATGAGTGACCAAAGGTTTGGCTATAGCAGCCCGGCTGTATATATTGACCCTGTGGAGCTCCCGACAGAAAGTTCTGGTGGAAACAGGAGAGTTGAGGTGCACATTTAATTCTGCCGTGATCTGGGCAGCCGTGGCTTTATGTTTTTTGGATACAATCCGGGTTAGCACCCGAACATCCCTTTCAGACAGCTTCCTCTTGCTTCCACAGTTAATCCTGTTGGATGTGGTTCGTCCTTCTTGGTGGTATGCTGACATTACCCTGGATACCGTGGCTCCTGATACATCACAAAGACTTGCTGTCTTGGTCACAGATGCGCCAGCAAGACGTGGACCAACAATTTGTCCTCTTTTGAACTCTGGTATGTCACCTATAATGTTGTGTGCATTTCTATATTTTGAGCAAAACTGTGCTCTTACCCTGCTAATTGAACCTTAACACTCTGCTCTTACTGGTGCAATGTGCAATCAATGAAGACTGGCTACCAGGCCGGTCCAATTTAGCCATGAAACCTCCCACACTAAAATGACAGGTGTTTCAGTTTCATTGTCCAACCCCTGTACGTTTCTGTAGGTGTAGAAGCAAGCAGGGCGTTATCTTGTAATCTCCTTATCCTTCTTTCTTTCCTCCATTCTTTTCTCTTTCTCTCCCTTTTTGCTTTTTGTTCCCCTTTCTCTCTTTCGTGCGTCTTATTTTTTCAATTCAATTCAGTTTTATTTATATAGTGCCAATTCACAACACATGTCTCAAGGCATTTCACAAAAGTCAGGTACATACATTACAATTAATCTTAATCATTGAACAGTGCAGTCAGAGTTAGTTATTTATTCAAATTGG
The DNA here is from genome assembly GCA_036173005.1 of Crenichthys baileyi. Classification (NCBI taxonomy): domain Eukaryota; kingdom Metazoa; phylum Chordata; class Actinopteri; order Cyprinodontiformes; family Goodeidae; genus Crenichthys; species Crenichthys baileyi. The sequence continues at coordinate 445,519 of JAHHUM010001218.1, read as the reverse complement.
ATAAAAAGTTTTTCTATCCAAGGAAACCCAGCAGATTGCATCCAGTCAGTGACTTGCAGCATTCACTCCTCCTGGATGAGCATGTAGAGACAGTGGACAGTCACTGGCGTTGACTTTCCAGCAATCCCCCATACTGAGCATGCATGTAGCGACAGTGGAGAGGAAAAACTCCCTTTTAACAGGAAGAAACCTCCAGCAGAACCAGGCTCAGTGTGAGCGGCCATCTGCCACGACCGACTGGGGGTTAGAGAGAACAGAGCAGAGACACAAAGAGAACAAAGCACTGATCCAGGAGTACTTTCTATGGGAAGGAAAAGGTAAATGTTAATGGATGTAGCTCCTTTAGTCGTTTCCCCTAGAAAGAAGGAACAGATAAACTCTGAGCCAGTTTTCAAGTTTAGAGTCTGAAGAGAGCACAGAGAATTAGTTACAGTAAAAGCTCAGTCAATCGCCATGTCTAGGAGAGAGAAAGGGTTAAACACTGAAAGACAGGGCCATGTGGATCATCAGTAGAGGGTGAGCATTAAGTTGTTGCCAGCAGAAGCTTGGACGATTCCCCTCTCCAGAAAGGTGTCACAGGTAGACACAGAGTCAGGCCAGGTGTAGCTTCTAGGAAGAGAAAAGAGAGAACAAAGTTAAAAGCTGAAATAACAGCAAATAATGCAAAATTGAAGAGTAGTGTGAGAATGTAGCGAAGAGGGTTAAAGTGGTCATTATGTCCTCCAGCAGCCTTTTAGTTTTTGTCTCTGTCTGTATTGAAATAATCCTAAAGCAGTTTCTAATAAAATTTCTTTTATAAATATCAAGCAGAGCTTTAAAGCGTTAGCTATAATGCTACTCTTGTGAAAGTAAATCTGTTGGGCTTTTTCTTGGCACTTAGACATAAATTCTGAGCCCTATTCTGCTGGACAGGACACGGTTCCAACTACTCCAACAGCAATACATTGAAGTAACTTTATTACTTCCATTGTGGTTTATTCTTTAAAAAAACTTTATTCCTCCTTTTCTGGCTGATACATAATTTTTTTGGACGATCGTTCCCTTTATTATTGGATGCTGTACAGCTGGAAGGATTTTTGCTAAAATTGTTTTACTTTTGGACATTTATTATGATGCACAACCATAGCAACATGGTGTTTGGTTTATTTTTTACAACAGGACAGGCTGATTCACATCTGAAAATCATAAATAATTCCTCGACTACAGCTCCAAATCCCAGATGAGTTGAAGGCGCTGTGGATGCAGAGCAGGAGTAAAGGGAAAGATAGAAGGAGGAAGTTCAAATCATCTCTTCAATCGCTCACAATGGGCATGTGAGATTTTTGGCAAACAAACTGGATGAAGTCCAAGTGCTAACAGGGAACCCAGCCAGATATTTCTCTGCCAGGCTTTCTGACCATACAGGCAAATAGGGATTTAAAGAGGACTGGCAAAGGATAAAGAGGTGTTAGCCGTGCTTGTGAACAACAGATGGTTTAGCCCTGATATTGAACTGTTAGGAGTAAGTTTTTGTCCATTTATTTACCAAGAGAGCTTATCGGTGCTGTAACTATAGAGATGCTCTCTTCTCAGGTCCTTCTTAAAAGTGGATTTTAATCTCATTGAGGTTTTTACCTGGTTAAATAAAATTAATATATAATACCAACAGCTGTTGCTAAGACTGCGTGTGATGTCATCAGCTCATCAGCTCAGACACAACACCCCAATGTATTTGTGGTAATATCTGGTGATTTTAACCATGCTTCACTCTCTGCTACATGTCCAATGTTTTAACAGTTTGTCAGTTGCTCTACCAGAGAAAACAAAACGTTGGATTTGTTTTATGTAAATGTCAAGGACTCATACATCTCTAAAGCAAGACCTCCTCTAGGCAAATCACATCACAATATTGTTTTTCTCTGCTTGAAAGCCTCTTGTTCAGAGACAACCTGTAATAAAGAGAACTGTGAGAAGATGGTAACAGGAAGCTGAAGAAGCCCTGCAAGGTTGCTTTGAGGCTACAGACTGGGACGCACTGTGCCAGCCACATGGAGAGAAGGTCAATGCCATGACTGAATGTGTCCCCAACTACATAAACTGCTGTGTGGATAACACCATCCCCACCAGAACGGTGAGATGCTTCCCCAATAACAAACCCTGGATCACCAGTGACATGAAGGACCTGCTTAACAAGAAAAAAAGAGCCTTCAGAGAGGGAGACAGAGAATTATTGAGGAGTTTACAGAAGCAACTTAAAGTCAAGATAAGAGACAGCAAGGAGGTGTACAAGAAGAAGCTGGAGAGCAAACTCCAGCAGAACAATATCAGAGATGTGTGGTCAGGGATGAAGAAGATCACAGGCTTCAAGCAGAAGGAAGATCAGACCGATGGAGGTCTGGACAGAGCCAATGAACTGAACACATTCTTCAGTAGGTTCAGTTCAGACACAAGCTCAGCATCTGCAGTCGTCGGGTGTATCAGAGATGGACAAGAAGCTGAGTATAGTGGGCTCGTGGACTACTTTGTGGTATTGTGTGGAATCAATCTGATCTTGAATGGTAACAACACAAAGATGATTTTAGTTTTCCAGAGAAAGAGAAATATGTCAAACACTATTTCCATCTTGGGAGAAGAGGCAGAGGTGGTGGAGGTGTATAAATACCATGGACTATAACAGTGCAACAGTGAAGGCGTCTACAAGACAGGACAGAGCAGACTGTACTTTTAGATGCTTGTACAAAGAAGCATTCTTTATAAATGAAGAATATTAAGGACAACCCTGAGCATCTTCTTCATGAGACTTTATACAACAAAAGTGTGTCTTCAGTCAGAGGCTTCTTCAGATTAGCTGTAATACAGACTACTACAGGACATTCTTCCTGTCCACAGCATCACCATCTATAATCACTTGGATAATATAAGTTACATTTAATTTCAACATTTAATAAATTAAAAGTATTTTGAAGACTTTTAATTTGAATTTACAATTCAAATGTTAATATTGCAAGTCTGAGACAAAGAACAATATTTTTATAATATACTCCTCTCATATCTTTCATTCAACTTAAGCTCCATAATATGTAAGAGAAAGGACTGCACAGTGGTGTAGTTAGCATTGTTGCTCCTGGGTTCAAATCCTGCCCAGGTCCCGGATGAATGGAAAGTTGGTATGTTCTCCCCATGCATATATGGCTATCTCCACGTACTGCATGTTGGTCACTTTATATTGCCCTCAGCAAAGAGAGAGAAAGAGAGAGTGTGTGTGTGCATGGTCGTTTGCCTCTGTGTTGCCCTGTGATGGACTGGTGACCTGTCCAGGGTGAACTGCTCACTTACTAACCACTGGAGACAGAAGATGGATGGATGAATGTGTGGATAGATGGATGGATGGAAATTAAGGTGGTTACGTATCTATTAACAATCTTCCCATGGCAGCAAACAAATTCATTTTATCACCACAGCCTTCTACCCACCTATTAAACTAACCTTCCAAACTAAATGTGCTCTGTGGCCATGTGGAAGAGAGGGATAAGCTGAACTCTCATTGAACTAAACAAAACATCTGCATTATGATTTGTGGTCTCAGTAATTACAGCCATCAGTCATGTTTTGGAAAACAGCCAGACAGCAACTATTAGAAAACCTCAGCGCTTTCTGCAGCTGGAATGGGAAACACTGAACTCATGGCATGAATTCAGATTTTTACAAAAACCGTAGGAAACTCACAAGCAGGTTACGGGCGTGCTATTGGTGTGATGAAGAAGGAGCTGCCTCAACATATACAGGAACTCCTGAACAGGAACTCAGAGGACATCAAAGAGTGCCACACACACATGTGAAATCCACATTTAATTAAGAGTTGAAGGATCAAGCATCATTACAGGCAAACATGTACATCAAATACACACATCTATTGATAACAGTCATTCATTTCTCCAGCTGTTATGCTTAGCAGAGAAAATCTGGTACAGCAGAGGCATGAAGTTGGTGGAGAATCATCAGTACAATCAAGTTTGGTTATTAAATGAACACCAGAAAAAATAGCAAAGAAAACTTTATACAGAAAGGCAGCATGTGACATCAGTAAAGCAGTCCTGGCTTTTTAAAAAAAGGCATGTAAACCCAGATGATCAACCTAAATCTTGTTCAGGGCCGGCCCAAGGTTGTATGAGGCCTGAAACAAAGTTTGGTTTGGGACCCCACTTCCTGTTAAGGCCTTCATCCACCATCAAACTAGAAATATTTTTTGCACTTGCCTGTTTTAAATCTTACAATATTTAAGGAATTTTCAAAAGAATTTGCTGATATCAAACAATCGCATTCACTACACCTCCCTTTTTTGCCATCATCCCACTGTCTACAACCCCATTTCCAATGAAGTTGAGACGTGTAAATCGTAAATAAAAACAGAATACAATAATTTGGAAATCCTGTTCAACCTATATGTTATTGAATCCATTACAAAGACAAGATATTTGATGTTTCAACTGATAACTTTGTTTCAGTTTTTTTTGTTTTTTTTTTGTTTTTTTTTAATTTAATGCTTGTAACACGTTCCAAAAATTAGCAGGGTTAGCAAATCATTGCATTCTGTTTTTATTTACGTTTTACACAACGTCCCAGGTCATTGGAGCTAGGGTTATATGTAGCGCCATTTCACATCCAACGTCCAAAACTAGAGCTGTTCTGAAGGCAAAGACGTGGTACCTTACTCATTAGAGTAAGAACTGACCTCAGTCATCACAATAAGTGGATACTTTCCTGAGACATTCACATCATTTTAAATTTCTGCGTAGTTGCAGTAAAAAACGGTGAAACAAATGTCCATCTGGTCTTTACATTTTAATGGCTTTCAGTCAACACTGTAAATAGCTTTAAAAACATCTTAGAACAGCATCGCTTAAAAATGATTAATTTACAGAAGAAACATGAGCTGAACAGAAACACTCAGAGACTAAAAAACATAAAAAGGCTATAAGCAAACATGTTAACAGCATGTCCTGTCCACTGATGGCTTGTTTCAAAGTGCAGGATATAAAAACATTGCTTTTACACAACTAGGCCTCACACCTCGAGCCAAATGCAACTAATGCATGTGCAGAGGTAACTTTTTAAGGAAATAAAATGCTATCAAAATGAAATTAAGACATTCCTTTACTCCCAAACTGTGTTGCTTTCAAAAAGCACAATAATCTTTAGGGAGAGCTTGTAACACTGCAGAACGTTTTCATTTTATATCACAAAGCTTTAAGACAAGAAAACACAAAAACTGAAGAAATTGTGTTTAAATGGATCTCACTACTCCTGAAGCCAAAAATGACCTACCTGTTGAAGGTCAACATAAGGTTACTTTTTTAGTTTCAATATGTCAGCTTCTGTTCACCACCCCACAGATACAGCAAACATTTAGTTATCTGGCTTGGCAGGAAGTCTGACCTGCACAGAGGAAATGTTTCTTGCAGTAATGCACCATCTCAGAAACACAACCCATTAGGCGTACTGCCACCTAGTCAACAATTCACAACACCTGGCAAACGTCTGGAATCACTCTAGGAGGATTTTAAGTCAATTAGTTTTATTGACAATAGCAAAAATATTGAAAGCTGATATTCTACTTCTGGAAAACACGTCTAAATAAGGTCACATTGCTTAATTGCACATCTTTTTTTTTCAGATCCACTGGAGGAAGAAAATATGGAATCCCTACATCAATCCATCCATCCATGACCTTAGGATGATTAAGAGAGACCAGTTAATCAAACAGTCTGTTTTTGGACTGTGGGAAGAAGCCGGAGGACCTGGAAAGAAGCCGGGTATGCACGGGGAGAACATACAAACTCCATGTAGAAAGCATCCCAGCCTTGGACTTCTCAAATTAAATCCAACATTCTCTGTCAGGTTCCAACATCTCATTAGTAGCTGACAGACCAGCTTCGAGGAAGGGACCTTGCCCTGCACCATTCTGTTCTTTTTCTAACATACATTTACAGTTGGACTGAGATCAGGTCTGGTTGCTAGCAATGTCAGTGAATTGATCCGTCTTGACTGAAGAAAAGTTTGAACACTCTTTGCTCAGTGGAAAAATCCATTATCATCCTGACACATGCCTTGATCAGCAAACCTTATTTGGACTGACAGACTGTCATCTTTTTTTAAATATTTTTTTCGTAGCACTAGTGGCTTTTATTTTTTTCTGAAGGTAGCCAGACAGGAAAGTGGAGGGGGAAGACATGTGGCACACATCACCAGGGTGGGTTTCAAGCCCGGGACAGCCACATCAAGGACTAAGGCCTCCATACATGGGTTGCATGATCTACCGCTGTGCCACGAGCCGCACCCCAGGTAGTCATTTTATATGTTTAATGAATCCCACTTCCATCTAGTCATCTGCAATTATCTTCATCCATCCATGACTAGAACCTTGTTTTCTTCTGTTTAACTGTTAATGGTGGTGCTGATTCTGGATGCCAGTCCCATTTCAGCCCATTGGTCTGATATTTCTTTAGCTGGCCATTTTCTATTTCCAAGACATATTAATTAGAGCTTCCCTTCCTGATATCTCAATGTCTTCCTTTAACGAACGATGTTTTTTTTTTAACTTCAGCTTTCTGTTTGTACTTCCTCCACACGTTGGACTCGGCTGACTTGGAACAACCCAGATCTGTTGCCACACTACATGCTGATTGACATTCTTGAAGATGTTTTAGAATTCTCTTCATTTTTCAGCTCACAGATCTTCTTTTAGGACCACTTCAGGACAATTTTCTACCTCAACATTAAATAATTCTATTTTTTTTTCTTCTACTTGTCCTGAAAACAGATGTCCAGCTGTAATGTGGTTTTGTGTCATTTCTGACTTTTTCCGTTTTGTTACAATGTAAAAATACTGTTTGAACATTCTCCAAGAGCAGTGATTCCACATTCTTTTGCCATTGCCTTTAAAGGCATGTATCACTATTTTCCAGCTCATCTTACATTGCAGTAGGTTGCTATGGGAGATTAGACAACAGTAGCAGAACACTTTGAGCAGATGCTGTCAGATAGGAGGACATCTTTTAGACATGTGCACAGAAAGCCCTTATAAGCCAAATTTCAGCTATTAAGGTATAAAATACGTGGTATTTGATCCTTTCTTTCTGAACAGTATGAATATTTGTCAGGAAATGATTAATTGCCATTACTATCATCTCAACAATTTGACAAATATGCCTGTTAATCATAATGTTATTTTCTTACATATTCATCCTTGTTCTCACTAGAAGAACATCTATCCACTGTTAGGATTCAAAGGTTTCTTCTTAGCAGACCTCGAGTTCCATATCCAGCAAGCAAATGTTGACCATTTGATAGTTTTCTTGCAATCAGTTGTTGGTTTAAATCCAGCTTCCTCCTGCCACATGTCGATGTGCCCCTGGGCAAGGGACTTACCCCAATTTGCCTACTGAACTGCGTATGTATGAGCATGAGTGCAACTAGTTGAATGGAACTTTAGTGTGAAGCACTTTGAGTGTTCACTATGATTAGAGAACTGCTACATAAATTCAGTCCATTTACAAACTGTTGCCATGCATTGGAAATCATCTATCTGTGCAGCCAATGCTGTCTATCATAGCATGTTCTGTTATCCAGCATGTTTTTTATTGCAAGGATTTCTACATTTTGTGCTCCAAGATCCCTCAGAGGTTTAACAGGCCCAGTGTTAGGTAGGACGGTTAGGATCCAATAGCTTTGTTCTGAAGATGAATGATTCTAGAGAAAATAATAATCATTTTCACAAACAACTGATCCCAAACCATGTGAACTTTCTAAACCAAGTTCCTCTGCAGTCATAACATTTGATCCACATGAAAAAAAACTATTTCATACAGGTTGTCTTATCCTAAACATATCTGAATACCCAAGTTGAAACCGGATATTCACACTTTATGAAAAGACATTAGAGGTCCGTTGGGATTAACTAAATTATTTCTGTTTGCTAAATGTCAGAAAAAAGAGAAGTGTTAAAGAACATGTAAACTTTCTTCATATTCCGAAGCTTACATAGACTAAAATTACTACCTAGCCTAGATGATGATATGTCTTTGTGAGCTTCTGTTGAATTAGGTTAAGTGCAGGCATTCTAAGCCAACACCTCTAACATACTGCTTGACTTACGTGATGGAAAAATCAAAAAGAACTCAGCCAAATATCAGGAAGAGAACTGTGGACCTCCGCTAATCTGGTTTATTCTTGAGTCAAATTTTCAGATAGCTGAAGGTGTCCCTGTTGAAACAAATATTTGCAAGTATAAACAGCATGGAGATGTCCCAACTACCACGCCTTTAATGAACGACACGGGTTTTGTGTCCCAGAGAGAACTTTGTTTGTGTGCAATGAGTGAATCATCCCCAGAATACCTTGTCAAGATGCTGCTGAAGCTGCTCATGCTGCTGAGAGTGTCATTATCCACAATGAAATGAGTCCTGTACCAACATGGAGTGAAAGGCCACTCAAAGAAGAAGAGGCCATTACTCCAAAAGCAACATAAAAAATAGATTGTAGGTTGTAAATGCACTCAGAGACAAAGACCTTGATTTGTCGTGAGATGTCCTTTAGTCTGATGAAACTAAAACTATAATGTTTGGCCACAAACATCATTGTTACATTTAGAGGAAAAGAGGGAAGCTTGCAAGCCTGAAAACACCAGCCCAACTGTGAAGTATGGGAGTGGGAGCATCATATTGTGGTGGTGTGGTGCTGCAGAAGGGACTGGTGTACTTCTCAATATAGATGGCATCACAAGGAAAGAACATTATGTGGAAATAATTGAGGAAGATCTCAGGGCAGATAAAATATCTTAAAGCTTGGGAAAAATTGGCTCTTTCAAATTGACAAAGACTAAGCATGCTGCCAATTTAGTTACAAAGTGGCTTAAATGCCTTCTTTCAGCTACGTTTTATTTTACCACAAAACCTGCTTAAATGAACAGAAACAAAGTCAACAAATTTCTAAAATTCTGATTTGGACAAAGTATGTTAAAACATAGTTTTTAATCACATTTTGGGGCGGATCGTAAACTTGCTCATTTTTACTATATATGAAAAAAACAATTTGCAGGACAAAACTTACTTTACAAGAACAGTGAGATTTGTGTAGTGATTTTTTTCATTAGCATCCACAATACATTTTTTTTTTTTTTTAGTTTCTTTGATTGTCTTGTTGAAAATGTTCTGCCAAGTTTTGTGGGAACCTTCAAGAATAATGTGAATAAATACAAACCTGGTTTTTACTGTGTCTGCATGTCTAAATTATGTTTTTTTCTAAATCTGTAGACTTCTTTGTGTTACCATCTGGTAAAATGTTGACTGTGAAACAATTTAAATTCAGAATCTTAAATTTATTTAGGTCTGCCAGTTGAGTTGTTCATTAAGAAGTCCAGAAAGAAGGTTTCATCCAAACAGTTTTTCTTTCAGCAGATCACCTACACATAGATTGAGGATTGGTTTCCATTAGTCTGAAAAGGCTTGAGGTGATAAACATGTCAGTTGTAGAAACTCTGCTTTTCAAACCTTAGCATCTGCCGTACATTATAGCTCCCATCCTGCCACAATTTGTTCAACTACTTGGTTTGTTCCAGGCACAAGTAACTGCGTAAAGCAACCAACAGATATGGTTCTGTATCAGTCTGGGAGATCATACTGTGGTCATGAGTTTGAGTGAACCCGACCTGAACCTGAGGATCTTCTTCTTCAGGTTGTAAGATGCCTTAATCTTGACGAAGGCCTTAGTCTGAGCTGGATCTATGTCCAGCTTCTCCACTGTGACCCGAGTTGTTCTCAGCTGCCCCTTACACCTGCCTGCCCCACCTCCCCCAGGTAAACCTCCCACACTCTCCTCAGTGTCAGTGGTGGTGGTGTTCTCCTCTACATATTCCTCCTCACTAGACTCACTATCCCCAAAGCAGTTTGTGGTGTAGTTGGACTTGTCATCCTCACTGGTGTCCAAAATGGTGGAGTGAAAAAGTGAGACACACTCGGCTGAATATTCTGAGTCACTTCCTGGAACATTGGAGTATGGGCTACTCTGCTGCCCCCCGGATGTGGGGTACATTTTGGCTGAAAAGTTTCTAAGTACCTTCTTTCTCTGCCGGCGTCGAGTGAGCTTGTTAGCACCGCCATATGGCACCTCCATGATGGCACACAGGGGCCGGTAATCTTTCTGTTTGTACTTTGGCTTGGTAACCACAACGACCTGTTCGCGTCCATGGTGGTGATGAGAATGGTAGTTTCCATATTGATTGGGCTTTAATACTCTTGATCTCACACTGATTGGTGTACACCTTCGATGCCTGCCTGGGACTCCAGTAATCAAAGTGGATGCAGAGATGCTTTTCATGCCTGATAAAGTACTTTTGTTAGAGACCTTGACCTGGATGGAGCTTCCATGTTCTACTTCAAGAAAACTGTCAGAGCTAGAGTTATTGTAGAACTTATCAGCTCTTTTTTCTGAAGGCACTTCCTTATGTTCAGAATCCAACATTGTGTTTGTCCCAATGGTGCTCTTCACTTTGGTAATTCTAACATGCCTGCTGTTACCTTTGCGATGTTTACCGATGTGTTGCTTGGCAGGGATGCCATTACCAACATGACTCTGTCCTTCTACTCCTTCTCCTTCCTTCAAATTCTGAGCAAAGGGCTTTGACCTGGAGTGTACCAGCTCCCAGTTGTTATTCTCTGATGGGCAACTCTGACAAGGCTTGGAGATCTTCTTGGAAGCACCAGTCTGAGTTTTAGCATTTTGAGCTGATTTGAGGATCTGCTCTTGATCAGTGGGGCAACATGGCTGACATGTCTCTTTGTGTGAATAATTACCTTCAGGACTTCTCTGATCTCTGATGTCTTTGAGAAGAACTGGGACAGAGGCACCTGGGAGAGAAAGAGACCCGTTGCTTGTCTCACTAATGACTCTCTTAGTGCTGGTGTTCTTGACCCTACTGGTAAAAGAACAAATGTTCTGCATGTTATGACCAGCAGGAGAGTTGGAGTCACCCTTGTTGATCTTAGAGCTAAATTGCATGGTATCGGTATCATCAGACAAAACTCTCCAATTGCTTATCTCTTCCTTATTTTTGCTTTCTATAGAACATTGTCTCTGAGAAGATGAAAATTCTGCTGATGTTTCTTCAGCAGGGAACAAAGATTTTACTTCAGACCCTTTTAATGTTCCTACACCAGAACTAAGACCAAATACTTGTCTAAAACAGAGACTGGGCTGGCGCACGATGCTCTTTAGAGGATCCGTGCTGATGCTCGTCCTGGGTCTGTTGGCCCTGATGGGCTGTACCCTTCGCTGCAGCAGACCAAAGATGTACTTCTCTGGGTGCTTACTGGAATGAGGTTGGAGGGTGGAGCTTTGAGCTCTAAGAGACCCTGAAACAGAACTGGGTGTAGAGGAGGTTTGTGTTTTGAGACATTCAGCACTAGCTTCATCTCTACAATGACCTCCATCACCAGAAATCTGCAGAAAACCAGAGCCTTTAGTGGCTGCCGCGTGTAATGGGCTTCGGTGGCAGTAAATGTCACTGACATTTCTGGTAAAAAGATGGCAGAAATTTTTAGATGGGCACTCAGTGGGAACCAAAGATGTAGCCTCCAGAGAAGCCTGGTAAGGAGCTGAAAGTGAGCGGCAAACAGCACCAAAGGAACCTGAATCATCACAAAGTCCTCCAGCCAGTACGTCATACTCCAAACAGCCGGCCGGCTCGTCTGAAAATCAAAAGATTTTGACGTTAAACTTCCTGAACATCAAGAAGCAGACTCATACACAGCTGCAAGTTATTCACTGTCACAGCATGACTGTGTACCATGGTGACACAACACATACACCAACTGCTTGACTATCAAACAAGGTGTCAAACAAAACCAGTCTAAATTATAGTGATTTTACTTTTTAATGCTGCTAATCTGCTGAGTGCCAACAGTTTGCAGGAAGTAGGCTCCAATGGTCTGCTCAGTGAGGTTTTGACTCTGTTTGGTTAGGCTGCAGATTGAACACTGAGGCATTAGTTAGTGGAAAATTCCTTTCAGTGGGGACAGACTGCTGGGAATATTAACCCTATGTGTGCACTTCATTCCCTTCATGCATGTCAGAGTTTAGGAGGATATCCATGCATAGTTATATTTCTAACTCTGTAAAATATTATGCTTTACTAGTCGTCAAAATAATTTAAAAGAGCTCCTAACAGTTTCTTGCATGTTATATTGTTAATTACAATATGACAAGAAACTGTTGATAAATGTTAATAGATTAAACCATAATTGTCAAATATTCATGTGTTAAATTAGGCGTAAGGACTTGACTTGTGAATATCCCTGATAAAACCATTTGCTTCTTAGCAGAGTTGCCCTGCACCTAAAAAAACAGCAGCAGATGCAGATTTGGATTTTTACATCTGGGAAATTGTCCCATTAGCACAGAAAAAGACATTTTGGTTAATTTCCTCCTGTTTTTCATGCTGATTGAACAGAAGCAGCTCACTGTTTGGTTTTTGTTTTATTTCCAAATGATTTTGTTTAGATGTAAATAGTAAATATCAAAATCAGAATATCTGTCAGTGTCACAAGTACAACAGAACTGAGACAGTTAAGGCAAAATAGTGATCACATATTATTTCATTACAATTTTGGTGTTATTTATAGTACAGTTATTTGCAGTATTAACTCTCCTCCCTGCAAATTACTCATTTTCTGTACTATTACAACCTTTATCATAAATATATTTCTTAATCAGACTTTTTATGTTTAGCACAAAGTAATTGTGGCATAACTACTAGTTCTGTATATGCGTTCACACACTCAAGTCTTTCATTTCTGGTGCCACAAATTTACTCTTTAAATCATTAATTGAGTGAAGTTCTCAACCCCTCGGAATATCTCACTCTGATTGATTTTTCTACATAAATAAGTGTCCAGTGCTAATGTGATGGCAATATAAAGGCTGATAATGTTGTACCTGAAAGAACTGCTATGACATTTTGAGACTGAAGATAAGTTTGGAGAAAGCAGCAGATGTCTGCCTTGGTTTTAGCCCCAGTCACACCAAATGCTAGCTTGTCTGTACAGTCCAAACTTTTTCTCCTTATGAAAACTGTTAAACAAGTTACCAACCACAGCAAAGATACTACCTACTCATAACCAAAAACTCTGCTGTAAACAAACTAACCTGTACTTTTATTATCGAGCAGAAAACCTATTGAAGTGGGCAGCGGCCCCACTGCCAGCACCCTGACAGCAGATCACTGTTTAAACAATCACAATCACTTATAAGCACCGTTGTCTAAACCGCAGGTGTCATTTCTGGGGTCAGAGGTGCTGAGCACATCAAGATAATTACAGGTCCTGCTACAGTATGTTATAGAGACACATCATCTGAGTCTTGTTTCCCATGTTCAGTCTGATAGGGGTTCAAGAGGAAGTTAACTTTCACTAAACAGCAGGTACAACTCCACAGAAGAACACATGAAAAAATGTACATATTATTGTAAATATTACTTTTGATTTCAAGTAAAGGCGACCAAACCTGACCTCTTTCATCACACCAGGATATTGTGTGTATGTTCTTAAGTAGATATTTTGTCACATTTCAACAATCAAACTTCAGTGTATTTTATTGGAGTTTCATGTGACAGACCAGCATGGATTAGTGCAAAACCCCCCTCTTCCTGTTAATCATGTGGGAAGAGGGGGGTTAATGTAAGGTTTTCAGCTGATTGAAAACATTTACCAGCTATGTCATGGGTTTGTCCTATTTCTCAGTGACTGAAGTAGCATTCCTGTTGAATATGTTCAAACTGAGTCAAAGTGCTGGAAGTACCTGTGGACAGGAAGTACCCTTCGGCCTCAGCTGTTGAACAGAAGCACTCACTGAAGACTGAGTGAGACGAGTTGGAGAGTGAGCCAGAGGCCCCGTCACTTAGCTCATAGAAACCTGGTGGAGAGAAGAGGTCACAAACTAACTGATTATGACCACCCTAAACACAGAAGGACACAGCCTTGATTCTGTCATCATCACGTACGGCAACCCAGAGATGTTCTAACATTTCAGCTGGTCATGGTTAAGGCAAGACCTTAATTTTTTGCTGGATAAATTCAGTTTAGCCCTATAATTCTGTACTCAAGTCAGAGATATAATTGTACCTCATATTTACATACAATGTATAAAAGACACATATTATTATTATTATATGTGTCTTATATTATGTTTCTTCAGCATGCCATTACCTTCAGAGCTGTCTTACTGGAACTAATGTGTCTAATTCACTTCTTGAATGCAGAGAAACAAACATGAATTATACTGGGGTTTTTTTCCAGTTTACCTCTGAGAAGCAAATGTTTTTGTATTGTAATGATGAAAGTTCTCTGAGGTCCTACCTGAGCTTGGTCGGCTGTCTGTCTCCAGCTGGTCTTGTGACACCTCGGTGTCCAATCGGAGGTCATTAATCTGTTGGTCCAATTCATATAACTCGCTGAAGACACCAGCATCCCTTCTCAGAGAGCTCTGTCATACAAACACAAATGCCACTTTCTTTAATCTCTTCTTTTTAAGCAACCATAAACAGAACCCAGGTTTGATAGAGCATATTCAGACCATTTCTGTGTCTAGAGTCTAGAAAATGGACCAGCAGGCAAGCACACTAACTGATTTTACACTGAATTCTATTCCTGCTTTTCCTTCAGTTGGCCTTTCTTACAATCATTCTCTCCATAGAAACATAATCTGATATATATTTTTTAATAAAATAGATTTGAAGATGTCTGCATGGAGCTTGCATGTTCTCTCCATGCATGTGTGGTGGGTTCTCTCCAGGTACTCCGGCTTCTTCCCACAATCCAAAAACCTGACAGTTAAGTTAACTGGTCTCTCTAAATTGCCCTTAGGAATAAGTGCATGGTTGTCTATCCTATGTGTCTCTGTGTTGCCCTTTGTTAGACTGTCGACCTGTTCACAGTGTATCCTGCCTCTCGCCCAATGGTGAGGGTAGGCACCAGCCCCCCCTCGACCCTTCATGGATTAGCGGGAATAGACGATAGATGGATGGATGGATGGATGGATGGGTGGATAAATGAGTTTTTCTACAAAGATGTATTTCCCTTTCTAAAACAATCAGAGAGAAAATAAATCATGTATCTAATGATGTCCCAGCTTTCTACCAACACCTAAATGCAGAACATGTTTGTTGTCTGTTGTCTGTGTGAACCATGAAAAACATAAAAGTACATTGTTTTATGTTTCCCTCTGTAAGGAGGTCAGGGCATTAAAATGGTCTTAAATCATCACAGGCAAATGATTGCTGATTTGTTTGCAAAAGTAACCTGATCATGCAAAAATATTTAGGTTTGTAAACACAGGAGGTTAAATGTGAAATCTTTAGGACTTTGTATTGTTTGAGTTGGAAAGTTCCTTTGCAGATATTCACATTCCATATTAGAATGCAAATTACAAGGCACATTTCCACAAATGTACACATTTAGAACTTTAATAACGTTAATTTTAGTTTATTTGGACACCCCCCAAACAGGACAGAGAGGGTTCAGTAGAGTGGATGAGTAAAATGTTGGCTAGATAAACAAATTAGATGCGGATAAACACTGTATGTGTAGATGGAACATATTTCATATGTGAATGTCTTGCTAACTCAGTCAGGAAATGAGAGTTGTTTTAATTGGTTCTGTTGCATTCCTGAATGGTTCATTCTGGCAAAAATGCAAAGACAAAGGCTGACGATAATGTCCTACTAAATCTGCCCTACATTCTGCAATAAGACTTGTCGACGCGCACAGACTCAGACACACAGTCTGGACCAGCCCTGCCCCTGTGGGATGGAAAACATGTGGGCTATGCAGCTCTGCTTGCAGGTCATGTGCCAAATTCCTACAACTGAGCTGCTGCAGAGAAACTGAAGCACATATGCTGGTTGAACACGACTCACCATCATTAATAGCACCAGGCCTCAGTGCAAACTACCTTAAATCTCAATGATTGTGTGTGAGAGTATGTGTACACTCATAATACTTTGAGATACCCCGGTTGAGTTAAAGGTTTATGGGTTCAGGATGTGAATGCATTAAGTTGGTGAGAATTCTCATACACAACCAAACACGAGTCAGGGATCACATCCACTATCACATCATCTGTGAACCTGGCATACTGACCTGGTTCAGTCAGCTGATGTATCAGGGATAAATGCAAATCTTTCAGAGTCTACTGTTGGGATCATCAGTAGAAATGTCCTTTCAGCATGCTTCTTGTTCTGTTGAACATGCTCAAGAAAGCAACTTGCCCTGAGTGGAATGCAGAGCTCATAATTTAGTTCTGCCGATCCTACTCTTGCAATTCAAAAAGTCTGCCTTCAGAAAGATCTATCTCCAGCACAATGTGGTGAGGTGGATCTCTGCCACTTACTACCATTGGATTTGAGACTGAAAGTTTTTTGAAGTTAACAGAGTTTCTTCAAAAAAGTGACAGGGGATAACAAACATAAAAGAACACAAAGAGGAAGATATACATTTAGAGCAACCACAAATCCCCCGCAAGGAAATGTCTACCCTCCAACCAGGAATGCTTATGGGCCTAAAGCTTTTCCCCGGTTTAAGCTGCTCACACAGAAGGGGAAAAGGAAAAGTAGCTACAAACTGGTTCCTTGGGTCATTCAAAGCGTGTATATCTATGAGACACAGAACCTTTTCTCCTGGAACCTTCATTTACTCAGACCTTTCGTTTATGAGTGTTTCCACAGCGGGGTCCAAAATAGTGCTATATGTGCTGAGCGGTAAATCCTCCCACTGTCAGAATCTGTTTTGTTGTAAGAGTCGGACCCAAATGGAGAGAAGAGGATGGCAAACTCATGTTGATGGTGAAGATATTATTTTCATTAAAAGAGAGGAGACACAAAGAGAACTAGAGACCAGCTGCAAACTGGTGTGATGACATGGAAGGACATGGACAGTAGAAGACAGTAGAATGATCATATAACATGGAGAGACTAATCAGTGGAATTCAGTGCAGCTGGGTGAGACCCGAACAGAACAGCCAAGAAAAAGTGACAAATTAACATAAAAATTAATCTGCAGAGATCTAACAGCAGACAGAAGGAATGTCACTAAACCAAAAACAAAAGTTTAACACTAAATTAGAACCTAAACAAAACAAAGAACAGAACACAAGAAGGGGCTAAGGATCACAAAACAAAGAGTAGACCCGAGCCAAGCTTATCCAAATCCAGGACCACTCCGAAACATCTTCTCTCCTTACACAGAACAGGCCTCAGTATCAGCCTTTATTAACAGAGTGAATGCAACAGTTCTTTGTTTGCCATGAACATATGACTTCCAGGATGTGTCTGAGAACTTTAGAGTTAGAATGTAGAGTTCAACCTCTGCAAAGGTTCCTTCAAACTGTTCTGTTCAGGTTTGTAGGCTCAACAGATATATGATTCCTGAGCTTTAAAGACTCATTTTTTTAGCATCAACAAGAACTTTTAAGCAGCATAGCATTACAACCAGTTCAACCAAAATCTGCTTTGTTTTACACTCAACTTATTTTTGCAAAACTCTCTTGATCTTGCTTTTCGACATACAGCCCAATATAGTGCTCTACCAGTTTTAGATCAGTACAAGGAAACCAGATCCCTTACTCCCTTTTTCCATTTTCTCCCAGCTGGAAATTTTGGACAGTATAATTTCACTTTTGTTGTTGAAAGAACTGTCAGAAGCAACCTACTGATAATTTTAACGTCACATCTATAGGTAGCATCATTTAGACGTGACTTGTTAGGACTCCATCTAGTTCTCATTTGGACCTGAATAAATCCCTCAAAGCTCAGACAAAATTTACACCAAGCATTTTAGCTCTTATAACTTCATTTACAGTGGCTTGTAAAAGTATTCATCCCCCTTGAACTTTTCCACATATTGTCACATTACAACCACAAACAAATATATTTTATTAGAATTTTATGTTAAAGATCCACACAAAGTGGTATACAGTTGTGAAATCGAACAAAAATTATACATGATTTCTTTTTTTTTTTTACAAATAAAAAACTGAAAAAGGGCATTCTGCAAAAGTATTCCAGCCCCCCTGAGTCAATACTTTGTGGAACCACCTTTTGCTGCAATTACAACTGCAAGTCTTTTAGGGTATGTCTCTACCAGCACATCTAGTGACTGAAATGTTTGCCCATTCTTTGCAAAACAGCTTAAGCTCAGTCAGATTAGATGGAGAGGGTTTGTGAACAACAGTTTTCAGATGTTGCAGATTCTTGATTGGGTTTAGGTCTGGACTTTGGCGGGGCCATTCTAACACATGAATATGTTTTG
This sequence comes from Crenichthys baileyi, assembly GCA_036173005.1. Taxonomy (NCBI): domain Eukaryota; kingdom Metazoa; phylum Chordata; class Actinopteri; order Cyprinodontiformes; family Goodeidae; genus Crenichthys; species Crenichthys baileyi. The sequence continues at coordinate 427,184 of JAHHUM010001218.1, read as the reverse complement.
TTTTAAACCATTCCATTGTAGCCCTGGCTTTATGTTTACAGTCGCTGTCCTGTTGGAAGGTGAACCTCCCTGTCCCTGCTGAAGAGAAGCACCCCCAGAGCATGATGCTGCCACCACCATATTTAACAGTGGGGATGGTGTGTTAAAGTGACGTGCAGTGTTAGCTCTCCTCCACATATAGCGTTTTGCATTTGGTCAAAAAGTTCAACTTTGGTCTCGTCTGACCAAAGCACCTTCTTCCTCATGTTTGCTGTGTCTCCAGCATGGCTTCTGGTAAACTGCAAATGGGACTTCTTATGGTTTTCTTTTAACAATGGCTTTCTTCTTGCTACTCTTCCATAAAGACCACATTTGTGTAGTGCAGGAATAATAGTTGACCTGTGGGCAGATTCCTCCACCTGAGCTGTGGATCTCTGCAGTTCATCCAGAGTCACCATGGGCCTCTTGGCTGCATCTCTGATCAGTGCTCTCCTTGTCCGGCCTGTAAGTTTAGGTGGACGACCTTGTCTTGGTAGGTTTACAGTTGTGTCATACTCTTTCCATTTCCAGATGATGGATTGAACAGCACTCCGTGGGATGTTGAAAGCTTGGGAAATCTTTTTATAGCCTAAGCCTGCTTTAAACGTCTCCACAACTTTATCCCTGACCTGTCTGGTGTGTTCCTTGGACTTCATGATGCTGTTTGCTCCCCAATATTCTCTTAACCAACATCTGTAGCAGCTGTATTATACTGAGATTAGATTACACACAGGTGGACTCTATTTAGTCATTAGCAATCGTCAGGCAACTTCTGAAGGCAATTGGTTGCACTCAAATGGGGCTGAATACTTTTGCACACTGCACTTTTCAGTTTTTTTAAATTGTAAAACATGTTTTAAGTCATGTATAATTTTCTTTCCACTTTGCAATTTTATACCACTTTGTGTTGGTCACCCACATAAAACTACAACAAAATACATTCATGTTTGTGGTTGTAATGTGACAATATGTGGAAACGTTCAAGGGGGATGAATACTTTTACAAGCCATTGTGCATATTCTACAGAAACAAAAGATCAAAGAGCATAAATGAAGCAACAGTTTAATAAAACTCAAACTGAAACTACATGCAGGGGAGTTAAACTTTTTCACATACAGTCCCAGTACAGACAAAACTTCAGTATGTTTTGTTTGGATTTTATATAATAGAGCAACACAAAGTATTGGTAAAGTGTGAAGTGAAAAGAAAAAACATCAATGGTTTTCAAGAGTTTTTTTTAGATGAAACTTTCAAAATTGTGGTGTGTATTTGTATTCAGCCCCCTTTACTCTACATAAAATCTAGAGTAAGCTATTGCCTTAAGAAGTCCCATTATTAGTAGTCAGACTTTATTTGTGTGTAATTTAATCTCAGTGTAAATGCATCTTTTTCTTTTTCTGGCCTCAGAGGTTTGTTAGAGAACATTAGAGAACACACAGCATCATGAAGACCAAGGAACACACGGGGAACAATGAAAGGTGGTGGTGACAGGCTAGAAAAAAAGCTGTTAGAGGCTGGAGAAGACCTGAGACTGGGGTGGAAGTTCACTTTCCAGCAGGACAACCACCCTTAACATCCACCCAGAGCTGCTTTAGATCAAAGTATATTCATGTTTTTAGAATAGCCCAGATCAAAATCAAGTAAGTACATTTGTGGCATAACTTGAAAATTTCTGTTTACAGAAGTTCTCGATAAAATCTGAAGTTTAAACTATTTTGCAAGGAAAATTGTAAATGTTCAAATCTAGATAATACATACAATTCAATTCAGTTTATTTATATAGCGCCAATTCACAACACATGTCGTCTCAAGGCACTTCACAAAAGTCAGGTACATACATTCCAATTAATCTTAATCATTATACAACAAATCATACACCAAACATTTTTCAGCTTTAACTGCAGAGAAAGTTGCTCTACGCAGTATTACCTTAATCTCTTTGAATATAAATGCACAGCACACTGTCACACAGATTTTTATTTGTAAACAAAATTTATAATAACTCATAATTCTGCACTATGTCTTGATCTATGAAATGAAATCCTCCCAAAATATATTGAAGTTTGTAGTCCTGCTAAAATACACAAAGGTGCAAGAGGTATGAATAGTTTTGGAGGTAACTGTACTTTATTCCTAGTTTATAGTTTTAAAAGCCAGCCAGTTATGTTCTGATTCTAATATTAAAATGTCAAAAAATGTGGATTTGAGGTGGTTTCAGAGAGAATGGGAAATATGAAGATATAACTTCATCTCTGTATTGTCCTGACAGCTGAAAACAACATATACTGTATGTAGTTACATCTAAAGGGTCATGGGAACACTGAGCTGTACAAGTTGTGCTCTGACAACAGGACACAGCGTGGACATCATGAGGGACAGACTTGATTTGTAATTGTGAAAGAAAATGGCAAGTCTGCATGATTTTGCTGCGCTGCTGCACTCATGACTCCAACAGGACTCATAGAGCAAAAACAACATGTTATCTATGGACCAAACCAAGAGGAGAAGTTACAGGATTTGTGCCTGGCTGTTCCTTCAGTCAAGACAGACTAACCCAAAACAAGATATGTTAAAGCCTCTGTTCAATGGTTAGAAGCAGGTCATAGCTTACCTGCAGTAGATAACTCTTTTGGTTTTTTCATTTAGTATGAATCCAGATTAGCTGGTTCCTGAATCTAAAGCAAACAGCTAGGAGAGAGGGACTTTGACCAAAGTGGACTTCTGTCATCTTAAAATACCTCCAATCTCAGAAATGTCTAAGCAATTTATGTGAACACTAGAGGTAGGGGAAAAAGTGTTTTAGCTGTATAAGGATGGGGACATGGACAATTCGTAATTAATGTACAAATGTCAAAACTCGATATCTAACTGTTGATTGATAGCCTATTTTTGAGGAACACAAAAAGTGGAACTAGAAGCAAGTAAGTGCAGCAACATAACATTTTATGGTGAACACATAACAGTCATGAACAGATGGCTGAACCAACAGAGCAATAAAGGGAAAATCAGACCTCTAACAATGTGTATTCTAGAACCTTCATTCCAATACACATGCACTATACAAAACAGGAGGCAACAAACACATTTAAACCACATACCAGGACTTGATGTTCCCCATCAACCGTTCCATCATTTCATTACGTTTAGACGCTGCAGTAAGATGTTTTTAATACACCAACTTATACAGCAAGATAGAAAATTGTGGCTTTAGTCTCAAACAATCAGGACTCTTAATGAGTTTTAAAAGCCATGAAAGAAAATGAGTGGATAAGGACAATATCTAAAGCTCTGGGTGATATTTTGGGAAACTTTGTTTTCCTCAAAGTCACCAGAAAACACATCCTGCCGTGTCAGTTTACCTTCTCACTACCAAGAGGGGCTTATTATTTTGTTCTGTCTGTTTTCTGAAGTTCATTTTCAGTTTGAAATGAGAGAAGAAACCGAGTATTTGGCATTTGCTTGCTGCTGAACCAAACTATGACCCTAATCCAAGATATATGGGTAACATTACTCCCTGTAGTATTTTGTTATTACACAAAACCTGCTTGATAACAGCAATAGCTTAATCCTATTCCGATGCCAGTCACTTAATTATTCATTCTTAGCATGCTATATGTTGTTTTTCTGTAATAACACTGAACATGATTTTAATGCGGGGTGTATGGAGGCATAGGTGAATCCCTAGTTATTACTGTATTGAGCTGTGCAGGCTGGGGTGTTAAACTTGAAATCCAAGCACTAGAACACAGCTGCTGGATGTGGGTGAAGGGAGGGCCTGCATACTTTAAATATGTAGAACACTGTTAGAACATGTATTTTAAAAGCGTTAGGTCTACCATTATGTGAAAGCATGTTTCAGTTAACTACTACATACTATCTGATTTCATCCAAATAGAATTCAATTTGATCCAGTCAGATTCTAGTTCAAATTCAATTACACAAAGCCCAATTCAAACCACTCTAATCCAATTAAACAAAGGCAAAATAACATCCTATAAAACTAAATATAAATACAATACAGTTCAATGGTGTGTGTTACACTACCATTTTGAAAAGAATCTTACTAAAGAATCTAAGATACAGGTGACTTAGGGTTGGGTGGGTGACTTTGGGGTGCCGATGATCTGCTCCAGATTCCAGTGTAGAGAAGATATGACAGGAAAGGCATGTCTGACAAACACAATAGATCCAATAGAATATTGTAAACAAACTTATCTGTCCTGAAAGATGAAGTTAGTAAGACAGATGAGACGAGATACCAGACGTGCTTTAACAACGCTTGTCCTGTTAGATTCTGAGACATTCAGTTCTGAAAACAGCAAACAGCTGCTGTAAAGAAACAAACACAGCTGACACGCTCAGAGAGACGAACCAAGTCATCAGTGGAATGAGCTAAGACCCTGATGGCAGAAACAACATGGGTGATGAGGTAAAAACCAGACAAGATAAAGTTTTAAACCCTATTCTAATCAGTGAAGATCCTCTCTCTGACTTTCTAGCAAAATAGCTCGTAAACTGTAACACTGCAGAGTGGGCATGTTGTTGTATTGTGCACGTCTTAACTAACACCCAGCCAATGGTCAATTATGCAGTCAAGTTAATAAAGAAGTGCAGCATCAAGTCAAACCGTCCCAACATCTGTCAAATGCTATAAAGACTGTTTAGAGCTAATGTACAATATTACTGAAAAATCTGAATCTGCATTCCAATGAGGTGCAACTTTTAAATATAACAACTTTTAAGCAGGTATTAAAACATACCTTTCATTAAGCCCACATTTCAGTAATAAAAATGCTTTAATTGGATCTGATGTAATATTATAATCCTAAATGTCATGTTTTCGTTAGCTGGAAGCAGAAAATCATCATAATTATCAGAAAAAAGGCTTGAAAACATCAGTCTGTGTGAAATTAGCCTATATAGTGGGTTTCACTTAGTGATGGCGTTACTAAAATAAATAAACAAACATTTAATAACATTTTAATTTACTGAATATGTCTGTACATGTTATTCTGGGGGCATTTGGGAATGAAGCAACACAACAGGAGGAAGAAATACATCAGTAATGATCTCAGAGTAGCAGCTGTTCCCGTCCATCAACCTGGGTAGAATTTTACGACCATTTCTGAAGTTCATCCTTTCACATATTAGATGGTTGCCAATCTCCCCAAGAGTGGATGACCCAGTGAAATCATCCAAGGTCAGACTGTGCAATGCTCCAAGAAATTACAGAAAACCCAACAGGTCAGTCTCAGACTTGACACACCTCACATAGTGTGATAAATGTACAGTTCATGATGAGTAGTGTAGTACTATCAAATATACCTTAAAATGCCAAAACTCTGCTGTGAAGTGTGTCTGTTGCTCTCGACCATGGAAACATTCGTTTTGTGATCGTTGGGTGACAGATGACATCATTTGTTGAAACATCTAATCAGTGTTATGTTTGGGAAGATATACTTTTTTTAACCAATTACCATTACATGATCATGGGTGGGGGGTACTGTGCCTATCTCCAGTGATCACTGGGTGATAGGCAGGGTACACATGGACAGGTTGGCAATCAGGGCAATATAGAGACATACAGGACAGAGGACCATGCATACACACACACACACACCTATGGTCAGTTTAGAGAAACCAACTAACCGCAAGGAAAACCTGCAAACTCCATGCAAAGAAGACCCAACTGGGATTTGAACCAAGGACCTTCTTGCTGCAGAGCAAGGCCTCACCTTATGTCCTTATTACAGTTAAAGTGCAGATGAAAAGCAGTCCATCTCCGCACAGGTCTGTCCTGATGCGGCTCAGCAGATCATGGTTACTTACCAGTTGTTTCCTCAGCACCAGGATGTTCTCCTCACAGTTCAGTTGAGCAGCGCTCCGCATCTCCCTCGCCTCCTCCTTCAGTGCGCTCAGGACCAGAAGCTCCTGTCGATGCCGCAGGTACTCCAGCTCTGCGAGCACCGACACGATGAGCTCCAGCCGCTCCCGAACGGAGCGCAGCCGTTCCCCGTCCGACGGTGCTCTGTGTCGGGCGCACCGGCCGTCTCCGTCCCGCCTAGAGGCTGCGAACAACGGCATGTCCTCCGGCTGTAGCTCTGTCTGCTCTCTGTAGCATCGGTGGTGTGTGGGAATACCCACTGACACTCACCTGGCTAGGTGAACTCGATGCATAAATCCAATCAGATCCAGAGACAGCCCGGACCATCTAGTGATTTAACAGGACAGCTATCCTAGTGGATCCATTTACCCGTGGGTGGAAAAATCTGGATAAACCACAGAGGGAAGGGTCAACTCCCGAATGCAGAGGCTTCTCCTGCAGCTCTGCACACAGTGACCCCTGATGTCTGATGGAAGCCACCAAACCTCGCCCCTTCACACTCTGACACGCCCAGAACACTGACGTCAGCAGCGTAAAACTGCTTTTCTCTGAATGAAATACTGTGCTTTCAAAGGCTGAGGAAATATCAAGATTAGTTTATGCTGCCCAATCATTGGACGTAGTATATGGAAGCAAATAAGTCTCATTAGAATCAGACATTTTTAGACATTGTATATATAACGCTGAATTTTTCTGCTGTTCAATTATGTATGTGATTTTTTTGTACTTAAAATTTGCCATTAAAAATTTAACCTACAAGAATTCGCCTGAAAAAATTCAAATGCAGAAATTCACCTGCAAATGTGTTGACGTTGTGGTGACTCAAGCCAAAGCAATCAGCACTAGACCGAGTTAAGCAGCTGATAATATACTTTATTTAACATTGGATGCCACCTGCCAAACAAAATCCAAGAGTCGAGCGGCTTTTAGCCAATCAAATTACGCTCATCTGGTCACGTGAGTCACCAGTTCGCTTCTGCAGAGGCTCTGCTTTTGACCCAGAAGGAAGCGACGAAGCTGAAGTTGGCGACGAAGCTGAAGTTGGCTTTCAGTTGTAGCTTCCAATTCATTTCTTTAATAAGTTCAATTTTTTTCTTCTAAACCTGGTGTATTTTTATTTTGCTTTTGTTATAAACCCCTGGCATTTTTAAGGCATGGTATACTCAAGTTGTATCATTATGCTATCTTTTTTTGTTCTCTTTCGTGTCTCAGCCTGATGTATGCCATGTTCTGTTCTTCTAATTCTCAATAAAGGTTTGTTAAAAAAAAGAACGAAATAATGTATTTGTCCATGTTTAAACGTGTATTATCTTCCACTGCTCTCCAAAGTCTACCTGTTAAAACACAATTTGTTCCCTGTAAAACATAAAACCTCAAGAAGTCACCTAAAACTTTTTCAAAATCAGAATCACAATCAACTTTATTCGCCAAGTTTGTGCACACAATCAAGCAATTTGACGTTGGTTCCATTTTGCCCTCAATAATAAAATTTTAAATATTTACAAAGGGAAATAAAATAAAGAAACAATTTAACTATGTATATATACAGTGTTTTGACAAAAGTGAAAGATATGGTTGATTTAGTACAAATATGCTTGGTATTGATCTGGGCATTCTGACCGTCAAGTGTTCATTAGAGAGACGACCTGGGTGAAGAAACTGTCTCTGTGGCGGCTGGTTTTTGCCATTAGCGCTCTGTAGTGCCGTCCTGAAGGTGAAAGGCTAACAGTTTGTGTCCGGGATGTGTAAGGTCTGCAGAAATGTTAGCTGCCCTTTTCCTGACCCTTGACCTGTACAAGTCCTGGATGGAGACAAGGTCAGCCCTGATGATCCTCTCTGCAGAACTGATTGTTTGTTGTAGTTTGGACCTGTTCTGCTTTGTTGATGAGTCAAACCAAACAGTGGTGGATGAGCACAGGACAGACTGAATGATGGCATTGTAGAAGATGACCATCAGCTCCTGTGGAAGGTTGGACTTCTTGAGTTGCCACAGGAAGAACAGTCTCTGCTGGGCCATCCTCTGAACAGTATCTAAGTGTTAGAACCCTCTAGGATCCCGAAAAAAGTGCTTCATAGGAACCGGAAGTGATCCACAGGGGGGTTACTGTCAGATGCTGGATCTTTCCTGGTCTTCTGACGCTGAAAGAGCCTATTTACATCTTCCTCTGAGATCTCAAGTCCAGGTAGAGGGTCTGAGGAGAGATAGGTGGTAGGTGCATGTTGAGCTTTTGTGTGAGATGCGGACATGCTGGCGTTTATTGGTGGAAGGTGTGAAGAGCTGCTTTTCAAACCTGCAGTAAAAGCTGTTAAGTTGCTCTGTCAGATGAGAATTCTGCTCTGGGTGGTGGGGTGGGCTCCTGTAGAGAGTGATGTTTTTCAGATCATTCCAAACTGCTGCTGGATCATTAGCTGAGAAGCTGTTTTTTAGCTACTTGCTGTAGGTTCTTCTAGCTGCGCTTATCTCCGTGGTTAGTTTGTTCCTGGCCTGCCTATGCATCAAGTCCCCTCTGCTCTAAGTCTCTCCTGTGTTTCTACGCTGTCATGATCTAGAAGTGTTTGGGTTTTGATTTTCTTTTGTGTGTGTAGTTTTTTTTATTATGTTCTTAAGGTCTTGCCTTTTCAGTTAATTTATCTCTGCTCATTATTGTTTGGCGTTTTGCATATTAGTTCATTCTTTTGTGTTTAGCTTCCTAGTTTGTTCTGATGTTCTTTGTTCATTTAGCTATTTCTATGATTTCTTACATCTCTCCACCATGTCTTGTAGTTCCCTTGTATCCCTGGGGTTTCTACTTTTGCAGAAAACAAGCTCTGTTTAGATTAGGCAAGCTGATGTGATCTGATATTTTATGTCCATTTAATTTTGAGTATGTTCAGGCATAAAATAATTGTAAATTAAATGTTGTTGTAGCTCATATTATACAGGTTTCTTCAAAGAGCCGGTGTAGATGCTGATGGCTGTGGGCAGGAAGGATCTCCTGTAGCGGTCTGTCTTACAGCAGATCTGGAGAAGCCTCTGACTGAAGATACTCTGTTGTACAAAAGTCTCATGAAGAGGATGCTCGGGTTCTCCATAATGTTCGTGTTATGAAGAATCCTTCTTTGCACAATGATCTCCAGAGGTTCTAGAGGAGTCCCCAGAACAGAGCCAGCCTTCTTTATCAGCTTGTTGAGCTTTTTAAGTCCCTGGCTCTGATGCTGCTTCTCCAGCAGATGATGGCAGAATAGATCACTCTCCACAACAGACTTATAGAAGATATGCAGCATCTTGCTGCAAACACTGAAGGACCTAAGCTTCCTCAAGAAGTACAGTCTGCTCTGTCCCTTCTTGTAGACGGCTTCACAGTTGCATCTCCACTCCAGTCTGTTGTCCAGGTGAACACAGAGGTATTTCTACTCCTCCACCACCTCCACCTCTTCTCCCATGATGGAAATAGTTTTTTGACATCCCTGTTTCTCTTAAATTCTACAATTGTGTATGTTTTCACACCATACCACTATGATACCGACAGCAAAGGGAATGGATAGAGAATTAATAGTGACCAAGGTCTTATCCCTGAGGTTTATCACAAGTGCTGGGGGAGATGAGAAATGCTTAGCAGGTTGACTACAAGAAATTCTGAACACCGTCTGTAACACCAATCCATGCCTCTGAACAATGAAAGAAGATACTTTGGCTGACAATACTGAAGGGACTAACTAAGTCTAAAATAACTATATTTAAGTTGTTTCTCACTTAGACAAGCAAATTACAATGTGTCGTAATTTAAGTGTGGAATAATCAAAACACTTTTTTCTTTTTTATGCAATAGCAGTAAGTACTTTCTCCAGAACATCTGGTAGAAAGAGCAGCTTGAACATTAAGCTGTAGTTACATAAAAGGTACATGATATGCTCCAAACAAACCCTCATAATCCTTGCTTTTATGAAAATTCTTGCATTTCAGACGATCAATTAATCTGAGAAATGTTTACACCTGGCTGCTAATATGGAAGCTGAGAGTTTGGCTTTTCCACCCACAGCTTTAGAGTTCAAGCTCAGTGTGTTAGAAAAACACCCTGACAAAATCTTCAGTTAGCTTCTGAGACTTTTTTGTTCTCTGCACTTACCGTCAGAACTGACTCATCCCTGTGTCTGAGCTTCTGCTTTCAGTTTCTCTGAACATGTGCAGAGATTTGTATGTTGTCCTCAGGCCTGAGATCAGTTCATCCTCTATGACTTCATTTAAGCTGCGCAGTTTAATCCCCGTTTCTGAGAACATCGATCTCTGCACAGACACACAAGACCTCAGGGAACCAATCAACTGTGTGATCAATAGCTATCTCATACTGTGTATTCTTGGATTAAAGGATTTCTCCTCAGGATGATCAGGATATCTCTCTGTCACCTGATGCTTAACAATGAGCATGTGCAGAGGCTATAGTCCTCAATGCAGTTCCCGGGTTTGAGTCCCAGACCCAGCAACCTTTGCCCAAGTTCTCCCCCTCTCTTTGCCCTCTTTCCTGTCTACCTACTGTCAGAAAATTTAAAAATAAAGCCCTCTTGTGGCGCAAAAAGAACAAAAAAAAACAAAAAACATTATTCGTTCCCTGCTCATCAGCTTCTTGTCCAAATCCTAGCATTATAATTATGTACATGGTTTTGTTGTATTTTTCTCCTTTAAGCATTTTGGGATACACTGCACAGCCATGAAACATGACCATAATGTGATACTTGGTTTTATTGATTCTTTTATCAAACAGCAGGTTTTAAAATGGTTCCTTTGACATAAGCTGTGGATGAAGCTAAGAGCTTCTCTCTGGGACAATCCAAGCTTTAGATTTGATTCACTCTGACAACAAATGTCAGCTTTTGCTCTTTGTGCCGAAGTTTCTTTAAACTGAAACCACATTTTTACTTAATGACCTCTTTGTAAATAAAGGATAAGACAACAAGAGCTGTATTAGGAGTAAAATTTGTCATTTTTAATCTGAATAAACATGTGGAGGACATTTTAAGGAACAGTCAAACAGTTAACCACTGAAATTTACAAAGTTCAAAGGTTGCCAGGAATACATCCAACTATCATGAAGTTAAAAGAAGGGAATCATCAGAATCTTTGGTCAGAAGACATCATTGGTGGAGGAGTCTGTGTCTGCATTCACTGACCCCCCAATCTCCTCGTTGTCCTCCTTGCTTCTGTCCTCCTGGGTTCTGAAGGTGGGCAGATAAACATCTGTCTTCCTGGCTCCTCCCTGCGTATTCTGTTTGTCCCGTTGTCCAACGTCTGAGGAAAAAGAGCATCTTTACTGACTACAAACTGAGCTCTTTCACTAAAGGTGCAGAGTTGTCCTACCTGTCAACCTGGTAGTCCTAAAGCCATTATGTTACTTAATCAACATATTTTTTTGTTTTAACATTTATTTTTGCATATATTTGATTATCAGAATATTTATTTTAGAGCTAATGTTCAGTTTTCGTTTTTTCTTCAAGTCTTATAAACATTTAAACAAGACAAAGCAATCTAGGTCTCTTCAACATTTTGTGTTATTGACTCTTCATTCAGAAATATATTTTTACACATTAACACTGCAATTCGATTTTTTATTGCTTTACACTAGGTGAGGATATTTTTTTTTAAAGGTGAAGATATTTTAAAAAATAATCTAGTTTTTGGTGACTTTTAATGACTTTGCAAGAACAACAACAAAAAACATTAATAAAATGTATGTTGCTGTCAATGCTGGGCTTTTTTTATTTACCTTAAATATGTGACAATTATGTATGGTGAGGACTGAAATTAATAATAAAAATTAAAATAGTAATAATAAAAAATGGTAAAATATGCCAATTTATAATATTTCTATAGAAATCTTTTAAAGAGCATTTTTGTGTCTGAGGAAGACAAGTGGAGAAGTTTACAACAAAAACATAAAATTGATTCAAATCAATGTTGCTGCCGAGTTCTGACATAAACAAGAGATTTCAATCAATAAAATTTGCATTTAAAGTTTAAATGCATTTATATATTTTCAGATAATTCTGAAAATATATAAATATCTGATATTTATAGTGAGCGTTGACATTAATAATATCAAAAAATAATAAATTGAAAAACAACAAAAAACATTTTTTGTGTTCAGGGGACAACGGTGGAGCAATTTATTACAGACAACATTGCACAAAAAAATAAAATATCAGAATTAATGCTGTTGTCACTTGTTGACACTGCTGAGCTTGGAAAACATCAGTGTTTGAAAGCCAGAACTAGGTTATTCTATCTTTCCCTTCCCATCTTTTATTTTACTGTTCCATTTTTATAGCTGTACAAAACCATTCCTTAAGCCATCGGCCTCCAGAGAACCACAGTAAGAACCATTATCAACCAATAGAAAAAACATGTGACGGTGGAGACCCTTCCCAGGGGTGGCTGACCTACCACAATTACTCCCTGAGCTTATTGCTGACTCACACAGGAGGTCAGAGAAGATCCAAGAAAGACAACTAAAACTCTTTAGGCATCAGTCAAATCAGTCAAAGCTCAGTCTGAGATCTCTTCTGCATTTCTAACTGCTCCAACATGCATTCGCGAAGCTCATGAACAAGAAGAAGAGAAACATTTGTGTCAAATCTTGTACTAATTAAAATGTTTACTTCTCACACTGAAAGCCTTATTGACCTGGTGTGTACCCCCTGGATCACTGAGACCTGTAAATAGTTCCCTATTAACTGTTCAAGAACATCTGTGGGAACGTCTGATATATTTAATTTAAGCACCTAACTGATCGAACTCCTCTTATTTATTCTTGCACAGGTGGGGTTATACAACTCATGGCAGTTCAGCCATGTGTAGGCCTGCCACTGGCCAACTAGCAGGTTTACCTAAGTTTGCTGGTTTTTAGGGTAGGAAATACTGAGTTGTGGTCTTACTGGCGGACTCCACAAAAACATTTATGTTACTTAAGAGAAGTCTCCAGACAACTTGTGTCAGAACGTACTCCGTCTTTGTTAGCACTGAAAATCTCAGCTGCTCTCATCTGAAAAGATGAGAGCTGCAGTCCTGTTCCTTTTCTGGCTGGTGAGCAGTGGGAGAAGCAGCAAAGGTTTGGTTAAATCCTTTCAGCCAAAGGATGGAGAAGAGTTTACCTAGAAGTTTTTAACGAACCACTGTATGGGATTATGATTCTGAAGAGCTAGCCGGGTAGGCTCTGTATTTGGGGGCAGGGAATGCATGTTTTGAGTTGGAAGCAGTAGTGGGAACCTAGAAAATAAAGACGGGCCTTTCACGGGCTCCATGGCTGAATGAAAAGTTGGGCTGTGAAAGGATACAGTGTGCAGACAGTGAAGGTAAAACTTCTAAAACAAAGAGCTCAGTGTGCGCTGCACAGCACAGCACAACCGCTGACAGAACCACACACATCTGCACAGATTCTTTCAAATCTGGGTGCCTTTTACCTTTATTTCATATAGATACTAATATGGTTAGTATTTATTTCTGCATAACCTATCTCTATGCAACAGATGTGCAGGTTGCACAGAGATGTTTCAATGCTCATCTGCAAAAACTGCTTCACAACGAGCAGCTTGGAGTCCTCACAACATGAAGGGCCAACACGTGGATAAAATAACCACTCTGAGAAAAGATGGATGGATGGATGGATGGATGGATGGATGGATGGATAGATGGATAGATGGATAGATGGATAGATGGATAGATAGATAGATAGATAGATAGATAGATAGATGCTCTATGAATATCATGCATTTCATCACAATTATTCCCTTAACAGCCCACAAATACTATACAGACACTTGTACCTGCAGGCTGGCTGATCTGTCCACAGGCGGAGGTTTGGTCCCGTTGACCTGGATTTGTGGTCTGGTTTTGAGGTTTTGTATGCCCATTGTCTCTCACTTCCCCCACGCTCACCTCGTCCTCCATCTCCTCCCTCCCCCAGGAGCCCTAAATACACAGCAGGTCAAAGGTTAGAGTGTTTCAGTTTAACATCCTTCACTTACTTCCTGGTCATAGCCATAAAATGCAGCATAATCACTAATTAATTAATTAATTTTCTATTTTTAGTAGCTAGCAACACAAAAAATGTATTATGGTTTGATTTTCTTTTTAGTTTTATAATACCAAACAACACAAAATAAAATAAATCATTGTACCAACATACAATATGCATTAGTACAATGAAATTTGTCTACTGGCCCATGTAATGTGTATAGAAAAATGTTGCATCAAAAACTACGTACAGAATAAAATAAATATTACATAAATGGTGCAACCGTAAAACAGCAACAAATTGCACTTTATATATAGCACATGGCCCACTACAAGGAACCGAGGAATTGATTAGAGTAATTGCACTGGTGTAAAAACTGTCTCTTAGTCTGTTGGTGTGTGAGAACCAAGGGCAGCAGCTCAGACACCCGGTGTCCTGGTTGGCCGACTTAGGTTGAGCCTTCTGAGGATCCTCAGAAAGCGGAGCAGTTGCGTGGCCTCCTTCACAACGAGGTGGCCAGTTAAAGCTTCTGTCACTTCAAACACCACAGGTTCAGAGATCCATGTCAAGCTTGAGCTGTACTCAATGCAGCATCTCCTCATATTACTCTGGCTCAAAGTACGAAAAATGGGAACTTTATTGGAACTTCAAGCGGAAGCATTAATATTCACAGCAAACAATATCAGAAGCTTTTCCTTTCCCATAACTGTAAACAAAACGTTTAACAACTACCATCATAAATGTGATCATTTTCTAACTTAACAGAAAGTGTTGTCATAAAACGCCTTCAGTCCACATTCAAACATCATACACTAAAGATGTTTTTATTCACAACAGATACAAGAGAGTTACAACTTTTCTTTAAGGTAAAGTATGTTGACATTTTAGTTAAATACCATCAAAATAAATGACTTCCAGGCTACCACCAGAAACTTTAATGTACTCTATATTTCCCAAAGGATTCACTCATACATCCATCTCCCCATCAACTCTGAACTATCCACTCGTGCCTGCTGAAGAAAAGCATCCACACAACATGATACTGCCACAACCATGTTTCACTGGGTTTCAGGGTCGTGTGCAGAGGTTTAATTTTGGTCTCATTTTAGCAGAGCTCCCTTGTCCACGTTTGCTGTGTCAGCTTTTTTGTGGAAAACTGTAAGCAGGTCTTTCTTCTTCCTGCTTTTTGCCTCAGATTCTCCCACCTGAGCCGTGGATATCTGCAGCTCCTCCAGGGATACCATGGTTCTCCTGGCTTCTTCTATGATTAAAGCTCTCCTTGCCCATCCTGTCAGTTTCAGTGGACCTTCATGTCTTGGTAGCAGTTGGCCCATCCTCTCCATGTTCCAATGATGGGTTGAACAGCTCTGGGAGATGTTCAAAGCTTGAGATGTTGTTTTAGAACCTAACCTGCCTGTTTTCTCTTTAACAAAACTCTGAAATCTTCAGAGTTTTGTTAAAGAGATTTCTGAAGGCAACTGAATTGGGGGTGATGGTGGTGGTGGGGGTGTGTGTGTGTGTGTGTGTGGTGGGGGGTTATGCAGGGGTACCAAAGGACAAAGTTCAAGTTCAAGTTCAAATGTTTCACGAGACTTTATTTAAGTTGAGCGTCATCCTTTAGAGTTAAATCTCAGTCTACATCTCTTTGACCCTGGTTTTAAAGCCAATGTATCTAGAGGGACGTAATCAACACACCTCAGGCTGTGGCCTCCGACCTCCGTGAGTAGCTCCTTGCTCCATCTTGGTCAACAGGGTCAGCAGAAGGTTACGACCTCCAACGTGTTCCACAGTAGAGGAGTCAAAGGCCTGCAGGAGGGACATGGTGGGACAAAACAGGCAGAATCAAACTGGTTTTTAATGACTTTAATCTGAACAGCTTAAGAAAAGTAAATTATCTTAAATGAAACCACTCTTCCTAACTCTACAGAAGCACTCATAGATAGGTTTAAGTATGTTGTCCACATTCATGAGGGTTTTATTTGGAAGATATTTGAACTTTGGAAAAGGTCAGAGCATCTTGGTCTAGAACTGAAAGCAACTTATCACCAGAACTTTGAACACACTATTCTATCTGGTTTACACATAAGCCCCTTTTCCACCGAAAGCCCCAGGATATGTTTTACCCGGGTAATAGCAATCCTGGGGAAGCTCATACGTTTCCATTGCCACAGACCATTTGACGTACAGGGAAGTTGTGAAGAAGACTGCAATACCCCTTCATTCCATCAGATGGCATCACTCCTTTACTCCGTTTAAAAGTTAATACATAATTTTTTGTGTCAACTGATAAATAATAGATGATGAGCAGCTTTAGAGTAATACGGTTTAATAATTCCTTCCATTATTCTTAATTTGCACTGGATCCATAAGCAGGAAAAGATTAAAGGGGGCATATCATGCTTTTAAAACCCTCCTTTTCACACTTAAATCATTAGGATGTGGTCTATATAAAGTAGAGCTGCAATGCTTTGGTCTGAATTCCTTGTTATTGTAGCTCCACAGGCTCCTCTTTTCCCTGTTCTGAGGTGCATCTGAGAGCAAT
Source organism: Crenichthys baileyi (assembly GCA_036173005.1). Classification (NCBI taxonomy): domain Eukaryota; kingdom Metazoa; phylum Chordata; class Actinopteri; order Cyprinodontiformes; family Goodeidae; genus Crenichthys; species Crenichthys baileyi. The sequence goes on along the minus strand of JAHHUM010001218.1, from coordinate 410,755 downwards.
TGTTTTGGTGCCGTCTCTTTAAATGTTACTGAGGCACTTCACACCCCACCCCTCTTCAGGTCATGGAACGCTCCACTTTGACCCATTCGGAGATTTTTGTGGTTTGATAAGAATTATCTAGCACTGCTGAAGCACCACACAGCACTAACATAAGCAGAAGGGACCATGCTACTGCTATCAGAACAATGGCCAGGACGTCATATCAACACACAATAAATTAATGTCTAAAATAAAGTTTGTTGTCATTTTAGCATTATTTGATGCATACCGCCTTGTTGTGTTCGTTGTTTCCACAGACAGAAGGAACTGACCCCTTAATCAGCTGAAGTCTTTCAGCAAATCCATCTTGATACTGGTGGAGGTTGCTGAAGAACTCATCCTTGAAGTTGTGTAATAGGAATTTCCCCACTGATGTGGGAACATTTACATGAAAAATAAAATTTAACCATACACTTTGAAGAGGTTCTGATGCTGGGATAGTGTAATGAATTATGTGGGTTAAAACACCCAACAATCTAACCCAACTTGAGCTTGGACTACAAAATCGCGGTGAGAAATAAATATGGCGGTTATGCGAAATTAATCAGTAGGAAGTCTGTGACCTTATTTAGCTGTTCTGCAGCAAATACTGTGACGTAACAGTTGAAAAAATGTAACAGATGATAGAGAAAACTGAACGGACTGAAAAATATGACCCAAACAGAATATAAAGATATCTGCAGCACCTGGAGAGACTAAATTTAAACTTTTCTGCTCTCCTACAGACTCCAAATACACAACAAAATGTATGTAAGGGCTAAAAATTGGATTTTGCATGATATGTCCCCTTCAAATTAATATTTTACATTTCATTCTTTACCAACCTGCATCTGGCTGAGAGTTGCTGATTTAAAATTGCATGATTCATTTACATTAACTACTAAACACTGATTAACACACTTATTTTTCTTTGATTATCAGGCAAAATGATATCAGATAACTACAGAACCTGTTTGTAGTAAAAAAAAAAAAATTACTTATTACAATGAAAAAAACTCATAATTAGTTCAGAATTACAGGGAATTGATACCTTGGCTGTCTAATCATAGGGAAATATTTAAAGGAGAAGATGCAAAGAGAGTAGAGCAGAGGATCACTGAGTTTCTGCATCCAAACCTGGAACTGTGGTCTCTCCTCCTGCAGAGCTGCCCACATAAAACTATGAAAAATTAGAAATATTAAAGACTTCATGTTTTATGTACATGAAAAATTTAAGTTGCTCTGATCATCAGCACTGCATTAAAATATTTGTCTTACAGAACTGAGGAAAATTAGTTTATAATGTCTACAATAACTTAAAATGTCACAAATTTCTGGCGAACAATACATTTTATTTTCTAGTACTTACAGTCACTTCATACCTACTAAACGCTTAATATTCAGTTTTCAGCTGCCACAAACAGATAACAGGTAGCGGGAAATCCCAGAGTGCCAAGATCAGGCAGTGGCTAGTGGGGAAGTTCCAGTCGAACTGTCCGCTTAGCTTAGCTTAGCTGGGGGTTCTGGGTTAATGGCGTGCTAAGCAGACGCGTTACTCGAATCTTCTACATGAGTCCCGATGTTAAGAGAGAAATAAAGAATCTCCACTATAAATATAGCTGTTAGACTTCAAATATAAACATGAGTCAACGAAAGGATGCACAAATATCGAAAAAAGTACTCTTTAAACCCACGCCAAATAGTCAATTAGAAGACTCTGGGCACAACTATGCTATGTCAAACGAGGTGGCTAATGCTAATGTTAACAGCAAACGAGACAGAGGAACCGCCACGCCAACAAATACTCCTGAAAAAGGACAAATGGGAAAGAAAGTTAAAGGTAATAGTGACGAGACAGTTCCTGAGGAAGCAGTCGGATCCATACTTGGTGCTTTAGAAGCTCTAGGAAAACGGGTTGATAACCGGTTGGATGACATTAACAGCCAGCTACAGCAGCACAGCGCCATGCTAGCTACAATTGCTAAAACAGTACAGATCAACTCAGAAGATATTGAAGAGTGCAAGAACAAAGTTAAAAACTTAGAAGCACAAGTAGAACGTCTTCAAAAGGAAAAGGAGGGGCTTCCGGTTTGGGACGCCAACAAGATGGCTGCTTAAGTCAACTGCTCCCGATCAACACTCAATAAAAACCCCACAAAAAAGTGAATGTAAGAGTAAGCCATAACAGAAGTGTAATGAAAGGTGGGAGAAGAGCAAGAAGACAGAGTAATATAAAAGATTTTGCGGAAAAATCTGGGTGGACGTTGGACCGCGGTGCTGACATGTCTGAGACCGAGAGTAGCAAGCGAGGCCATGCAGAGGAGGAAATGGCAAGCTGCTCAGGTAGAGGCCTCCAGGATATTCTTAAGGAAATCAAATAATTTAAGACTGAATTTAAAACGGACTTTACCTCATTTAGTCGCGATATAAGATGGGGTTGGGACCATCAGTTGTGTTGTGCAGGAGGTGGATACAATACACAGCTGATAGTCCTACTGAATAGACTGTTAGAATTTGTATTATGGCAAGAAAAAAGCAGCTAAGTAAAGAAAAACGAGTGGCCATCATTACTGTAAGAAATGAAGGTCAGTCAGTCCGAACAATTCGGAAAACTTTGAAAGTGTCCCCAAGTGCAGTCGCAAAAACCATCAAGCGCTACAAAGAAACTGGCTCACATGAGGACCGCCCCAGGAAAGGAAGACCAAGAGTCACCTCTGCTGCGGACGATAAGTTCATCCGAGTCACCAGCCTCAAAAATCGCAGGTTAACAGCAGCTCAGATTAGAGAACAGGTCAATGCCACACAGAGTTCTAGCAGCTGACACATCTCTAGAACAACTGTTAAGAGGAGACTGTGTGAATCAGGCCTTCATGGTAAAATAGCTGCTAGGAAACCACTGCTGAGGACAGGCAACGAGCAGAAGAGACTTGTTTGGGCTAAAGAACACAAGGAATGGACATTAGACCAGTGGAAATCTGTGCTTTGGTCTGATGAGTCCAAGTTTGAGATCTTTGGTTCCAACCACTGTGTCTTTTTGCGGCGCAGAAGAGGTGAACGGATGTACTCTACATGCCTGGTTCCCACCGTGAAGCATGGAGGAGGAGGTGTGATGGTGTGGGGGTGCTTTGCTGGTGACACTGTTGATGATTTATTCAAAATTGAAGGCATACTGAACCAGCATGGCTACCACAGCATCTTACAGCGGCATGCTATTCCATCCGGTTTGCGTTTAGTCGGACCATCATTTATTTTTCAACAGGACAATGACCCCAAACACACCTCCAGGCTGTGTAAGGGCTATTTGACCAAGAAGGAGAGTGATGGGATGCTGCGCCAGATGACCTGGCCTCCACAGTCACCGGACCTGAACCCAATCGAGATGGTTTGGGGTGAGCTGGACCGCAGAGTGAAGGCAAAAGGGCCAACAAGTGCTAAGCATCTCTGGGAACTCCTTCAAGACTTTTGGAAAACCATTTCAGGTGACTACCTCTTGAAGCTCATCAACAGAATGCCAAGAGTGTGCGTAACAGTAATCAAAGTAAAAGGTGGCTGCTTTGAAGAACCTAGAATATAAGACATATTTTCATTTGTTTCACACTTTTTTGTTCAGTATATAATTCCACATGTGTTAATTCACAGTTTTGATGCCTTCAGTGTGAAGCTACAATATTCATAGTCATCAAAATAAGGACAACTCTTTGAATGAGAAGGTGTGTCCAAACTTTTGGTCTGTACTGTATATCGAGACTTAAAGCTAAAAAATCCCCTGGAAGAGATGGGTTTCCCGTAGAATGGTACAGGACTTTAAAGAAGACCTGATACCCATATTACCGCCAGCACTCAACTATACACTTGAGGTGGGTCAGGCCCCAATTTTCTGGAGGGAGGCAATCATTTTGGCAATCCCGAAGGAAGGGAAAGATATCGAGGACTGCAGTAACTATAGGCCAATATCGGTACTTAATGTTGATTACAAAATATACACATCTATAATTGCTGAACGATATGGGGAAATCATGATACACCTGATTGAAGATTAAACAGGTTTTATTTTAGGTCGTACAACTTCGGGAGAACTCTCCATGTAGTAAATTCAATACAAACCCAGAGAAATAGAGCTGTTTTAGTCAGCTTAGACGCTGAAAAGGCATGTGATAGTGTAAATTGGAACTTCTTGTATGCGGTCCTTAAAAGATTTGGCTTTAGTGAAAATTAAATTAAAACCATAAAATCAATTTATCAAAACCCTATAGCGAGAATAAAAATAAATGGCAACCTAATAAAGCAAATAAAGCTAGAGCGAGGTACTCGACAGGTATGTTGCCTTTCACCTCTGCTCTTTGCTTTATACATTGAACCTCTAGCACAATTCGTGCGGGAGAGTGACGAGGTGAGAGGAGTTAACATTAACGGAAAAGACCACGTCATAAGCTTATTCGCAGATGACATTATAATGTATCTAAATAACCTAAATCAAAATCTTATCTCTCTGTTTAATCTTATCAATTCTTTTTCGCAACATTCCGGCTATAAAATAAATGTTACCAAAACTCAAGTGTTGTCTTTTAATTATGCTCCGTCTGAAGAGATTAGAACTAAATTAGCAATAAATTGGGAACTAAAATCCATGAAATATCTTGGAGTAACAATAACTAAAAAACTAAATATTCTTTATAAGGTTAATTATGACACTATTAACTCTCACATTCATCAGGACCTAAACAGATGGACAGCTCTAACATTAGATTTTAATTCAAGAATTTCAGTTATAAAAATGAACATCGTTCCCCGATTATTATATTTCTTTCAGGCTCTTCCAGTCAAGATTCCATCAGAAAGATTTAAATACTGGGACAAGATTATCTCCAGATTTATCTGGAACGGCAAGAGACCAAGACTAAAATACTCAACACTGCAGTTGTCCAGGGAACAGGGTGAGTAGTAGTCCCTCATCTGAGGGACTACTACTACGCAGCACAACTACGACCTGTGATTAAATGGTGTGACCAAAGTTATGGTGCCAAGTGGAAAGACATTGAAATGATAGTTGATGGTATTCCACTCCAACCATTTTTGGGGGATGATAGACTTAGAAAGGCACAACAACACCAATTAGATCCAATAACTTCTCATACCCTGGACATCTGGTTTGAAAGGATAAAACAAAATGGACTGGGAAAAGGGGTTAGGCTGTTACGCTGGGTCATATATGATAATAATTTTGAACCAGGAAGGAATGATCACAGATTTAGAATCTGGGAAAACAGAGGAATAACTGCTATTTGAACTATAATTAAAGATGGTAAAATTTTGAAGAATTAAAAGATAAATATCAACTGGAGAACACTGACTTCTTTCGATACTTGCAGCTCCGAGATTATTACCTTATAGAAATACAAAACTTTCAGACATTAGATGGTTTAGTTAGCTGTGTGATTAAAACCTATAAAGGAATACATTTTAAGGAAATAACGCCATTATATAAAACATTAAGAGAAAATACACCAGCATCTACCATATATATAAAAATAACTGGGAAAAAGAAATAAAAATGGAAATATCATCTGAAGAATGGCGAGATATGTGTATAAATCAGGGCACAACAACAAACTCCACACTCTGGAGAGAGTTTGGATGGAAAAATCTCACTAGATTTTTTATTACACCAAAGATAAAGAGTACGCAAACCAGGTCTCACCTTACATGCTGGAGAATGTGTGGAAATATAGAAGCAAATCATACACATATATTCTGGGCGTGTCCAAAATTAAGCATGTTTTGGAGAAATGTGAATGTTATAGTTGAAAGAATATGTGGCTACTCAATACCAAAGGATTTTAAGACAATGTATCTTAGAAACCTGGAAAAATGTGTTGCGAGAGAAGATGTGTATTTGGTTAAGATTCTGTTAATTGCTTGCAAAAAAGCCATAACAAGGAAATGGTGTCAGATATCAGCTCCATCGCTAAAACAGTGGCTGCCTATTGTTAGGGAAATTTATGTGATGGAGCGAATGACCTTCATTCTTAGATTACAAGAAGACATTTGTATGGATAAATGGGAAAAATGGACACGATATGACACCCAAGAAGAGACTTAAGGAACTTCAACATAATTTTTTTAAGATTCTTATAGATCCTAGACACCTGCAACCCAGATGTTTTTTTTTCTCGTTCTCTTTGTATTACTGTTCTTATGTTCAATATATATTCACCAGTATGTTATTTCCATGGATAAGGTGAGGCACCTTTAGTAGGCCTTAATATTCTGGAAAATGTCTGATCTATATGTATATGTCCACAGAAAATGAAAATAAAAAATAAAAGTGGAAAAAAAAGGAAAAGGAGGAAATGAAGGAGCATTTGAGGAGCCAAGAAAGATACAAACGAAGATGGTGTTTACGCATAAAGGTAAAAAGTCAAAGAAGACCTCAAAGTTGAAGTTGTGAAACTGCTAAGCAGAATTTTACCTGATCAGGCTGAAAAGATGGAGGATGCCATTGACGTAGTTCATAGAGTGGGGAAAACCAGCAGAAAACCGTCACAGACAAATATTAATCCTCTTTGCAAAAAGAAGTGTAAGAGATGAGGTGTGGAAGCAAACAAAGTCATCAAGGATCTGATTCAGTTTGCGGCGAATCTAACCCAGGAGGACTGGAAATCCAGGCAGGCGCTATGGCCAAGAATTGAGAAGGCAAGGAAGGAGGGTAAGGCTGCTGGATTCAGAGGTCCCTTTGTCTACATTGAAGGAAAGCGTATTTCAGGCTGAAGTGTTAGCAGTATAATGGGGTTGTTTGAAAATTAATAGTGGAGAAATTTGATTCATGGGACTGTTCAGGGGACTCTTCTCAAGTGTTTCTACTCTACCTCTTAGGACTTAAAGTTTATTCTTTGTTTTTTTTTGTTCTTCTATTAAGGTGTTCTTTTGTTATTGTTCACAATTCAGTCAGGATTTGATTTAAAGACTGATATTCTCTTTTCTTCTTTCAATGTGAGAGGGCTCAAAGACTGTTAAGCGTAAAGCAGTGTTTTTATTTTGCAAAGGTCAAAAGACCAACTGTACTTTTCTTCTAGAGACACACTCGGAATCAACAGATGTGAAATTTTGGACTCAACAATGGGGTGATAAGATTATTTTTAGTCATGGAACAAATCGCTGTGCAGGAGTAGCAATTTGCTTTAATAGATGCCCAGGCAAGCTTATTTTTCAAGAATCGGATAAAGATGGACACTGGGCAGCATGTGTGTTAGATATTGACAATAATCTGATTATTACAATTAATGTTTCTGGATATAACATTGATCAAAAAAACAGACAGTTATTACATCAGGTCACAATAATTATTAAGAAACTTCAGCAGATTTATTCCACTGAACATTTTGTCGTTGGAGGAGACTTTAATTTAACACCGGATGAATGGATGGACAGATGTCCATCAAAGTATTTTCAGGTGACTTTGAATCCAATAATGGATGAATTTTTAAATACAAATAAACTAACTGATGTCTGGAGAAACCTTAATTATAACGTCAGAAAATACACTTGGCTTAAACCAAATGGGATGTCAAGATCAAGAATAGATTATTGGTTGGTTACAGACTCCATACTGAAAAACATTACTAAAGCCAACATCTCTTGCAGCCCTTTAAGTGATCATTGTGCGATAATCCTACGAGTTGCCAAAAAAGATTCTAAAAACAAATTCAAGGGTTACTGGATATTCAATTCTAACTTACTGTGTCTGACTCAGACTGACTGACTGACTGACTGAAAAAAAAAAAAAAAATGACTGATTATAAATCAGATTGGAGTGAGGAACAGAACCAATATTAACATTTTACAGTCTGAACTGATCAACATTATCAAAATAAAGCACAGGGAGCATTTATACGCTCAAGAGCCAGATGGATGGAAGAAGGAGAAAAAATACTTCATATTTTTTTTAGGCTAGCAAAACAAAGGCAGGAAAAAACTCAAAAACAGGTCATAATTAATGGGGAGAGGGACAAACATAAAAAATACAGAAGAAAAATTTGGGGAATTTTATAGCACTTTTTTTACATCTTCATACTCCAAACAGGACTCAGTATCATTTTTTTAAAATTGAAAATGTTATTCCTACCATAGATACTACATTTAGAAATTTTTTGGGGAAGATTTCCGTATAGAGGAATTTGACTGTGTTATTAAAAATGTAGCATCGGATAGAGCTCCTGGATCTGATGGTATAACGCAAAATTTTTTAAAATTCTTTTTGGGAAAGAGATAAAAATGTTTTTATTTTAATGCGATTATGGAAAGCATCCAGCATAAAGGCTCATGAAAAATGAAGCAGGTATCATCGCTTAAAACCTAAAAAAGGAAAAAATAAAAAAACCTGAATAATCTAAGACCAATCACTCTTCTCAATACAGATTATAAAATTTTACTAAAGTTCTTGCAGCTAGATTAAAATGGTATACAATTTATAATTTTGTTTACTCAATCTGGTTTTCTAAAAGGTAGATCAATCCACAAAATATTCTCTGGGTTTTGGATCTAATTGAAAATGCCCATTTGATTGACGATGATGGTTTTATTTTGTTTTGGGGTTTTCCGAAAGCCTTTGATTCGGTGGAAACGCTTTTTTTCTTGACACATTTAAACCTTTTGGGTTTGGTGGAAACATGTATGGATATAATCAAAATGTTGGGTTTAAGACATAAAAATTTTGTTTTCCCCTTAAGTGGAGGGGGCGTGCCCCAAGATTTTTTATAAAAAGACAGATTTGGCAAGGATGTAGTGTGTCACCTCTCCTGTTCATCACAGTTTTCAGAAATCTTAGCTATCTTCATAAAAACTCCAATTTTCAGGGTTCAAATTAGAAATCAGAATATTATCATAATTCAGCTAGCAGATGACACCACTTTGTTTAAAAAAAAAAAATCAAATCCCCGGGCCATCCCAACAGTGAATGCATTTTCCAAGCTTCAGGCTTAAATCTAAATTTAGAAAAAATTTAATTTTAATGAGCCCCCTGAATCCCAATCATCGTTTTTCAATATAAAGGGTCAAACTGGAGGTTAAATACTTGGGAATTTGGGTAACAAAAACTGAAAGTTGTAGTGTCAAACTAAACATTGAACATAACCTAAACAAATGTAAATTGATACTTAACAACTGGTTGCAGAGAGACCTAACTCTTTTGGTAGAACCCTACTTTCCAAAATGGACACTTTTATTTATTCTTTATTTACGTGGCATACTCATTATCTATACCCCCAAAAATTATCAAGGAAATTAATAAACTAGACTTTAACTTCATCTGGAGAAACAAACATCACTATAAGAAAAAAGGAAATGTAGTTAAAAGTTATGAAGATGGTGGAATTAAAGCAATAGATTTTGAAATAATGAATGGTGTTTTAAAACTAAAGTGGCAACAATCTTTTCTTAGAAGTAGTCATGAGATCTGGTTTGCTGTCCCCTCTCTGGTGTTTAGTAAAATAGGTGGTATTGCATTCTTGTTGAGATGTGACTTAGAGATTTATAAATTACCTGTAAAATTATCTGTGTTTCACCAGCAGGTGCTGTTAAATTGGAAATTGACATATAAAAACAACTTTAGTCCTCATAATGTTTCTTTATGGAATAACAGTTATTTTACACAGAAAAAAGTCGGTATTCATGGAAAACTGGATGGAGAAAGGAATTTGGTCAATTAGTGATCTATTGGATATTTATGGCAATACATATGCATATGAAGATTTTACCAGTGAGTATAATTTAATATGTACAAAAAGTGACTATGAAAAAATAATAAAAATAATACCAAATGCATTTGTTCAGCTAATTAAGAACAATTATGATACAAAACTAGTGATTAAACTACAGAGGATCGAAATAAATGGTTTAGATTTATTAGACAAAAAATTTAATAATATGTTTCTAAAACTATATTTAGCTAAACAAATCTACCCTGGACTGGTAAGAAGGAAATTTATGGACAATTATGAAAAGAAAGATCAAATAATTTTATAGTCAAAGTTTTTAAAATTTGTGCTCCCACCAAAATATAAAGAAATACATTTCAAAACTCTACATGATATTTACCCCTCAAACGAGTTTATAAGACATAGATTTAAAATAGAATGTGATAACTGCTATATATGTAACGAAGTCGAAACAACAGAAAACCTTTTCTTTTTCTGTCAACCTATCAAAAGATTATAAGAATCTCTGCACAACCTCCTGACTAGTAAATTCATAAACATAGTCCTCTTCTCATCACAAACTGCTTTATGTGGATTTATATCTGAAAACAAAAAAGTTGAGTATCTTATTAATAACATTATTATTATTTTAAAATCTTATATACATAAATGCAGATTTGGAAAATCAAAGCCGTTATGGTCGGTATTTAAACAGGAACTCCATCTTCTGAATCTTTCCTTGGACAAAATTCAAAAACCAAAAGCGAAAAGTTTGTCATATCACCTCTCTAATTTACTCAGCCCTCTCTCGACACCCTTTCTTTTTATTTAGGATTTTTGGAATTTTTATTTTCATTTGTATCTTTCTGTTTTTTTTTCTTTATTATAATTTATTATGTTATTGAAGCATGTATATGAAGACCTCCTTCATTTGTATGTATTTATGTTTTATTTTTTGAAGTGTATTACATAATCTAAACATCTTTCTACATGGCAACTTAAAAAAAAAGGAAAAATATAGAGAATGTATTAGGAGGTATGATGGTTTCTATGTTAATTTTGAATTTGTTGTGAGTTGAGTTTATCATTGTCATTGTTATAAATAAAGTTCTTGGGAAAAAAATAGCTTAGCTTAGCTTAGCATCCAGACCAGCTTGTAAGTGGAGCTCTGCTGGCCCGAAAAACCATTTCAAAGTAGGCTCATTCTGGATGAACTGACTGCAAGTTTTCATAGCCTACTTTCTTGCTTAAAAACATCTTAATACCACTTTTTGTGACAAATTAATGGTATAAAAACGATTCATTTGTATAGTAACCTCTGCCATTACTGCAGCTGCTGGTTCCAAGCCTCGCTGCACATAACCCTCTCCCCTTTAACAAATCCTGGGTAAAGATGAAAAGACCATGTCCAGAGTAGGACCATTTACCCGTGAAAGTAAAGCCCCGAGAAAGTGAAATTACCCGGGTAAATTTGTATCGAAACACGCCCTGGCGTTTACAAAGCCTGGAGGTTTCTACAAGTATTGGAAAAGGGGCTATAGAGTCTGAAACACTTTTTAAATCAAGACACCTCCTTCCAGCTCCTTCAGGGGGAGCCCAAGGTGTTCCCAGGCCAGCCAAGAGACATAGTCCCTCCAGCGTGTCCTGGGCCGTCCCCTGGGCCTCCTCCCGGTGGGACGTGCCTGGAACACCTCCCGAGGAAGGCGTCGAGGAGGCATCCGGTATAGATGCCCGAGCCACCTCAACTGGCTCCTCTCGATGTGGAGGAACAGCGGCTCTACTCCGAGCCCCTCCCGAATGGCCGAGCTCCTCACCCTATCTCTAAGGGAGTGCCCGGCCACCCTACGGAGAAGGCTCATTTCAGCCGCTTGTATCCGGGATCTCGTTCTTTCGGTCATGACCCAAAGTTCATGGCCATAGGTGAGAGTAGGAACGTAGACCGACCGGTAAATCGAGAGCTTCTCTTTTTGGCTCAGCTCTCTCTTCACCGCAACGGGCCGGTATAGCGCCCCCATTACTGCGGCAGCCGCACCGATCTGTCTGTCAATCTCCCGCTCCATTCTTCCCTCACTCGTGAACAAGACCCCAAGATACTTGAACTCCTCCACTTGAGGCAGGGACTCCCCTTCAACCTGAAGAGGACAAGCCACCATTTTCCGATCCGGTTCAAAAACACTGAATCAGGAAATTGTTTAGAACAAATATGAGTGAAAATGGCTGAGTTGAGAATCAATTCCACACTGTTATCTGATTAAATCCACTTCCAAATAAGTCCATCACTCTTGAGAGAGAAATATTATTCCCAAGTGGGAAACGTCTCAGACAGCTGTTAGTCTTCTCAGGAGTGGACGACGAAGCTAATTCAGAGCGTCGCAGCAAGGTCAGAGCGTGAAGCTCAGAGAAATGACCATAAAACCCAGGAGATCCATGTCAGACTCTATAGGTTAAATGTTAAGGTTCATAACAGAACAGCCAGAAAAAAAACAAAAAAGTCTCAAAAAGAGAAAGTCTTGTCTCTCTGAAAAGAATACAGCAGCATGACAAATGTTTGCAATGTTACATCTGAAAGAACTCAAAGAACCCTGGAACACTGTCCATTAGAGCTGTACTGTATAATATGTTGAATCACAATTATTAACGCCGTATTAATGTGTGCTATATCACAATGGCTAAAAGACTGCTTGGTTAAAATGTTTAGTAGGATATAATTTTTCCGGTGTCATGCATGTAAAAATAATCTTTTTGGCTGACTTTTAAGACCCTCTATGTCCATACTTTATGCAGATTTGCAGTGACTGAGATGTTTAAGCTCACAACAAATAGTAGATAAATTATGATACAGAAAAAAAGAAAATTGTAGTGTAAAATGTGTGTTCGTTATCGATATCATCATAGGAAAATTAAGCAGTAGTATGGCAATTACATACCTGCAGCCCTACTGTCCATCAGACAGATGAGACAATGTCAGAGATTTTTAATCATGCATAGTGTCACGTTTGGGGAAAACCAAACAGCGTGTCAGCACAGATACCTCATAACAACTTCTTCATCACCGTGGTGGAGGGCTGGTGATTTGAGTCTGTTCTGCACCCATAGACACCTTAAGGACATTGACCTGTCCATGAACTCCTTTGTATAAGTATTCTAGGGTCAAATGTGAGGCCAGCTGTCTGAAGATGGATCCAAACTGAGCCATCAACAGAACAATCCAAAAAACAGCAACAAATCTACAAAAGAATAGCTGAAAAAGAAAAGAATGGAAACATTGTGAGGGGACCTTAAGAAAGCTTTGCAGAACCAGAGGTCTGCAGATCTAAATAAGCTGAAGCCACGTTGGAAAGGGGAGTGGGCCAAAATTCCTCCAATAGGGTAAGGGATTGATAAAGTCAGAAAGAAAATGGCTGCATAGAGTTACTGCTGCAAAAGGTGGTTCTACTAATGGCTGGATGGACCCAGTTTTCTTTTTTTTTCCCCAGTGTATTAGTGGCCTTTATTTCTCTTATTTTTTAGAAAGTAAACAGACAGAAAGCAGGGTAGAGAGAGGAGGAGCACAGGTCTCCAGGTTCAGGACTCGAACCTGGGACAGCTGAGTCAAGGACTGAAGTCTCCTTATACGTGTCACACGTTCTACAGCTACGGCATGCCCCAGTTACATGGATCACATACACCGTTACTGTAAATGAATGCAGAAGTGCCGTTCAGACCGAACACAATTTGAGCGTCAAAAAGGCGTCCTTAATGCATTTGCTAAATATAAAAAGCATCCCTATTGTTGTCTTAGTGGTGATACTGAAAACCCAGCAACTCATGGAGGACAGAGGTAAACAGAAGAAAATAAACATGTTGTTCAGTGAGAGTGCAGAGTAGGAAGGGATCCCACAGTCCTAGCATTGATTACTTACCATGTCTTCCACCTCATGTAGAGAGCTGGAGAAGCTACACACACCCTCCTCTTCTGAAACATAAACAGACACATCAAAAATACAGCACTGAGGAAACACAACTCCAGTGAAAAGATCAAACTCACTTCATCTAACAGTCCCCCATACAGGCTTTATGAAACACACAACAAAAAGCATTGGAAAAATCCTTGAGCCACCTTGTAGTTTGCTTTTCTAAAACAATGTTCCATTAAGATTGCTGTCACACTTCCCCACCCCCTCTAATCTCTTTCTGCACTTCCCTGCAATCTGTTTCTACACTGTCACCGCAGTCTCCCCTGACAGAACCTGACTAGTCGTCTTCTGTCTAAGTAGCTTATTGTTGGTATTAACTGCATAGTTATATTCTCACTGGTACAGCGCTTTGGATAAAGTGTCTGCCAAATGCATAAACAAACAGAAAACAAAGAATGAAACAAAACAAAACTGGAATGTTTGGTAAACCAGAAACATTCAGGAAGGAAAAGGAAAGTTGGTGCAGCTCAACAAAGATGAGAAAGCAGCACATTTTCACCATTAGTGCAACAACGCATTTTTTAAAATCAAATTAAACAGGGGTCTCTTAAGGAAGTACACTATATGTCATCTCAATGACCTGGACAACAAAAAGCTGCAATCTCACTCCACTTCAGTTTGTGGTGGAGAGCCCCCCCCCCCCTAATTTTTTCCATTGAAAACTAAAGAGCTCCATAACAAGGCTCTGCTGGGCAACGCTGTTCTCTCAACTGTCAAAAAACAGACTGACGAGGATTACTCTTTATTTATTTTATAACATTTACTCTAGAGTATACACAAGTAATATTTGGTTAAATATCCCTCAGCAAGTTGCAAAGAGACTAAACACCTGCTGTAGCCTTCAACAAATGTTTGGCATAATTCTGGCTGGATAGTTGACCCATGTGCAGATCAGAAGTGGCAGAGCTTAATAGCCAACTTTTAAACATACCCCCAAATATATAGTTGAAGAAGGCTATCCTTATCCTTCATCATTCCACAGATTATATGCAATGCACCATTAGCTACTGGCAGTGAAACAGACTGTCCACATGAAGCTGACCATGCTGGACAGTTGGACCAGTGTTCTTAGGTTTTTTGGAAGCCTAACGATGACTCCTCCATACATTCTTTGTGTTACTGTCTCCAGAAGGAATTTGGGTTTATTCCATGTGGACAGCTGCTAGCTTCAGGCATACATGAAGCACGTTGATATTTGAGCAGCACTTCTCTGTCCCTGTGTCCTTGCAGCTTCCAGCTAATGATCGGTTGGGGCCTTGGTGGTTTCTGGGTTACTCACTGTGACATTAACAGTGTGGGTCAGGTTGTTGCTACTTGGCGACACAATTAGGAGTTCCAGCAGGACAATGATCTTAAACAAACATAAAAACTGGTGCTGGAAGCCTTCCTGAATGGCCTTTACCAAGCCTAATTAAAAATGTAAAGGACTATGTTTAAAGGCTGGATCTGTGCCAGAAAACCAACTGTAATTTATGAAGAGTGGTCAAATATCCAGCCAGGACCATGGCAGAAGCGTTGTTGATGATGTGTAAAAATTTGCTGTTTGTTTTTGGAAAAATTATGATAGACCTGGATTGTGAGATGAGGTTCTAGAATAAGTTGCAGAAAAGAAAGAGTGATCCAGCTGATCACACCTGTCAGAGGGGCCAGCTGGTTGATACTGATGAGCAGCTCTCCCTCCGAGATGTGTTTCAGTGCAGCTTCAGTCTCTGCTGTTACAGTGCTGCTGCTGGAGCTTTTGCTGCTGCTGGAGCTACAGGTTTCTGAAAGTCTGGGAGGGAGAGCAGGACTGAGATCTGTCAGAGAAGGCTGAGATTGAGCCGGAGCAGGGACAGGGCGGCAGACAGGAAGCTCCTCCTCTTCTACAGACACCACCCTGATAGAGAAAAGCAGTTAGTGTTTAATGAGTTAAATGAGCCGTGTGATCTGAAACACTTCCATCTAGACTCCTGTGTGCATACAGATGCTGTTTCTGTGACTCCAGCTGTTCCATTGATCTTTCCTCATCCAGTGGAAGTTCAGGGTTCCCACATATGGGTGGGGGTGGGGTTTGATGAGCAGCAGAGGGGATTTCTTCAGGGAGATGGGGTTCTGGTGTGGCGGTCGGCGTAGCAACAGGTTCTGGGGTTGCAGGGGGAAGAAAATATATTATTAGATAAAGATACATTATAATATTGATATCAGACATGACTGTAATCAACCCAGACCAGAATCCTATTGTAATGCAAGTATAAAAGGATTATAAAGAGATAAAAACGCTGTTATCAGGGTATGATCAGACTGTATTGGATAATAAAGAGATCTTAAAGAGATTACAACAAATGTTTAAGCAGATTATGACAGGAGAGCAGAATGACTATAAACCTAGGCTGGAAAAAGGTTCAACTATACAAAAGCTCTAATCAGACCAGAGTGTAATTAAGTTTCATTATAACTTTTATATGTAACTTGGACTGAAATCTGATTATAATTTAAAACACAGCAGAAGTCAAGATTTGATGAAACATCAACTCCCACAAAGCGCAGGTGATGATAGTGTAAAAAGCTTTAAAACTACTTTATAGACAGAAAATTCAGCCGTTAAATTGAGCACATTAACTCATTGGGGAAAAGGCATGTTAAAATTAAATTTATCTGTAACAAAATTATTGGTAGAAAAGGTTATTGGTATCCTTTACAATCTATTTCTCCCAAAGTCCTCACCAGGGCTCCATAACAACCATTAGATGCCATCTGCATGCCACCTACGGTAATTATTTGGTGTTAATGTTTTTGCCCTACCATCACAAACATAAATATGTAGAAACTCTTATGTTAAACTCTTCCAAGACTTGAACTGGAACCGAACCTTTGTCAAATAAAACTTAGATTGAGATTTTCATCAACAAACAGTCAAGGTGGGTCTGCTAAAAAACAAAGAATAAATTTGTGGAAAAACATCTGGTTGGTGGAGGATCTGTGAAGCCATGGGCCTGTTTCTCTTCTAATGGCCCTGGGAACCTTCATAGAGAGCAAGGCATCATGAACTCTTACCTACCAGGACATTTAAGGAAAATCAGGTGGCCTCTAGCAATAAAGGGAAAACGGGATGTCATTTGGTGAGATGGCAAAATAATAATCTAAGAGATGAGGCCAAATGAACACAGAAAGGATTCACTGGACACTAAATGAACTTCTTTGATGGCCATCTCAATGTCCAGATCTAAGAGCTGAAGAGAAAAAAGCATCAGAGAGCACCCAGGACACTATCACCTCTCTAACCTAGAGACATTCTGCAAAAAGGAATGGTCAAAGATCTTTCTCTGTTTGCTCCAACAGACTGCACCAACAGTGCTGTCCTGTTGGTGTACGGGGTTGTACAAAACAAAACAGTTGGGGTACCATTAATTGCTCCATTGCTTATTTTGTTAAAATCAGGAATTTGTTATTGTGAGATATTTTTTTTTTATTCCCCTGAACAAGTTCAATGGAATTAAATATTGGATCTTTTAGTGTGAGATTTTGCTGCAGCAATATACATTTAATGGTTTTTAAGGCTTTTTAGACATTTTCACCAGGGGAACCAACAAACATGTCTCTTTGTATGTATCTAAACAATTGCCAACTACATTTGGTGTTATTTCAGTTCAAAACTACTGTTAAAGTCTGCTGCTGGTAGACCTGGTTCTGTGATTGGCTGAGGACATTCCCGGGTAACTGGGCTGGATGGTTTAGATGGAGGTGGAGTGGCTGCTGGTGTGGTCTCTCTGCTGAGCTGGGGCACACTGGCTAGTGGTGTTGGGACTGGTGTGGGAACCAATGGTGCCAGATTTTCCTGGTGCAGAATTATGAAACATAGGGAAGTAAAACAGAAGCTTACAGTGCGACGGAGAGCTGAGAAGTTTATTTGTACCTCCTCATCTTCAGTGGGTTCTGATTTTGGTTCCTCCAGTCCTGGTTCTGGAGCCGTATTTAATGCATTCGTCCGGCAAAGAATCTGGGCCACAGTTTCGGTCAGAACCTCGTTAACCAGCTGCCTAATTAATGCTGAGTCCACAGACACCCTGGAGTCTACAAAGAGCTGCAGACCTCCGCTTCCTACTGCTTCCACTGCAGACACAAGACGGAGACAAGATGAAGATAAGAAGTTCATCAGAAGTTAGGAAGGAGACAGAAAGAAAAGAAGACTGTATAAAAGGAGTCTGTCCAACTTACCATCATCTGATGAAAGGCTCCGTTCCTCGAGCTCTGATTGGTCAGTGGAGTCATTCTGGGCAGGGTCAGATGTGAGTGGGCGATACATATCCGCAATTATCCTGGACATCAGCTGCTGCTCCACCCTAAACAGAACCAACAGGAGCAGAGTCAGACAGATCAGCACTTGTTTGAGTAAAGTCCAGACTTGGTCTCACCATTCCACCAGCCGGTTCTCCAGGATGTCCTGCGGCTGGCTGCGGGTCACCACAGGAGTCACAGTTTCAACACAGCGGGAGGAGGGGGCTTCAGGCGGAAAGGCTGGACTGTGGTACTGCACTGGAGCTGGGGACGGGCCTCCCTCTAACACCACGGCCTCCTCTCCCACATCACTTTTATCCTCCTAACGAATTATCAGTACAGAACAGAGGAAAAGCTTTCTCACAGTAATTAAACCGCAACCAAAATTCTCAAATTTAGGAGCCAATATGCAGAGTTTAACAATCTCCACATCAATGATCAGTAAAGAAACTTTCTCCACATACATTTTCCGGAATGTATCTGAAATGCAACACATTCTTTCTTTAATTTCTAATAATTTCTAATAATTTTATAAAAACCTGCTGACATCTTGCTGAATGATATAGACTGCTTACACGTTTCAGTCTCAGATTTCCATCCATCCCATTTTATTCATGCAAACAATCAGTCAAGAAATATGCAGAAAATGTTAAAAAAGCTTAAATTTACTGCACGAGTTAACAAAAGTATATTTAGACAGACAACTAACGGTTAAAATGGCTGACCATACAGAGAAAAAAAACTGTAGATGACTGTAAGGGAAGCTCTAATGCAGATGAGAAACACAGGACAATAACAAGTACTGTTTGGGAGGTTCCCTGGAGTCTTGTGGAGCCTTGTGGAGTACAGTATATCTATGGAAAGATTTGCCGTGCCAAAGTTTCTGTAAGAACAATATTGTTTTTATATCAGGGGGTTAGTTTCCATTCCAGAAAGAGAGAGCATTCTAACTGAGCATATGACCATGATAACCTGTTCACTACCATGTTTTCTGTCAGAAACTCCGAGTATAACCCCGTCTGTGTTCACCAGAAGCAAAATGTCCAAACTGGGTGTTTTGTTCTTAAAATCTATGTTTGTAGCAGAATTATTCTGATTGAATATGCTCTTGTTTTCAGATGCAGTTTTAGTTTGCGTTTGTGGGAACTGTATGACTTTAATTAATATTTCCCATTTATTCAATTCAGTTTATTTATAGAGCGCCGATTCACAACACATGTCGTCTCAAGGCACTTCACAAAAGTCAGGTACATACATTCCAATTAATCTTAATTATTGAACAGTGCAGTCAGATTCTGTTATTTATTCAAATTGAATAAAAAGTTTTTCTATCTAAGGAAACCCAGCAGATTGCATCCAGTCAGTGACTTGCAGCATTCACTCCTCCTGGATGAGCATCTAGAGACAGTGGATAGTTGCTTGCATTGACTTTGCAGCAATACCTCATACTGAGCATGCATGTAGCGACAGTGGAGAGGAAAAACTCCCTTTTAACAGGAAGAAACATCCAGCAGAACCAGAACCAGGCTCAGTGTGAGCGGCCATCTGCCACGACCGACTGGGGTCATGGCAGATGTGTCATAAAGGTTCTGACAAGACGTGTGTCAGAACATTTATGGCAATAAAGGTTCTGACGCACGTGTCTAATGCTAACATAGTGGAAGTGTGCTTACATCAGAACACCTTTTATTCATTGTCCAACATTTTTAAGTAATTGGGAGCTTCCTCTATAATACTAGAGAAGAAATGGTCGCCATGGTGAATGTACTGCCACTCTATTAATGATGGTGTTTCACTGCCATTGTGAATGCTCTAACCACAGGCGTTTATTAATATCAGCAGTTCTGGAACCAATCAGTCAACTCAAGAGTTCTTGATGAAACTCACGAGTTTGTTAAACCCTCGTTCCAGAATATTCCCTGAACGTATCTATGGCCATCCCGCCATCTCTAAAGCTGTTACAGAATGAACAGGTCAATGTATCATTGCTGATATTTTGGCTGGAAAGACCAGGACAAGCTGGACTGTAACGAGGCCTACATCTCATCAATAAGAGGTTCTACTCTTGGTTTGGTTCTGCAGACAAGCATGCACCAGGAGAACTGGCCGGCAGCACTTGTTGACACACCTGTCCTTTCCTACCGGACCCTTTAACTAGTAAACAACGTATGCCCCTCAGTGCTAATCTGTATGTGTCCAGCAGGAGGTGCTGCTGATTCACTAAAACTGTCAGGAAGGAGAGGTGGTTACCTGGTGAACATCAGTGACAGAAAGAAAGTTATTTCCAGGAAAGGTGTTTTCTTCGTCCTCTTTCTCTCTCTGGGACTCTGCTGCTATGATCTTAATGATGCATGATGAAGAAGATGGAGGTTTTTCTGTAACCAGCTGCTGCTTCTGTAAACAACAAAAAACACCCCTGTGACCTCCTACAGCTAAAAAAAAAGTCTTATCATAAAATTACCAACATACATTTTTGATCAGAAATATTTAAGAAATGGTCAAGGATAACTATTGCTCAAGCAGAATTAAATAGAGTTATTGATGAATTATTGATGAATGTCCCGGATCAGCTGATAAACCAAGACACAAACACCGTAAAATCAAAACAACACAAATAACTAAGCATTTTTCATAACATCTTCAGATTAGAAGCTTTATTTCAAAAGCAGAGAAACCACTGCCCACCATCTGGAACAGCCAGCAATAAACCACTACTTATAGCCGTGATAACAGATATGCAGGGTGTGCACATTTCAACTGTAAAATATCCGCTTAATAATGGAAGGAAGCCTGTTTTAAAGGTCAAAAACAATCAATTAACACCATGTAGGCGTGCAGACAAGTTCTACAAACTTCGTTAAAAGAATAGGCCATTTTCAGGAGCTCAGTGAAAACCTGTGTGAGGTGAGCGAAAGTCACAACCGTCAAGCGCGATGTTTGGTACAAAGGCAATTATGGTATTGGGCTGTTTTCAAGGAGTTAGGCTTGGCCCCTTAGTTCCAGTTAAAGATACCTTTAACTTAAAGCAGACCAAAACATTTTGGAAAATTTTATGCTCCCAACCGTGCAAACAATTTGGGGATGGTCACTTCCTGTTTCATCATGACTGTGCACCAGTGCTCACTCATCCATTAAAAACACGAATATGTGAGTTTCATGTGGAAGAACTTCACTGGTCTGGAGCCCATGACTCCCAAAAAAAAGACTTAAAAAAGCCAAAAAAATTAAATGTAGTTTCAGAGTGGCCTAGCTTAAATGTAGACCTAAATCCAATTAAGATCCTGTAATATGACCTCCAAAAATGGCATTCCTACTCGAAATAGTCCTACTAGAATATGTGTGTGTGAGTGTATATTTAAGGAAAGGCCATATATATATATATATATATATATATACACCAAACACATGTTCAATTTGGTTAATGTAAATCATGAAAATAAAAAATAATGAGCAAAGAGTAAGAATCTCTTCAGTCAGTTGTTATTTACAGAATGGGCCAGATAAAAGCCTCTGCCACAACACTTTAGCTTTTAAAATCTTGGCTTGTGAATATAAGGAATGATTTTTAATCTTTTACACAGATCTTCAGTCTGCACTGAAGTAAACGTTTGAACCTGGATAAATGTATGTTGCTTACAGAAGTCAACGGGAGCAGTATGAGCACAATTGCAATGCAGTTCACCTGTTGATCGTCAGCTCTGTCGATAATATTCCCCTCGCTCACTGACAGAGGAGCAGGAAGTGCTGATGGCCTTTCCTGAGCATGCTCACGCCTGGAAGGGCAGTCCATCCTGGGAAGACCTGCAAAAGCAAACAAACATAGGTTATTCATTTTATATGTACACACTTGGATCTTTCATCATTTCTTATGTTCACGTCCCAATTAAACGTCGATTCAATTTTAAAAACTATTTTCATTATTTCTATCTATTTATTACATCTCATTAATATTAGCATTATGAAATGTCTCTTTTATAAAATGACTGCAGAAGATATCAGATTTCACACCCATCCAAATGGCCGGAGACTGGATGTCACAGCTAATTCACCCTAAAGGGATGTTTTTGAGAACTGGAGCTCCATCTCACTTTCCAGGCCTCAGTTAGTAGATTAAAAGTCTGCTTACCTCAATGAACTGAAGCAACGCTGGAAACGACGTGAGAAACCGAGAGAAAACAACAACTGAGCGTATTGCTGTTAACTGTGTTTCTATAAGCTGTGGATCATGAGGTCTATTCAGTTTTTCAGGCTTTGGTTTTTCAATTTGGCTTCATCTTTGGTTTGTAAATAATAACAGTTTGGTTGGGTATTTTTGTACACCTCTGATCAGATTTAATTCATTTTAGAACCTGTCAAGCACCAGTTAATTTTTATTATTTCCTGACACAAGAAGAGCACTGAAAGTGGGCAGACTTTCTTTTTCCCCTGACTTGATTTGTATTTGACACAATTATTTCTCAAACTAAAGTTGAGAGCCAAAGAAAAGAAGAAAAACTGTTCTGTTCAGACTCCAGTTACATGAATGGCTGGTATTGCGAATAGATATTCTGATGTTCTAGTCCTTGTTTTGCTTTAAGCCAGAGTGTGGAAATCTATTGTGAGAGCGCCTTATATGTAGTATATTGGTCAATATATCATGCTTATGAGTCTCCAGGTGGAGCAACAGATGTTTAAACGCTGTCTTCCAGTATTCAATAACACACTTCGGTTCTGGTCATCTTTGCATTAGGAATACTTTAAATAAATTCGTAGCAGCCAATCTTTTTTTTTTTTTTTTACACATTTGGAGGCTTTACTGTCCCTTAAAGCTAGTTACCACACTCCATAAAACATGAAGGAAAGACAAAAAAACTTGCTTGCATAATTCATCTTCCCAATAGAGCAGATCTGTTAACTTATCGCTGAGACATGCTGAGATTCTTGTCTGTGTTGTATCATCTATGTGACGGAATCTCTATGGCTGTAGCTACCGAGCCACTATCAGAGCATGACACTAATGCAGCAGAAAATCCTGGCAGAGGAGGAAACAGATGAGAGTGATCCACTCTTCCTGTACCTCAAATAAAGATTTGAAAAAAATGACCAAAAACAGTATCCTCCCTCAGCTGATTTAACTGCTACAGAGGACAAAACATGTTTTCCTGAAAGGGCAGATCTGATGATGGAAGACAAAACAGTGACGTGGACAGCATTTAAGAAGCTGCTGCTGATTGCAAGCATAAGATGCTATTAGAGATTACTGAAGAGAAAAGAGCAGAGTTGCCAATTAACAACTATTGTTGCAATTTACTGCAGATATTTCTACTAAAGTCAGGCTTTAAATACAACACTTGGCTGGCTGGATGTCCCTCATCTTAAGGTAGCTGATTTGAATATGGATGTATGGATGAATGGATTGATTGACAGCCAATTAAACATTTTTCTATTTTCTTTGTTCGTTCTTATCCAGATGAGAAAAATAGTCAGATCAAACTCCATAATCTTCTGACTGTGCAGGAAGCTTTAAAGCATTACATTTTTTAATATATCAACACTTCTGCCCCTCAACTATCTTCTGCTCAGCCTTCAGGGTTTATAGGATCCTTTAACACTAAAATTTGTGTTTGTACAAAAAATAAAATCCTGATGAAGATCGTGAGCAATAACTGTGCTCAGAGTGAAGATGTTCATTAGTTTACTGACGCAGTGGGATGGCTGTGGCACCAGTGGAGCTCTCTGCACAGGTCACAGTAAGCTGATCAGACTCATGTAAGTCTAGGTGGGAGGAGTCAAAGATGTTTCGTTTGGAAAGTTGTCCAGCTGACAAATTGAGGAAAGGAGTCAAACTGGTCTGAGTCTTACAGGATTTCAGCTTCACACCTGACAGGAGACACAGATCAAAGGTCAACCAGAAAAGGTAACAGCCTCCACAGCTGAACATTAGTGATTAAATCTTTTTTCCTGACCTCTGATGCTTTCTACTAGTCGCGGGCATGGCTTCCTCCCAAGAGGGGATGCAGGAGAGCTGAAACGAGGATATGGGCTCTTCTTCAGGGTTCGTCTCAGACCTTCATAAGGGAGTTTGCCGTACAGACGAGTCAGATAAAGTTCTCCATCCACTTCATCCTGCTGCCTGCCCATCAGGTTACCTGACACTCCAACAGGCTCTGCCTGCTGCAATCATACACAAATCAATGATGAAGTTAACAGCTGTATTTCACAGACAAAATAAATTAATCACTGTTAGCAGAATCTGGTATGACCGCTCTGTGTCCAGCAATTTGGCCTCTGCTTCCTCTTCCCATTCCTGGCTTATTACTGATTCCTTTGGGCAGGATCATTTTCTTCCCTCTACCTAAAGCCCTTGCTTGTGACTTTGTTGCATTTGCTGCTCTGCACTGAATGGCATCTACTGGAGGCATCTCACCATGAAGAGGGCGGGGATGATCCTGAAGAAAAAAATGATGCATGGTTTTCACATTTTTTTACAAAAAAAACGTATGTTATTTGCAATTTGTGTTGGTCAATCATGTAAACACCCAATAAACTACACTGACATTTGTGGTTGCACGGTTAAAAATGTAGCAAAATTTCAAGTGGTGTGAATACTTTTATGAGGCTCTGTAAACCAAAAAATTTAAGAAGAAAAAGAGAAACACAACAAGACATAAATTATGCAGATCAAGATTGATCCCGGTTTTCCAAATGTTTTGGGACATGCTCGGCACTAACCTGAACATCCCTGGTTAAAGCACTGATCCAGGCATCAACTGTCTTCTTTATCCGCACACCTTCAGTTACCTCTCTGCAGAGGACAGAAGCAAACCTTGAAGTGTTAACCCTTAAAGGAGCTTGCAGCAGGTATGTTGGATTCTCTGACACATCACTGTTCAGATGCAGTTTATTTCTTGTACAAACACACAAGCCTGAACCTATATACATGTTAAGTTACTTGACCTTAGTTGCATCATTTTATTAAAACTGAATACAGATCTACTTGACAGGGATGGGTCATTATCATATTGTTTATTGCTATCTGCAAAAAAATGATCAAAACAGTTTCGATTTAAGGTGAATAGATGAATTAATTGAAGAAACAGTGAATAGTTACTTTCGTTGTTTAAACTTTTGTTTTTTACTACAGATTCAATGAGGACAATAAAATAAATATATCTTTAAAAATATGATTGAATGCAATTTAATTGTTATTACAAAAAATAACAAAAGATATCATGCCAAAATTTTAAGCTAATATTGTCCGTCCCTACTATTTGAACAACAGAAACAACATTGCTGAAAAAAAAATAAAGGAACACTTTAATTAAAGTATATTTTCAAATCAGTTAAACTGGAATGTGGAATGTTGATGTGGTCAGTTCAGTAGTAGCGGGGGTTGTTAATCAGTGTCGACGGTTTTAATGTAATGAAGTTAACAACAGTTGAACTAAAGAGGCAACAATGAACCGACCCCAAAAACAGGAATCTAAAACTTAATAGTTTTAGATTTTTTAATGATTAGGTTGAAATAAAATCATTGTAAAGAGCTGTATTTGTTAACCAGGTTTATCCCCAAAACTGAACAACTGTCACATGTTTCTTTAATAGGTTTTCGTTGAAGAAAAGAAAATGTATGCATATGAACATAAACTTCTACAGACCCTCAGGGATATTTCTCACTGCCGCCACCTTCCTGCTACTAACTTTAGGATCAGAATCACAGAGCTGGTCAAACGTAGCTGCAAAATATAATGTGGAAAAAGAGCAACAAGTGTTGCAATCCTCTCTTTTTAAAAACTATCTTTGTCATGTCTTACTATCATAACGCAGTTTATAACATTGTTCCTATAGTAAAAACAAGCAGGCTTTTTTCCATAACCTTAACTATCAGCCTATACTTTAGGTTATTTAGCTTCTTTATGCTGCCCTTAGGAAAGACTGGGGTTGTTGGTCCTGTTGGTCTTCTGGCCCTGGCATGGAGTGATGGCCTGTCTGATGTACTCTCATCCATTGACACCTGGAGATAAGCACCAGTGACTAACACCACCAGCATGAATTTACCAGGTATGGATCTGTTCAGAATTATAAAGTCTACCTATACAAAACAGCAGATTTTCCTAGTGGGAATGTGTGTGTGCTTACATTTACAACCGAGCTGCTGTTTGCATTAGCCATGTTTAGCATTAACATGCATCACCTGTTAGCAGCCAGGGCTTCCAGCTGGCAGTGTAGGATTTCTCCAGTCTTGGCTTTTAGCAGAGCTTCCAGGTTGTCCTCCAGAACTTTTTTCCGTCTCCGAGCCTGACGGAGAACTTGACCCGCCTCTTCTAGCATAGAGGGACCATCAGGCTTCTTTTGGAACAGTGAAGAAAGAGACTGATGGGAATAGACTTGACACCTCTGACTAGATTGACTATGGACTTCCTGACAGAGGCCGTCTTGGATTAATAATGGCCCAGTTTGCGATGGTGTTTGAATGGGCCTCAGATTCTGGGAATGAGGCTGATTATGTTGGGACTGCAGGTGTCGACCCATGTTCTTATGTGACTCTTCGCGTTGAACGTGGAAAGACTGAAATTGGGGGTTGGTGTTTTGGGAATCAGTTTGTTGAAGGTTGTTTGGACTTTGATCAGAGTTTGACAGGAGCAGCTGCTTTTCATGGAACTGAACCTGAGCTTGCTTTGGCTTGGATTGGCTCTGGTGGGTCTCAGGCTGGTTTTGTTGGATCTGGAGGCAGTCTGGAGCAGGCAAGGTGAATTCTGGAGCATCTTTTTGCTGCCAAATGAAAGAAAGCAGTTCATACACTTAACACTGGCAAAATGTGTCCCTTTACCTCAACAGAGTCTTATAAATCTGCTAATTCTCAAAGATATCATGAATTCTGAATGTAATTTCACAGATTAATTTACTTCAGCTGACAGGCACTGTTGGATTTTACCTGTTTCTACAACCTTGCAAGTGGAGTTATAACGACTACTCACGGTCAGCAGCATCTTTATGTCTGTCTTCAGACACTCCATCTGCTTTAGCATATCACTGGCTCTCCTCGCCGCTTCCTGAGTTTGGTTTGCCAAAGACTGAAGGTGGAAGGTGTCACTCCTAGGATCAGTCACAGGGTCCTGGAGATACAGGTTGTCCCTGGAGTAAAGAAATTACCCACAAAATAAGCACAAGTAAAAGAAACTGCTACACACACTAATCCTATATTGTACATTTAGGGAGCCCCTTCAGTCATACTTCGTCACAGCACAGATTGAAGGTAAAACTGTTTTCTTAAAGAAATCCAACAAATTCATTAGTAGATTAATTAAAATGTTGCCAATTCAAAACAGATTCATCCCAAGGAACCTAAGGGAAAAAGGCCGAGTTAGCATTTCTAGTTAGCAGAGCTGCACACATATTTAATTGTAGTCTTCGTCAAAATATTAATAAGTGCAATACCACAATCCCAAAAGACTGTTTGGATGGAATAGTTTGAAGGCTGTAATGTTTCAAGCAACATGAATTTACATTCTGCATACAAAGGATATACAGTTGGCATAATAAGTTTTGGACACGTCAGTGTTTTTCTAGCCTTGAATAGTTCTAGGTTTAAATGGGGTCAGTGACCTAAAATATACACCAGATGTTGAAAACAACTAATTCATTTACACATTGATAGAATAAAAAGCACATTAGTCCACAAATGAAGTTATATGTAAAAAAATAAAATGACACAGGGAATAAGAATTGAATAAACAGAAATGTATTAAATCGTTTGTGGAAAAG
Source organism: Crenichthys baileyi (assembly GCA_036173005.1). Lineage (NCBI taxonomy): Eukaryota > Metazoa > Chordata > Actinopteri > Cyprinodontiformes > Goodeidae > Crenichthys > Crenichthys baileyi. Next base: position 383,091 of record JAHHUM010001218.1, on the reverse strand, counting down.
CCTTTTTTTGTAATTGGTAACTTCAAGACATCTTATGTATTGAGAAACTAACCAAATGCATTGCTCAGGTTTGATTTTGACCCATTCATTCACACAAACGTTCTTTAAATCTTGAAGGTTCTGGGGGTCCTTCTGATGCACTGTGATCTTCAGTTATTTTAGTAGATGTTCAGTAAGACACAACATAGGTAACCGACTGGACCATTGTGGCTGTTTAACTCTGTTTCTCTGAAACCAATTCTTAGCTGTGTGTTTTGAACTATTGTCTTGCCTGGAAATCCACACTCAGATTCTCATCAAGAATGTCCCAGAACATTTCTGTATTCATCCTCCCTAACCATAGTTGCCATTTCCAGGCCTTTCCGAGGCTCTCCGAGTGCTCCTTGGCTCTTGGAAAACTGTTTTTATTATTATTTTGCCTTTCCTGTCAGACATTTTTAGATAGGCACCTGGTTCTGGCTGGTTTATGGTGAAATGATGTTATTTTCACTTTAAGATTATGGCTCCATTATTTACAGAGAATAACATTGACATGCTCATCCAGGAGGAGTGAATGCTGCAAGTCACTGACGCGATGCAATCTGCTGGGTTTCCTTAGATAGAAAAATGTTTTAATCAATTTGAATAATAAACTGAATCTAACTGCACTGTTTGATTGCTAGGATTAATTGGAATGTATGAACCTTACTTGAAATCTGTATGATTCGATTGAATTGACTTTGTAAAGTGCCTTATTAAAAATTCCTGTTTTCAGCCTTTGACAGACATTGACCGCCACTCTTCATATTGTGATGATAGGGAGAAAGACGTAAAATATACAATCATTTATTTTTAACATAGTACCAGATTGTTCAAAGTGACTTTATTTATATTTTAAATTATCAGGCTACCATTTTCTGCTGTCAAATATCAAAGTTTGAATATTGGCATAAAGTGGTGAGTTTAAGCATGAAATACTTGTTAAAAAGATATGATACTCAAGTCTGTATCAGCTAGATTTCTTGCACTACAGAGCAATGTTTGTTTGGGATGTTTTAGGTAAGGACTTGGTTTGAGGCACAGGATTATGTTGTATTTCTGAATAAGTCAGACAGATGTCACAATGACAACAGGGGGTGGGAGGGTTGTGTCAGAAGAGTTATGATTCAAACTGCAGCTGGCTGACACCAACGGGTTGAGTGTCACATTTTATGGAGAAGCGCTTCTCAACAAAATGCTAAGCTAAAACATTTGTCATATTCATCTATTAGCAAACCTCTCAATGCGGTTTTCGTCCATACGCAGACAGTGTTACATATTTATTAGTAATAGTTTCAGGTAAGAGTCTGAATGCATTGTGTGAATGTAGTGTGCACAAACGGGAACAGCTGAATGTGTGCTTGCATCTGTGAGATGAGTGGGGATAAAATGGCTGCCGCTCCAACCTTCTACTCTGTCACAGAGCTGCTCAAAATGATCCCAAACAGCTGCTGAAGACAGTCTGCTTCTGCTGTTGCTAAGCAACACAACTGGTGTAGGACAGCGGTCACTGTTCACAAAGGGAAATCCTGACATCTCATGGTCCCTCCCTTCATGTTACCCCTCTGCCCATTTCTGCATTTAAACCTTCCTGAGGCTGATTTCAAGAAGCTTCACAAAAAGTTGTTTTGGCAAGATTGTGTTGCATTAAAAGGTTGAGGATATGTAGTATAATCTCCTGACGTGGGCCAGAAACAAAGCTCCATCAAATCTAGAACAAGAATGTGTAACAGTTTCCTTCTTGAAGAAACAAGGCTTGAAGATTTCCAGCACTATCCACGTGGACAAAGAAAACCCTGCTCCAGCTAAAAAAAATAAATAAAACATTACATATTTATCATTACATCCAACTATGAAATTATGGCCAGGACAGATTAATATTACATAAAGTTCCTGCTACTTTAACAAATCCTGCCTAAAACAATTATTTTGAATATTTTGAGTAAAAACTATTAATCTTGAACTGTATTATCAGTACGATTTACAAATCTGAAACTACAATGCTGGAATTGGCTTCCAAATTCCGGAGCGTGGTCTAGATCCATTGTTCATTCAATAAGTTGATTCACTTACCAAAACCGAAACAAAACTGGAACTGCAAGCAGTTATGAACGGGTTCCAAGCCAGCAACAGGCTTGCTAGGAAGCCCTGCAATGAACATTTAATATAAATGCATTTTCCATAGGGTCATGTTAGAACTTGCTGTTACTCATCTTTGGAGATTTCAACCCCGTGTCTCACTCATCTGCTCTGCCCACATAAACCCAAAATGTCACCTGCCCGACCAGGGATAATAAAATACTGAACATTTTTGTGACAACACCAAAGAAGCATATTATGCATTGCCCTCCCTCACATTGGAAAAGCTAACCACAACTTTGTCCATCTTCAGACTGTGTGCAAACCCGATGCACACAGGCAGTCTATGGTGTCACGTGTGCCTTAGGTGGACGGCAAAAAGCGAGGAAACTCTCAGGGACTGCTTCAACAGCATGGTCAGAGCTTTGTGACTCACATGGGGACTAGATCAACGGAATCATGAACTGAATAACAGATTTCATAAACTTCTGCTTTGAGAAAACTGTTCCCTCCAGGTACATATGGTGCTTCTCAAACAACTGTTATGGATGTATGATTCTGTGGCCTTTACTAATCATCTCTTTGGTGCCCTAATTAAATATATCTGCCCTTGTTGTTTATCTGCCAAACCGCTCACTGCTACATCTTACACAACATAACTGTTGATTTCACATAAGACGCAACACATAGTCAAGGATAAACTGATACAAGAGGATGACACCCTTTAGGAGGGTTAAGAAGAGGCATAGATAAAAGCAGGACTCACGCTCCATTCTTTGCTCCTCTCGGTTCATCCCTAAGATGGGCTGAGGGGGGCCCGGAACCGAAGGTGAATGTCACTCTGTATCTGTTCAATTGTATACTCCGTACACTGATCATTTGGCATTAAATCTTGATATTATACTTAATTTCTCATTGTTCACAGGGTAAATACTTTGCTGGTTTTACTGGTTGGGTCTCGGAACTGGAGAGAAACGGACCCGGTGGTGCACAAGACGGAAAGAGGGCAAAAAAAAAACACGATTTTACGACACAACAAACCATGGATTTCCCCTGGTATTAAATCTCTCCCGAGAAGGAGAAGAGAGCCTTTAGATCAGGGAAATAAGGTGGACCTGAGGATGGTTCAGAAAGATCTAAGGATGATCAGGGCAAAGGAAACCCAGCTAGAGGAGGAGGATGGAACACCAAGTGCAGGAGCAGAACATCAGTGGGGTGTGAACTAGCCTAAACACCATCTCTGGCTTTAAAACACCTCACACTCAGGCTGTCAGGGAGCTGAAGTGGACCTAAATCTGCGTTTCAATGGGATTGTACAAGTACCCACTCATCCCTCCATGCAACTGCACCCCAACCCTCTGACACCTAGACAATCATCTCATGTATAGTCCTTCACACCTTGGATTCATCTCCACTCCCAAGCATCTGAAATCCACTTGAACTCATGTAATCCCCTAGCACAAACCCACCACTGTCCTGAAGAGCTCTGGAAAGGACCATCAGCTGTCAGAATAGATCCTGAACTACCTCACTGACCTGCCATAGTTTGTGAAGAAGTAGCATGGGTGATCCTCAGGGGCCCTGTCCTGGCCCCTTTCTTCTTCACCATCTACATGGCAGGCTTCAGACAAAACACTGACAGTTGTGTTCTGCTGCAGTTCTACTACTCTGTGATTGGTCATGTAATGTGAAGCAAACCACAACAGTTGTATGAGAAAAAACACAAATAAAAACAGCTTTTTTAAAACGTGAGTGGATTAATGCTGACGCAACCTTTAAAATGTAATACACAGTATAGAGTCTTATAAGTCAACATTTGTGTGAGAAAATCACAAAATAATAAAACAAAACCAAAAAACTGTCAATTGTGAGATTTGAGCCACCAACCACTGGAACCACAGGCAAAGCTCTTAACCATTGGACCACGCGAGTCATGTTGAGTCAACGGGAAGATCGGAGATAGAATGTTGTCCAGCTATCCTCTCAAGGTAGCATTTGTGGGAAGGTTTTTTTTCTGAAAGGTTGTATCATTTTACGCCAGATGTAACAGGATGCAATGCAAACCTTTTTTGGGGTTTATCAAGTTGACTTTTTTAGGCAGATGTGACATGAGCTGTTGTGTTCCTTTGGTAAACAATGGCTTGGCCTTGCAATTTTCCCATGGACAACATTTTTGGCAAGTCTCTTATCAGAATAGCCAATTATGACCTGATTTAACTAAAAATCATTAAAAATCTATATTTCATAAAAAAATTTCCAAAATATTCTCAGATGACCATGACTGTAGAAGGAACAATATGGGTGTTTATTCAAGTGCCTGGATTTAGTGCTTGGTCCACAAATAAATGGTCAATCATCATTTTTACAGTATCTGGACATTTTGAAAAATAGCTTAAAAATACATAGTTTGTCATAAAATTACCTCATATATATATTTATCATTTATCATATATCATTTATCATTATATTTATATTTATCATCAAAAATAATTTTGAAATCCATTCTATATCATTTTATCGATTATGTCAACAGTCTCATCAGGCCCAGTTTCACTTTGATTGGGCTTGACCCTAAGGAGGAGTTAACGAAAATATGTTTTGCATATTACACAACACTGTTGTTAATAAGTAAGTAAGTCGGTGATTTTTTTCAAAACTCCCATAATTTAGAATGACTCAAAGAACATCCAGGAGAGGAGAGTCAGTCTCTGCAGCTAACAGTTTTAGAGACAATTACGTAACATGTTTATAACAGCGCCATCTAGTGGTGAAACGTTTTTTGTTTTGTTTTTTTACCTAGGTAGAACAATTCTGTATATGATCTGATTTCCCCAACAAAATCTCTGAAATTCACTGTGAAAATAGCATATAAGCCATGCCCATTTCTTAAGCATATTAAAATGCCTATACATGGCCTTCACTCGTAGGTTTGGAACCCCAAATACTGAAAGTTTGATGGGGTAAATAAAAGCTAAAAAATGTGTTTTAAATATGTATCAATGTAAAAATACATTTATTTTTTATGAAAACTGCACATAAAAAGCATTATTAAATCACCGGTTAGACTTTTTCTGCCGATTCCAGTTTCTCTAACCCTCTAATTCTAACTGATTCAGATTTGTTTTTTAAGAACAAAAACTGATTTTAAAAATATCGTGCAGGTTCTTTATTAAAAGCTATTCCTGAGGATTCTTTCTAGAACTGTATGAAGTCCAGGTGGCCTGGATTATTACTTAAGACTCTGGACTGGTCAGACGTCATGAAAAACTGCTATGCACCTGTTTTTGTACTAATGCCACCATTTGTTTATGCCCAACAGAATGGAAGCTGACAAGCAAAAATAGCTTCAGATCATCTAAAAAGACATTCTAAGTACTCTATGGTTTCTGCTGGGTAGATGCTTTGGAAATGAGAAATATGCATAATCTGTGAAATATTTCTTAACTGCAGGCTGCAGGTAGGAAGCAACCTAACAACCTAATTATGTTTGTGGAATGTGGAAGGAAACTAAGCATGCAGCAAGAGAACACAGAAAGACCTGCACAGCCAAGATCTCAACACCTTCTTGTGAAGTGACAACAGAGTTAACCACTCTTAACGTCCATGCAGCTTCTACTAACTACTGATCCAAATCTTTATTACAGGAAAAAGCTTGCTTAAGCTTGATGTGATTCTTCCCAGTACGCTGGTGGGAACGTGTCTCCATGTGGTGAAGATGGATGCACAAAGGGCAACCATTGGATTTAGATCAAGGAAACATGCAAGATGGTCTAACAGCAGCCTTTTCCACTGTGCTGCACTGTAAACTTCTCCAGTAGGAACTCCTTGTTTCATTGTGTCCAAAGGGAAGGTTTGTAGTGAGGTAGGATACATTTTGCTTGGTAGACGAATTTTGTTCTGTAAGCCCTTCTCTCATTAAAGTCACCATATGGTTATTGGGCTGCAGGCAGAATCAGTAAGGGCCTTGATTAGGGTCTATGATCAGCCTGTGTCTTTACAGAAAGTCCGCTGAATCAACCAGCTCAACCCACATTACAATGTTTTGAATCCACCACTCGACCTTTTTGTACAATAAAATAAATAAAATTAAAATAAATAATAAAATGCATGATATATGTTCCTACTTTTGTTTGTCTACATAGTGTGTGCATACAGGAGGAAAAAACAACCAGCAGAACAGGCAAAACTCATGTATATTGGAGCGATGCAGATGAAGGACAAAAGGTCAATTTCACAAATGCCTCATTTGTTAGTTATAAACATTCAGGGGAATGTGTTCACAATGTGAGTGGGGGAGGGGACACAGTTAAGTCTCTAGGTAAAGACACCCAGTGGGGGTGGGGGTGGGGGGGTTTGGGGGGGCAGGATGCTCGGTAAATGGTGCTGACAAAAAGACGAGTCTAAGAGGAAGAATCACCCCAACGCCTTAGACTCATCCACGAATTAAGTAGCCTTACTGGCACCAATGACTGCCAACTTCACTGCTTTAAGAGCAATAATTCAGTTCAGGTCACATTATACACAACACACTTTCTGCCTCCCTTTTTCTGCAGCACATTCCTGAATAAATTACGTTTGCAGTCAGGAAGTTGTAACCATGGCAACCACATCTTCCTCCACAGCAACAGAGGAGGAGGAGGGGTGAAAACTGCAGAGATGTACAGTCAGGAAAAGAGACAGATTATAGTAGCACTGTATCCTAAAGCTCTGTCTCCACTTCCTTGTTTCTGCTCCTATCTGCACATGAAAAAGGAACTTTAATAGTTTGAGTTACAACAACATTTAATCTCTTATTGGGAGTAAGAAACTATTTTTGAATTGAGTTCTCCTGTAATCAACTCCCAACCATTTCCATTAGCGATAAATAAACTTCAAAGTTTCTATCATATGTTAAAACACTATCCTGCCATTCTCTCCTGGTTGAATAAGGCCAATTTAAGTGCACAATCAATTTGAATCAGAAAACCATAACATTTGAATTTGCTGTTTCAATACATTGCAATCATGTGTCTAGGTTTCCTCAGACTTTGTTCATAGGTCCAACTATCTTCACTAAATTGAGAAGGCTTACAAAGCAAACGTGTTCAACTGATATCAGGCTAAGAGGACGTCAGCAGGTCTCAAAGAGGCTAAATATAAATCCAGACAGAAAGAAAGTGCAGTGTGGAGTCTTTCTACTACAGAACAGCTGAGCCAGCAAACTGAAAATCAACACATTAGACACCTCATCAACCAATCGCATGGCAGCGGAAATGAAGCGAGATTTTGATATTATGTCTTCTATGCATCATGACTACCACAGTCCTGAGGAGGCTGGATGTTTGATAGCAGCAGTACCTCAGAGAACTGCAACAGGATCAGTAATACTGGAATACAGTATAGAAGTAATCCTGTAAGAATAAGAGCAGCAGTCCAGGCTGTACTGGTTCAAGCTGCATTGCGGATGTTTCTTTCTGAACAACAATTCACCTGAACTGTGTGTAGCAACTGATAGTTAAGGTGCCCTTGGCTCAGTGCTTTAGCTCATAGCATGCATGCAAATGTGCAGCACACTGAGTTGTGTGCAAAATGCTTTAATATTCTGGGGAAGAATCCTTCTACATCCTTACAACACAAGCAGGATAAAAACTTCTTGTTAAATATAGAATACCAGATAAATGCCATTTAACAGAGACCATTGCATAGCTTGTCTGCAGCTTTTTGATCTCATTTAATACAAAAGATTTTTGCATAACAGTGATTTTTCTGCCATGTTAGATCCCTTCTAACAAAATGATCATAGAACCACGGTTCTCTAACTGTGGTAGGTGTATCACTGGTGGTAATCGGGCTCTCTTTAATAGCACTCAGGACATTTTTATATTAACCCAACTCAGAATCCAGTGTTGCTGTGACATGAAGTGAATGTAGTGAGGGTTGCAATAATAAAAAAGTTAATTATAATTCTACTTCATTAAATCAATAGCCCCGATATGCATGAAAAAGTATTAGGTCTCTTATTTTTTTGCTGATTTTGCTTTTTTTTAAACCAGTGTTATAAATTATACAAATTATAGTATCAGACAAAGATAACCAGAGTAAACATGAAACACAGTTTGAAAAATGATTTTTTTTATTTTTTTTAAGGGAAAGGAACGTATCCAGACCAACTTGGCCTTATATAAAAAAGAATCGTCCCCTTTGTTATATGATATTGAATTAACTGTGATTCACCTCATTTTTTGGTTAATCAAACACCCTGTTCTGCTTAATGCTAGACCTTTAACATCAAGAAAATTACATAAATACAACCTGAGAACATGAAGTAGGCTAAAAGATCTCTAAGACATAAAGTGAAGGCCAAAACCCCAACGGAACAAAAATAACACAGACCTATGACACAAAAGAACATTCAAAAATCATCTTGATGAAATGCTGGTGGTAGTCAGGTGGTCTTCAGGACCTGGTTGACTTGCCGTAATTTATGAAATCATGAATTCAACTCTCCACCCAAGGAAATCCTGAAGTGCTATGTCCAGCCATCAGTTTATAGAGGAAAAGAATGATTCAAAGAAAACCAGCAGGTCCACCTCTGAAAGCCCACAAAAACAACAGAAATGTTTAAGAGTGACCTAGTCAAAGGCTGGACTAATATCCATATGAGATGAGGTTTCCTGACCTTAAACAGGCCTTTATTGCTTGAACACCCTCCAGTGTGCCTGAATTAAAACAATTCTGCAAGGAACAGTTGGTCGAAAGACTTACTGCCTGCTATCAAAAACCTTTGATGGTTGTAGTTGCCAAAGGTGGCCTACCCAATTATTAGGTAGAGGGAGCAATTACTTTTCACATAGAGCAAAGTATGGTTTTTATTCTTTGTACCCCTAATACATAAGATCATCATGCAAGAAATGCAGATTGTATTTACCAGGTAGTCTTTTTTCATCTGAAACATTCATCACAACAAGTGTGACGAAAGAAGCAAAAACAGACAGAAATCAGTTAGGGTCAAATACTTTTTCATGGCACTGTGGATTCCTTCGTAAGGGGGTGGAAGTCAACTCGTAAATATGCCAAGAGAGAACAGATCTCTGGACTTTAGCAAACGGTACTTTCTTCAATAGCTGTGTTGACTGAAAATAGAACAGAACTTTAAAGGCCACCGGTGTGTTCAGTCCATTAAAACTGTAGGTGTCCAATATAAATTTGAGGCATAATGCGTTATACTGACCCGGTTTAGTTCTAGTGTGGTGAAATAATAAAACGATTTAACACCTACATATGAAAATGGTAATTTAGGATTTTAATACATAAAATAGTGAATCTTGAATTGATAATTGTGAACAGAATGGTCACTGAACACATCCATTCTTAAATCCCACTGGTTTTCCAGCTTGCAAATGGAACACTGCCAAGTTGGATGTAATGCCATTCCGAGAACTGACTTCCTGCTTCTGAGGCACATGGAAACTTTACATGCAAGATGAAATGTAACGTTATTGTTACACTCCTCATTTAGTTCAAGTTATAGAATTATCTTTTTACTCAGTTGTTTTGGGGCAGAGGAAGAACGGAGTCTGCCGTGGCTAATATCTGCTCAATGAATAGACAACACAAACACTCTGCACTATTCAAACACAGATACAGCGACTATTATCTTTTTGATATTGGAAAACACGATAAATCAAAGTCCTCTACACTGCCAGTCAGCTGGCTAAAAAAGGTATTCCATATAAAAGAAGTGACACCCTATTGATAAACTTTAGTTTTAAAGCAACAAGTAGTTTGTCTCTTAAAAAGCTGGCTGCATGCTGGCCTTCAGAGCAGCCTGACTAATTACCAAGCTATCAGTTTGTTGTACTGGTGTTAATTTATAAAGAGCAGAAGGGCAACAAGGTAGAATGTTCTGCACAGTAGCCTAAGCACATGAAAACTGTTGTTTATTCTACAATTTTGCTCAAGTCTAAATATACAAATCAAAACAAAGTTATAACAACATTAACTGCAGTAATTAGTATGTCACATTATTTTGGCAGCGGGAGGAATAACTTATTTTTCATGTTTTAAAAAGAGCAATGAGATATTTCTATATAATCGATATCATAAAACCGTGGCATTTTAGCTAAAGGTCATCACAGTGAGAATCTACCAGCCCATGCCTAGTTCCTAAACATGAATACTAACTGATGGCATGCAGAAGGAATGATCTAATTTCTGAAGAATGCTACATCAAACAGAAAAGCTGCATTTCAATGAAAAGTTTACTCTAATGGAATTTATTAGAACTCACTCAGCCCCAAGGCACATTACAATATCAAATGTGTTAGTTTCATCATGTGTCACTACAGAAAAGGGCAGAACAAAAAACACACAGTCAATAATACAGAATAGATCCCCAAATGTACAAAGGTGCTTTAGAACTGAAAACACACTAAAAATGACCAAACAGCTGGAATAGAAAGTTCAATGAAATCAAAACGTTTCTAGACAGCACCTCTCATTCATGTTTCCTTCATTTATACACTAACCTTTCTATTTACATACTGGACTGTAGTTAGATGAAGAACAAAATACACGCTTGATTTTTTAAATGACATTCTGAATCTGCGATAACCTCCTTTCATATTTGTTACTAAATAATCCTTACTTTGAACAGCTGTTTTGGATAAAAGTTTCACTTATATTTTTAAGTAAAGAAGCTCCCCTCCTCCTTAACCTTCACACACACAGTCTTTAAAAATTACCTGGGGTTTTACTTCATGTATCATAAAATTAACCAACATAATGTTTTAGCTTTTATTTAAGGTCACAAAGTATGACAATATGTGTTTTGTAGGCTAATTAATCTCTGGTCTTGAAGGTCCAGATCTGGTGAATAGACTAAATAAATCAAAAACTGTCATATTAAAATAAACTACCTTCATTTAGAAATTCAGCACAAGATGTTTTAAATATGCTCTCAACTCCTTTTTTACATTAATACTAGATGGAGAGTAACCATTTGCATTTTGATTTAATTAAGGTGGTTTTTAATCCTTGAATAATATAAAAATGCTTTCCTTAATTCTTCTACAATAAAGCTGCAGCTAGTAAACTTAATGTCAAAAAGAAAAATCTTCACAGAGCTTTAAGGATTGTAAGGTGTATTTGCATTATAAGACCCAGAACATTTTTTCCAGAATCTTTTTTTTCCCACTCATGGGTCCAAAACATGGTAATTGACAGCGGTAACCCCTCCCACTGCAGTGTCAGTCCAGTTCATGCTCTGCATGAAAGAGTAGGATAGGGCGTCCTCCACCAGGGAATTAAAATTTTAGATTTCTTAAAAGGATTGTATTACAACTATATCATACCAGTGACATTATTATTATTTAAAAAGTTTGAACTAAAACTGTTTTATACCAGTGACCCAGCTTATTTGAATGATGGGACCACAACTGCCTCATACCAGTGACATCAAGGACTAATATTATCATTTTTCTTCTAGCACAGGATGAATTCCTTACCACAGAGGACTTAACGAGCTAATTACCTCCATTAGAAAGATTGGGTTAGAACCAGGTCTTACCAGTAAACTCCCAAGGATTATTAATGTCATTTGATGTGTTTGATTTTCTGTATCATTGTAATGTTTTTCCTCATATACAGCGCTTTGAGTGCCTTGTTGCTGAAAAGCGCTTTATAAATAAACTTGACTTGACTTAATATGGTTGATTTCTGGCAAATAAAACTATAACCAATTCTTTCACAGCAACTACGCTTTACATCTTATGAAGAGTCACAAAAAACGCTATGGAGACCATAAAAGGATTTTGTCAATGTTGACTTCAGAGACAGGGAAGAAGATATTTAGCTGCGTTTGGGATTATATCTTTACACTCAGCCATAAACTTGTGATCATTTCACAGCATTTACACTGTGAACAGAATTATAATCCCTTCAAAGTACAGGGGAAGTTTGTAACATTTACAGATATTTAACAAATAAAGCCTGAGAGACATGGCTCAAAAGAGAGTAAACCACACACATACACCAGCGGCAAACTTTCTTTAAAAATCTGGTACTGATCCACAGGTGTTGGGGTGGTCTTTAACTCTAAATTATTCCTTTGAATGAGGAATTGACTTCCTCTTCCACCACAGATGGCTGTAAACAGAGGTTGATGAATTGAATTTAAAATCTCTCGCAGTTACAGTCAACACATCATCAGCCAGTAAGTTGGAGCAGCTCTGCATATTTTAGGACAAGAGAAGAATATATAAGAGCTTTTCTTCTTTCCAGAAAACTGCTGCAGGATAACAGCAACACCAACTGGAAAGAAATACTAACAGGAACTCAGCTGTCTTCACTATCAAATTCCACCTTTATTTTTAATGCTGTATTCTAAACATCCAAGCACTCTTTATATAAGTCATTAAACAAGTATACAGAGTAGTTGAAGCTTTTATAGGTCCTTCACTGCATAAACAGTACAAACACCACATTTAAAACAGGAAATCTGTTCAGTTTATTTAAGACCAATAAATCAGATGTTCTCCAAATGTTCTATATGACATAATAAAAAGAATTAACACACCTTCATTCATTGGTATGCAGTGTTTTAACCACTATTTATTTATGTTTAAATAACCTGATGAATATTCTTTCCTTTCATCAGATTCAGTAGAACAAAATGTGACATAAATAACACAATGACACACAGGTTTCATTCAAACAACAATCCAACCTACAAAGTTATTTTCATTATGATAGCAAAACTAATTATTATGCCATCTAATAAAACTGTCAGAGATGCAACTGCATTAAGCAACTTAAAATGTTTTGATCTAAGAATTAGGAGCAATCTGATTTTTCTTTTTATATAAGATCTTCCACCAATCACATAGAAAAGGGGTTTTGAGGCTCAGCAGCAGAACCACTGTGTGGTCATGATATGTGTTTCTTTTTTTTCTTTGTTTTTTTTTTTTTTTTGTTTTGTCTCGCAAAAAGGTTGACATTAAGGGACCCCTCAATCTCCTTAGGGGTCCCTTTCCTTCTTAACCTTCACATCACCAGCTAGGATGGTAGCTATCTCCCCCTGCATGAAAGCCCAGGGCACGTTGGAGCCCAACAAGGGACATTTGTCCCCGCTGGGACAGTACACCTCCCCAGACGCCCCCTGGGCCTTAATGCTCTCTCTGGAGCACGGGAAACAAAACTTGTGGTTGGGGACGGAGGGACATTGAACAAAATGGGTGTCCTCTAAACGTTCGTGGCAGATAGTGCAGCACAGAGGTCCGCTGTTGGCCATCGGTGAATCGGGCACGCTCTGAGACGGCACCTGGTCCATGGCACCGGTGGACTGCGACGGTGCGGACAGCCCGGTTTCTCCGTTGCGTGACGAGAGGCGCCTCTGGCCGGATACGGAGGTGGGGGACACTGGGCTGCTGCTATTGTGTCTAGATGAGGAAGTGGTTGAGTGAACCGAGTCTCTGTCCTTACTGGGTGAGTACGCGTTCCCGAGCGTATCGGCCACTGACAAGAGCGCGGCCATCGGGGACTGCCTGTTCTGAGGTGCTGCAGCATCTGGGGGTGTGGTGCGGCCGGGCGGGACACTGGGATGTCCCGGGGTCAGCGGGGGTGGTGGCCCAGCAAACGAGCCCACAGCCATCGAGATTTTAAGAGCTTCAGCTTGGCTGTTGATCCACTGCTGCCTTTGTTGCTCCTCTGTCAACTTTACACAGCCCTCAGCAGACTCCGGCTCCGGGGAGGCTTTCCTCTTCCTCGCCGCGGCCCTGGGAGTGCTGCTCCCGCTGCCAGAACCCGAAGCTCGACCTGGAAGCACAAGTGATGTTGGCAGTAGCGGGTAGCTGCCGTCGATGTAAGGATGTGGTAGCATGTCCTCGCCCACAGCATCTTTAAAAAACCGCAAGGATTCCGGTAATAAGTCCCCGAGTAGGCGCCAGTCCCCGGATCCGTGCTTCTTCTCGTACTCCAGATACTTAAACCCAGAAGACAGACCTCTGCCGAAGTCCTTCATACAGTCCTGATACATCTGCTTAGCGACCCCCGAGGCGCTGGAGAACACGTTCCCGGACCCACACGGGTACTCAATAAAGATCTTAAGCTCGTAGTCCATACCGGTTTTGGAAACAGCGTCGAAAGCGAACACTCTACCGACCAGACTATGGTCCTTTTTGAAGCGGACATCAAACGGTGTGCAACCGGAGAGGAGGACCAGTGTTTCCCGCACACTTTTCGGCTTACTTGCCCACTCTTCCTGTCGGCTCCGGAGGCTCTCGCTTAGCTCAGCCAGAGCCTCCGCGTTCCGCTGCTTGTCTTTCATCTCCCGCTCCTGGTCTGTGCTTGACACGGAGGCGGGTCGCTTTCCACTCAGTTCGGAGTGCCCCACCTGGCCTGACAAAGAGGCGACCACCATGGAGCTCGTAGGGGGTCTGCCCGCCAAGGTATGCGAGGTCGGTCCGTTCATTCCAGTCTGAGGCATGAGGTTTGGAGGTACAGTCATCTGGACCGGTACCGAGACCAGGCCACCGTTGCTTTTGCTCCGGGAGTTTGGACTTTGTCGGTTCAGCTCAGGGGGTCCGTCGTCTGTTTTAAAGCCGTTCAGCCCACCGAATCCATTGGGCGGCCTACTGCTACTGCTGTGCACTGAGTAGTCAAACCGAGCCCGGCTATCCGCTACCTGAGTGTATCGGTCCAAACCGGGCTGCTGAGACTTTCCCTGTCCGTCCGCCGGGTAGTGGTTTAGCTGTCCCAGAGGTTCCTTCCCACTCAGTAAAACGGCCTGGCTCTTCGCTGCAGCGGACTGCTGCTGCGCCGGCAGTCCGCCTGCAGAGGACCGGCTGTCCTGGAAGCCCTGAGCCCGCTTCAGATGGCGGGCCGTCTCGATGACGAACTCGATCCGGTCCGCGCCCTCGTAGTTGACGCAGCCCCGACACACGGGCTCAGTGAAGTCCCATATCATGGCCCAGGGCATGCGGGGCAGGTCGCACAAATAGCACGACTGTCTGCGGGATGAGGAGACCTGCGGGGAGGACATCTTCCCTCTGTCGGTCTCCCTCCCTGCCTCCTCCACTG
This sequence comes from Crenichthys baileyi, assembly GCA_036173005.1. Lineage (NCBI taxonomy): Eukaryota > Metazoa > Chordata > Actinopteri > Cyprinodontiformes > Goodeidae > Crenichthys > Crenichthys baileyi. Next base: position 367,938 of record JAHHUM010001218.1, on the reverse strand, counting down.
AGCTGCTTACACCTCCTGCTGCTCCGCAAAAACCTAAAAAGAATGAATGAGGACAGACTGCGGTGTCTCCTCTCCTCTCAGGTTATTGTTCCTCCCTTGTGATGTTGCAGCAGAGAAGGTGGGGGTGTTGTGCGTTTCTTCCCGCATCCTCTCAGGGAGGCTTAGGAATTTGGTTTGCAACACCCGCCCCCCTGCAACCTCCCAGCCACGCCACCTTGATGACGGGATTCCTCTTTGCAAGAGCTGGTATCAAAACACAGAGGGTGGGGACAAACAAATTACAATAAAACAAGATGGCGAGGAAAAAAACAAAACGAAGCTAGACATGTATGTGTATGTAGACAAAACTGCCATGGAGAAAAAAGACCGAATATCTAGCTACAAATGGTTAGTTAGGGGAAGATGTTGTAATATTTAAATATTAGCTGAACATGTTGTACAGACCTTCTAAATCTATCATTCAGTTCAGCATCAATATTAAAACTGTGACCGTTTTATAACTAGACAGCAATTTAAAGTTGATGGTGGTTATACCAGGGGTGCTGCAGATGTTTTAGTGTTGCTAGGCAGTTTTACTGCACTCCATCTGCAGAACGGAAAACAGACGAAACCGTGTATGTAGAAATGCACTAATTGGGTTTTCCTGGCCAATTCCGATTTGTATTTTTCTTCGAGGGCCTGAGCAGGGTTCACACTGTGTAATTATCAGCCCTCTTAGACACAACTTTTAATTCGTTGTAGTCCAGCCATGAGCACGTCATAAATTTGACAGTAGAAAAAGTGCATTTAGACATAAAACGTGTCCTTTCACTGTTGCTCTGATACCTCAGCCTGATCTGTCTGATGTGATGCTGTTACAGCAACAAGTCATGCATTTTAGCATCTTCCATCATATATGTGTGACAGGGGTTACTATCAAGATTGTATCATATTTAGTTCACACAGTGTGTTGCTTGAGTCCTTTACATTTTCTGAAATCACAGTGTGGAAGTAATAAATTGAGCACTTTTAATGAGCTATTTTTGAATCACTGTTTAAGGAATAAAATGTGTTTTCTTTTTTTGTCAGCAGACCAGATTGTGATCTGATGTTAATATTGGTGATGCAATCTGAGGACATCACAACTACAGGAAGGTTGTGTTTCCTCTCTGCCAGCTCTTCCCCCGCACACACACACACCCACACACACAACAGGCATCCCTGTGATGGGTACCCTCCGCGTTGCCCTAGAAACGTACCTGCTGGCTACAAAGAAAGAGGGAGGAATCTGCTGAACATCATGGGCTGAAGCCTGGGTTCACCCCAACTCTCACTCTATACAAATAAATATGCTAATCAACTAACATACACATACAAGCAGAACTGGGTTCAGTTCAGACATTATGATGCTTTGTAAGCAGATACTCTCCCATAAATCTACATCATTGTTGGGTCAAACAAAAAGCCTGAAATGAACAGGTTTATATCTAGGCATGACTATTTATGGTTCTGTCTACAATGCATGAATATGCACTTTTCCTAACATTAACAGAAGATAAAGATGGGTTTTGTTTCCTGTGTCACAGACAAAAAGTGTGTCTTTCGATTTGTCGCAGAAATTGCTTACACATTATCCCAAAGACAATGAGCTCTGTCAAATCCAAATATTCCATTAATGTCCCATTAATACCCCCTGGGGTTGCAAATTACAGCACTGGCATTAGAATTCTAGAATAGCACTGTACAAGGTGGCAGATTGTTGGATTGCTCACCTGCAGTTTTCTTCCTCGTTTTTCTGGTTCAAACAATGCTTCTGGTATTGAATACTGTGTAGCTGGAAATAATATTTCTGTAACTGTGACCCAAATCCCAGATGAGTAAAAGAGGAGGCATCATGGAAGCAGAGCAGGAGCAAAGCAAAGAGAGAGGAGGGATACATTTAAACCATCTCTATCACTGGTCATAAAGATTCTGGTAAAAAAAATGGATGAACATTAAGCACTGACAGGGTCCCAACCAGTGTATAAATAAGCCAGTATCATTCGTTTCACTGATACATTACTAGAGGATCATATTCCCGACCCCAACATCTCTCTGTCCAGCTTTCTAACCAGATATGCCACACTTCCAACGTTGGATTTGTTTGATGGAAATGCCAAGGAAGCACATACCTCATTTTCAAGACCTTCTGGCAAATCAGATCATAATCTAGTTTTTCTCTGCTCAGTGTATAAACCTCTTGTTCAAAGGCAATCTGTGACAGAACTATGAAAAGATGGTCACATGAAGCTGAAGCAGCTGTGTGGGGTTGTTTTGGGGCCACACACTGGAATGTACTCATGAGAGCCTCATGGGGATGACATCAATGCCAGTGTGTGACTGAATGTATAATCGTCTGTGTGGACATCTCTATCTTCACCAGAACAGCAAGATGGCTCCCAAAAAACAAACCCTGGATCAACAGTGACCCGAAGGAACTGTTCAACAAGTTCAACTGTTCAACAAAAGACACTGTCAGCCAACGAACTGATCTCAAATGTTTTATGTTCCATCTCAGTGTTTGGGCAGCAACATGATCCATGACTGTCTTCAACCAAATCATGGGATGCTGGTGCTCCCGTCACCCCCCTCCTGCTTGTCTGTCTCTAGAAGTTAGAAGAAGAGGCAGCGGAAACTTTTTCAGGCCCAGAGGTCTTGTGGAACAGCTGGTTGGGATTCTTCAGCACCTCTTAAATCTCAACATGAGGAAGTTCCATGTACCAGAGGTACCTTGATAAGACCTCCTGTCCTGTTCCGGTACCTAAGAAAGCTCACCCATCAGTCCCTAACGACTAGAGACCTGTTGCCTGGACATTCCAGATCATGAAGGTCCTGGTCCCTATTGGCCCACCTGAGTAAGAAAACAAGCAACTATCAGGACCCCCTTCTGTTTGCTTATCGCTGGGGAGATGCCATTATAGACCTGCCTCAACAAAGCCACTATCATTTGGACAAAGTTAGCACTGTGAGGATCCGGTTCTTTGATTTCTCCAGTGCATTTAACACAATTTAACCTGATTTGCTTTGTCAGAAACTCCAGAAGACTCAGGTGGAGGCCTCAACAATCTCCTGGATCAAAGACTACCTGACAAACAGACCACAGTTTGTGAGATCGAAGGGTTGTGTGTCTAACCAGGTAGTCGGCAGCACAGGAGCACCACAGAGAACGGTACTCTCACCATTCCTTTTCACTCTGTACACCTCAGACTTCCAGGACCAGACAGACTCCTATCATCTGCAGAAATACTCGGATAATTCTGCAGTTGTGGGGTGGATCAGAGATGGACAAGAAGCTGAGTACAGGGAGCTAGTGGACCACTTTGTGGCATGGTGTAGAAACAATCATCTCATCTTGAATGTGAATAAAACAAAGGAGATGATTGTAGATTTAAAGAGAAACAGGAATAGGTCAAACACTATTTCCATCATGGGAGAAGAAGTGGAGATGGTGGAGGAGTAGAAGTATCTTGGTGTTCACCTGGACAACAGAGACTGGAGTGGAGATGCAACTGTGAAGCCGTCTAGAAGACAGACACACTGTACTTCTTGAGGAAGCGTAGGTCATGCAGTGTTTGCGGCAAGATGCTGCATATCTTCTATAAGTCTGTTGTGGAGAGTGTGATATCTTCTGCCATCATCTGCTGGGGAAGCAGCATCAGAGCCAGGGACTTAAAAAAACTCAACAAGCTGATAAAGAAGGCTGGCTCTGTTCTGGGGACTCCTCTGGAACCTCTGGAGATCACTGTACAAAGAAGGATTCTTCATAAAATGAAGAACATTATGGAAACCCTGAGCATCATCTTCATGAGACTGTTGTACAACAGAGTGTCTTCAGTCAGAGGCTTCTCCAGATCTGCTGTAAGACAGACCACTACAGGAGATACTTCATGCCCACAGCCATCAGCATTTACAACGGCTCTTTGAAGAAACCTACATAATATGAGCTACAACAACATTTAATTTCCCTTTGGGATTAATAAAGTCTTTTTCAGTTGAATTAAACTGAATATACCTTTGAGTAGAGATGGGCCAAATGGCTTTTGCACTTATCACAATATTTTGTGATTTTTATTCCTATAACAATACAATTGATGAAACCTATATAAACTATCTTCATAGTCTATTTGGTAATACATCTATCACTGCATACAGTCAAAGCCTCATTAGCACAATATAGTTCTAAAAATAAATGTTTTGCATTAACATCTAAATTACTTCAGTTTTATACTGTTAATCAGCACCGAACAACTGCATTCAGTCATATTTTAATATGTATATTTGTAGTTATTGATGCTCTCATTGAACTAACAATAGTTCACACACCAAATGTAACTATTTCAACCATGCTGTATGTTTAGGGGGGTTTCCAAACATTGTCAGTTAGAGTTTTTCATAGTCACAATAAATCTAAAATCTTTTCAAGAGCATCTTTTTGCAGATAATAATAAACAATACCACAGCTGCCTATCCCAACCTTATAGCCAGCACAGAGGCAGTCACATGTATTCTATGTATGGAAGGTAAAACCAGCAGTGAAGGACTCTCCGATCTGCATAAACATGTGAAGCAGAGGAGGAGGATGGAGGGCAGGAAACGTCATCAACACTTTAGCAATCCAAATACATGAAGAAACCAGAATTCCTTTAGTACCACATCTATAGTCATATCAGAACGGCCAATGAACCCAACATGGATGTTTGGAACATTTGAGGCACCAAAAAAAAGTCCACGCACCCACAAAGAAGAAGACCTCATATACAAAGCTTGCTTAGAGTCAACACTGACTCTGGGAACTGTTAATCATCCCTTTAGTCTTGGTGGTGGGGATGTCCAACTATCCACCAATGCTTCTTTGTTTTTTTCTTCATCGAGTCTGGCTGCTTTCCAGCTGCAGGAAACTGCCTCTCTCTAACTCATAGGTTTGTCTTGAGATGATCTGCTGTCATCCACGTGAAATTGAACTGAATACATTTTTTTAAATTGCCGCAAAAGAAACAAGATACCCTCCTGCAAGCTCATACAATTTTACCTGGTTTGCTCTGGCCTGAAGTCACGGTGCAAGGTTTCCATGGAGACTGCATCCCTCTGGACAACAGCAGGTGTTATAGCAGTCCCTCCAGTTCCTGATGAGCTTGGCTTCTGGTCCCACACTTTGGCTGGTGGAGGACAGATGACAACATTTTTGTGAATAACTGTAAATGCAAAAGACATTCCTTCAATTTTCTCATTTTTGTCTTCAATAACCCAGGTTTTCCAGACAGATCCAGTAAAATAAACATAGTAATCTTTTTTTTAAATTAGGCCTTGCCTTGGTGCAGGGTATGCATTCATTTCTAAATAGCTCAATATTACCAACAACCTCCTGAAGCAACACAATCTCTATCTTTTGCCGGATTTGTTGAAGATGCCTCAACAAACACATGAACTTCTGTATTTTGCTGCATCATAAATATCATCACAGCTGAAGGAAGGGAAACACTTAAGCCACTTGCCGATTGCGTCTTTTAAGACCACACAGGCGAGGCATAGTTTTGTATGGACTACATGGAAAGATTCATCTGATACAGAAAAGACACTGGGGGAATAGGCCTTTCTGACAAGAAACATGACTATATACACATAAAGTATTAGTTCCCTTTCCGTCGATTCTCTCAGTACAACACATGAGTATGGGATATCACGCCCTGCATGTCCTGGCTGAAGCCACCTCTAATCACGCCTCCTAGGCAAATGACGTGATGACGACAGGTGATAGGGCACGCCTTCACTATATACTTGTCCACCATCGCTGTCATTACTCAGTTCTTACGCTCTTCACCTCGTTAAGAACACCTCTTTGAGTCAGGCTAACTACTGCTGTTGGTTATGCCTGCTGGCAAAGCGTGTCTGCCTGCGAAGCGGTAATTTCAAGCAGTTCAGTCTGGCTTTCGTGGTTCGGGATGAGCACAAAGCCAACACAAGCAAAGCAGAAGTCGTCTATTCATCCCTGTCTACAGGGATGCGGCTTCATGAGAAGGACCAGCATGAGACTTGTCACGTTTGTCTCTTGATTGGTCACGCTCGCAGAGCGTTGGTGGAGCCCGAAGCATGTGCGTTCTCTCGCTAGCTTCGTCGCTCGACCCTGGAAAGACAGGTTAAATTCCTCGAAAAAGGAGCTGGGAGAGGCTGCTGTCTCACGGCGAGATCCACTACTCTTCGAGTCGGGAAACCTGGTTTCGTCCGATTCCGACAAGGACGGCTTTTCGGTCGGAGTCCCCGCTTCGAGCTGGGCAGACAATATGCAGTATCTTGATGGGATAATGAAGGTGATCGGTCTCAGCTTCAACTAGAGCCCCTTTAGGGAGGACGTGCTGGACATCGGTTTGGACGTTCATAGCCTGTCCGATGATGAGGATTCTGAGAGTCTCTCAGAATCCGCACGGGTCAGGCTGCCGCTCCTGCGCCAGCAGACCCAGGCAACACATCTTTTTTCTCCCTTTACCGTCGTGCAGCTAATACCCTGGACGTGGAATGGCCCTCCCCACCTCCTGCGGAGAAGCCATCGCAGTTCGCCAGGTTTTATGTCCCCTCGGAGCCGGCCGCAGTCAAGCACTGTCTACCCATGTTCCCAGACTTTGTTTCAGAGTTGACGTCTTCGTGGGAAACGCCACTGTCCACCCGTGTCACGGTGCCGGGTTATGGACAGTATCTGGACGTGGAAAGCGCTGAAAAAGCCAGAATGATGAATATTCTGCCTATGGAACCGTCTTTGGCAGCGTATCTGGCCCCATCCCAAAATCACGGTGTGGCTGGTCCAACATCGCTTCTGTCTAATCACTGTAGGTTCTCTGCTGCTCAACTGAAAAAAAAACAGAGCTCAAGCGACCACTGCTCGTACCCTGAGATCCATTACCATTCAGTAGACATTCCAAGCTATGCACTTTTTGGAGCTTGGAGCCCAAACACAGCTGGAGAGCCCTCTGATGCCATTCTTGAATGAGGTGAGGATTACCGCTGACTACATCCTCTGTGTATCCCGCTGTGCAGCGCTCTCCCTGGGCAGAGGGATGGCGTAAACAGTGGTTGCACAAAGGCACCTGTGGCTGACGCTCTCGGACATCCCGGGTAGGGACAGAGCAGTCTACCTGGATGAACCGGTGGTAGCCGACGGGCTGTTTGGGCCATCTCTCGATGCCATACAGGCAAAATTCAAGCTGAAAAAAAAGCAGATCGAAGGGCTGCACTGTATCATCCCCAGACGTTATGTGAGACCCAAATCCAGCTCGGGCACTCGCAAACCGGCTGTACCACCACCCCCAGAGGCTGATGCATCCAGTGAGCTTGAGTCCTGAGACGGCACAGCCACAGAACCACAGCCAAGCTCCCCAAAAGATGGCCTGGAACAGAGGTCCTCCTCCGGGGCTCCAGAGCGACTCGACGTCCCGGAAGAAGAAGACACAATCCTCCTAGCTGTGGGACTCAAGATCCAGGGGTCTCAGCAGCAGGGAGACATGTTTGCCAGTTACGGCAGCTGCCGTCCAAAAGATGTTTTGCCGGTGTTGTTTGGGATCCCAGTCCCAAGAGGCGCTGCGTTTCCCCGCCACAGTCTCGCCAAGCATAATTTCCCTTCAAACAAATTTGCAATAAAAACCTCCAGTTTGGGTGCGTTGACTATTTTTCTACGTCTCCACAGATGGCACGCATGTGCACTCCAACCTTGGGTGAAGAGGACCGGTACTATGGGTTACCGATACAGTTTCGCTGGAGACCATGCCGTTTTATTGGTGTGGTAAACACGGCAGTAATGGCCAAAGCAGCAGAGGTTCTGAGAGAGGAAATAAATACGCTATTGCCAAAAGGAGCTATTCGTGCGGAGACGAACAGAGGTTGGTACAGCCGTTATATCGTTGTTCCGAAAAAGGGGGGTCTTCGTCCAATCCTGGACTTGAGAGTTCTGAACAAATACCTTTGAACATACAAGTTCAAAATGTTAACACTCAAGCAGCTTCTGAGTGCTATCAGCCCGGATGATTGGTTCGCAACGATCGACCTGACAGACGCTTACTTACACGTAGCGATACACCCGGACCACAGGCAGTTTATGAGATTCGCCTTCGAGAGCAGGGCTTACCTCGTACTGCCTTTCGATCTGTCTCTAGCGCCTCGCACCTTTACAAAATGTGCGGAGGCAGCGCTAGCACCTCTGAGAGAAATAGGCGCCCGCATTTTAACTTATCTGGACAATTGGGCTTTAATTGCCAGTTCCAGAGAGCAGGCGACAGCTGCACTGTCTGGTCAACTGAAGATGAGCCGGGTCCAGCGGTGGACCCGCTCTCACCGGTTGTGTGCATGGCGTCACCGCAGCAGTAAGCTAACGATAACCACTGCCTGTATGTTGGCTCTCCGCCCTTGGCAGGAACCAGTGGGTGCCGAGGTTTGCCAATAGGGAGAGTAACCTTTTGCAAGGTGGTATCCAAGGATATCTCCCTGAGGGGGAGGGGGGGCTGTGCGACAGGCTGGCGGTGAGGGGGGTTTGGACACCAGTTCTATCCAAACTACACATAAACTACCTGGAGCTACTAAATGCTACTACTTGTACTGGAGACAGTGCGCAAACAGGGTCTGTCCGTAATTTTGGTAGCACCCCGCTGGTATGCGGAGACAGTCAGCCTGCTGGCAGCCTAGCCCTGGGAACTCCCTTTTTGCCGGGATCTCCTCACTCAGGCAGGGGGGGGGGAATTTCATCCACACCCGGAGCTGTGGAAGCTGCATGCCTACCTGAGGAGAGGTATAGCTTATTAGCCAAAGGCCTCCCCCCTGCTGTGGTGGCAACAATCCAGAATGCGAGAGCATCCCCCACTAGAGGCTTATATGCTTACAAATGACAAGCTTTTGAGCAGTTGTGTGAGGACAAGCACATTGTTCCATTTCAGTGCTCAGGGGTAGAAGTTTTAATGTTTTTGCATCTGAGGAACAAAGGAGGTTACACTTCCTGTGCCCTTTACGTGCACTGCACAGTTACATTGACCGTACTCAGACTGTGAGGTTGTTTGATCAACTGTTTGTGTGTACTGCTAACCCAGCAAGGGGGAAAGCTATGTCCAGACAAAGACGCTATTTCTCTAGCTTACAGCAACAGGGGTCTACAAATCCCACGTGGTGTGAGGGCTCACTCCACCAGGGGCGTAACAATCTCCTGGGCCCTATTTAGAGGGGTGCCCATGAGTGACATTTGTGCTGCAGTCTGCTGGTCTTCGCTGCACACATTTGTAAAGTTTTATCGTTGGGATATGACAGCCCTTCTGTGGCTCACTATATTCTTCTGCTGGGTCTGAAGTGCTGCACTAGTATGCTGTGCATGACCCAGGTTTGATGGCTGTTCTGCGGGGCGTTTATATATGTTCCATACTCGTGTTGTACTGAGTGAATCGACTGACAGGGAACGTAATGTAATGCATATAACTTCTGTTCCCTGAAGGACTGCCCCACTGCTCAGCTGGGCTAGTGAATAGCAGCTAACGAACTGAGTAACGATGGCAATGAAGGACAGGTATATAGTGCAGGCGGGGCCTGTCACCTGTCGTCACCACGTCATTTGCCTAGGAGGCGTGATTAAAGGTGGCTTCAGCCAGGACACGCAGGGCATGATATGCCATACTCATGTGTTGTACTTCGTTACTCTCCTTCAAGGAACAGAAGTTATATGCATAACATTACGTTTTTTGCTTTTTGTTTTGTTTGATTTTGTTTTTGTCCTTTTAACGTTCAGAGACATGTCAGATTTGCAGTAAAGATAATTAAAACAATAAAAATGTATTTGTAAGATTCATGCACTGTTGAGCATGATTTGTCTCTTCTGAACTATATCCATGGTTTCATTCAATATCCAGTATTCATTCCATGGCTTGCTTAGTATCTATAGAAATGTTTTAATTCAGCCATAATGGAGGATTTTTGAGCATGAAGAAACTGTTTGAGGCCACTACAGCATCTTAGTTTGACTTTGACTAGGCCACTCCAAAACCTTTTCTCTTAACCAAATCAGAAGTGGACTTGCTGGCATGCTATGGATCATTGCCCTGCTTTGTAACCTAACGGTGCTTGAGCTGAAGGTAACAAACTGATGGGTGCAGGGTCTTTGTCAGGATTTTCCACTAGAGAACAGAATTCACCAATCCATTAATAAAAGCAAGTCAGCAAGGTTTTCAAACAGAAAAACAGCACCAAACCGTCACACTACCACCACCACGTTTGACAGCCAGTATAGCGATCTATTCCTGAAATGTTGTGCTAGTTTTACGCTAGATATAATGGGACTCACACCTGCCAAAAATAATATTCTACTGAATACTTTCCCAGAAGTCCAACGGGATCATCAAGATGGATTTTAGTAAATATGAGATGGACTTTGTGTTCTTTTCGCTCAACATTGTTTTAGCCTTGGAGCTCTCCCATGGAGGCTATTTTGCCCAGTCACTCTTTCTTGTTGTTGAATCATGAACTATGACCTTAACTGAGGCAGTGAGGTCTGCAGAGCTTTAGGGTTTTTCTGTGACCTCCTTGTTGTCAATGCTCTATTGGAGTAATTTAGGTTCAGACCAGAAAGCCTAATAACATACATTTAAATCTTTGCCAGTTCAGTCACCATTTTTGAAGCTTTTGTAAGCTTTTAATGCACATCCTACCTTTCTAAGTGAGAGAAACACTTCAAATTAACATAAAACTGTGAGTGCAGGTTTTACCTATTTTCATTCACCCTTTCTTATTGTCATCATCAAAATGGAAACCAGAAACAGCTATAAACCTAGCTATGGTTGAAGAAAGTTCAACACACAAATATGAATGAGATAAAGTTTTTGGGTGTGATTGTGTGTATCGGTAGCTTTCTGCTGTTAGATGTGTGGTTGGGCTGACTGACCTGCAGCTTTGGAGTCTGACGTTACTGAATCATGACCCCTCACTATTTTGATAGCTGACTCCAGCAGCTGGCTCTGATTGAACAAGAGGAGAAACAATAATCAGTCAGAGGCTGTAGGAAGGATGCAGCAGCATCTGAGCAGGTGAGTGAGTTTACCTGCAGCTGCAGCTGCTGACTCTGCAGTGTCTCCAGGTGATGCAGTGTTTGTTGACTCAGGCCCTGCCCCCTGCTGTCACCCTCCCTTATATCAAAGCAGACAGTCAGGTCACAAAAGTGTCACAGGCAGTTTGCTTCAGTTACAGTGAAAACACAGCAGCTTGTTCACAAAACAATCCACCACTTATGATCCAAGAGACAAGAATTTATCTTTAACATCTGAGTGATTTATTACTTTTCTGTTCAATTATTTTTCAAACACAAATGTTAAAACCTGTAAAAAAAATTACTTCATTGTTTTTCCAGCTACAACAGAAATATATTTTTTGTGTTAAGCTATTTTACTGCCCTCTACAGGCAAAACACAGTTACTAAATGTTAATAAAATATAATGACAACCTTCATTACTTTTTCTGCTTTACCTAACATGTATTTATTCAGGGAGATCAGCTGTTCATGTTACAACTTGTAGCTAAACACAAAACAGTTAATAGGATTTATCAGCACACATACAGTGCGTCGTAAAAATATTCAAACCCTTTAACTTTTCACATTTTGTTGGGTTAAAACCTTAAATTTCAATATATTTTATTGGAATTTTATGTGATAAACCAACACAGAGTATGGAATGACTGAAGTAGAGCAAAAGAGGCATGATTTTTGAAGCTTTCATAAAAATACAAAACAGATATACATATCTATTTAGTCCCCTTTTCTCTGATACCCCTAAATAAGAGTGCAACCAATTGCCTTTAAATGTCACCTAATAGTAACCAGAGTCCACCTGTGCGTAATTTAATCTGAGTCTACAGGGCTTGGACAATGAAACTGAAACACCTGGTTTTAGACCACAATAATTTATTAGTAGGGTGTAGGGCCTCCTTTTACAGCGTCAATTCGTCTTGGGAATGACATATACAAGTCCTGCACAGTGGTCAGAGGGATTTTAAGCCATTCTTCTTGCAGGATAGTGGCGAGGTCACTACGTGATACTGGTGGAGGAAAACGTTTCCTGACTCGCTTCTCCAAAACACCCCAAAGTGGCTCAATAATATTTAGATCTGGTGACTGTGCAGGCCATGGGAGATGTTCAACTTCACTTTCATGTTCATCAAACCAATCTTTCACCAGTCTTGCTGTGTGTATTGGTGCATTGTCATCCTGATACACGGCACCGCCTTTAGGATACAATGTTTGAACCATTGGATGCACATGGTCCTCAAGAATGGTTCGGTAGTCCTTGGCAGTGACGTGCCCATCTAGCACAAGTTTTTGGGCCCCAAAGGGGAATGCCATGATATGGCAGCCCAAACCATCACTGATCCCCCCCCATGCTTCACTCTGGGCATGCAACAGTCTGGGTGGTACGCTTCTTTGGGGCTTCTCCCCACCATAACTCTCCCGGATGTGGGGAAAAACAGTAAAGGTGGACTCATCAGAGAACAATACATGTTTCACATTGTCCACAGCCCAAGATTTTCGCTCCTTGCACCATTGAAACTGACGTTTGGCATTGCCATGAGTGACCAAAGGTTTGGCTATAGCAGCCCCGGCCGTGTATATTGACCCTGTGAAGCTCCCGACGGACAGTTCTGGTGGAAACAGGAGAGTTGAGGTGCACATTTAATTCTGCCGTGATTTGGGCAGCCGTGGTTTTTTTGTTTTTTGGATACAATCCGGGTTAGCACCCGAACATCCCTTTCAGACAGCTTCCTCTTGCGTCCACAGTTAATCCTGTTGGATGTGGTTCGTCCTTTTGGTGGTATGCTGACATTACCCTGGATACCGTGGCTCTTGATACATCACAAAGACTTGCTGTCTTGGTCACAGATGCGCCAGCAAGACGTGCACCAACAATTTGTCCTCTTTTGAACTCTGGTATGTCGCCCATAATGTTGTGTGCATTTCAATATTTTGAGCAAAACTGTGCTCTTACCCTGCTAATTGAACCTTCACACTCTGCTCTTACTGGTGCAATGTACAATCAATGAAGACTGGCTACCAGGCTGGTCCAATTTAGCCAAGAAACCTCCCACTCTAAAATGACAGGTGTTTCAGTTTCATTGTCTAACCCCTGTATATGAACTGTTTTGTTTCCCACCTCAGAGGTTTGTTAGATTAGAGAACAAAGAGCATCATGAAGACCAAGGAACACACCAGACAGGTCAGGGTGAAAGTTATGGAAAAGTTTAAAGCAGGGTTAGGTTAAAATATAACAAGCTTTAAACGTCTCACGGAGCCTTTTTCAATCCACCATCTGAACATAGAGAGAGGATGGACCAACTGCAGACCGACCAAGAGATGAATGTCCACCTAAGCTGACAGGCTGGGCAAGGAGAACATTAATCAGCCAACAGACAAAGGCCCATGGAAACTCTGGAGAAGCTGCAGAGATCCACCGCTCAGATGGAAGCTATTAGAAGCTGTAGTTTACCACATCACCCTGAGCATAGCACCCTCATGGTGAAACATGCTCTGGGGATGCTTTTCCAAATCTGGGACAGGGAAGCTGGTCAGAGTAGATCTCTTAAAACCATGTATCATTTTGCTTTTAAATCACAATTATGTCCTTCTTTGTGTTAGTTTATCATATATAATCCCACACTGAAATTTGAGGTTGTACAGTTTGTGTACCTGTTGGTATGCAGCATCTTCTGGATGCCGTCAGATAACTGAGACATTCGAGCTTCTATGTCTGATTGGGCCTTAACACAGAAACACACAAAGAAACAAAACCAGGTATGAACACGTGTTCTTCAGGACGGAGAGTTGTGATAAAATATAATCAAACCTCTTTCAATTCTAAGGTTTAACATATCGCTAAATAATGTGATTATCTAGTCCTAGTAGAATAAGGTAGAAGTAACTTCAGATGAACAACATGACAATTAAAGGGGACATATCCACATATGCAAAATCCACTTTTTTAGCCTTTCAATTGATTTTGTTGTGTACCCGGAGTCTGTAGGAGAGCAGAAAAGTTAATTTTAGTCTCTCCAGGTGCTGCAGATATCTTTATATTCTGTTTGGGTCATATCTTTCAGTCCGTTCAGTGTTCTCTATCATCTGTTACGTTTTTCCAACTGTTACGTCACAGAATTTGCTCCGGAACAGCTAAATAAGGTCCTGGACTTCTGGCTGAACAATGTCGCGTATCGCCATATTTATTTCTCACTGTGATTTTGTAGTCCAAGCTCAAGTATGCCTACTCTAAAAGAGGATAAGTTCAGTTCGGTTCGGTTGTTGGGTGTCTTAACCCACACAGTTCATTACACCGTACCCCAGAATCATAACCTCAAAGTACCTGATTAAATTTTATTTTTAATAAAAAAAAATGTTCCCACATCAGTGGGGAAATTCCTATTCCCCCACCTTAAGGACCAGTTCTTCAGCAACCTCCACCAGTATCAAGAAGGATTTGCTGAAAGACTTCAGCTGATTAAGGAGTCACTTCCTTCTGTCTATGGAAACAAATAGCAAAGCGGTATGCATCAAATAAGTAAAATGACAACAAACTTTATTTTAGACATGAATTTATTGTGTGTTAATATGACGTCCTGGCCATAGAACCAGAACCAGAACCAGACTGAGTGTTTTGAATATTATTATAATATCATTATTTTATTGTTTTCTGCCATTTTTGTCTTGTTTCTGTGCAGCTAGGTAATTGTTATCAAACTACAAAAATATCCTAACGGCTTAAAGTGTAACGCTCTTTGACCTGGAGGACTGGCGGGGTGGGAAGTGCCTTAGTAGCATTTAAAGAGACGGCACCAAAACAAGTTGCTCTCAGATGCACCTCAGAACAGGGAAAAGAGGAGCCTGTGGAGCTACAATAACAAGGAGTTCAGACCAAAGATTGCAGCTCTACTTTATATAGACCACATCCTAATGATTTAAATATGAAAAGGAGGGATTTAAAAGCATGATATGACCCCTTTAAGGCTGCGTCTTTATTGGTTTATCAAAATGTTAAAACCCCCTGGGGATATGCAGACTTCATAATTTTTCACTATATTCTCTGGTATTTATAATAATATATTTGGCTAATGGAGCCCTCGGCCATGGAGGTATTCAACTCCCACCTCCGGGAGAGCGGTGCCTGTCGCGGCGGCAATCCCAGAACCCGGTGGTGGACACCGGCAGTAAGGGATGCTGTCAAGCTGATGAAGGAGTCCTATCGGCTGTGGTTGGCTTGTGGGACTCCTGAGGCGGCTGACGGGTACTGTGAGGCCAAGCGTGCTGCGCCCGGGCTGTGGGCAAAGGCAAAAACCTGGCATGGGAGGAGTTCGGTCTGCCATGGATAAGGACTACCGGTTTGGCCTCAGAAACGATTTCTGGCAAACCGTCCGGCGCCGCTCCGAGGGGGAAGCAGTGCTTCGCCAACACTGTTTATAGCGGGGGTGGGAGGCTGCTGACCTCGACTGGGGGACCATTATGGGGCCGGTGGAAGGAGTACTTCGAGGGATCTCCTCAACCCTGCCAAATCACGCATTCCCTGGGGAACAGAGGCTGGGGACTCGGGGTTGGACTCTTTCATCACCCAGGCTGAAGTTCCCACCGAGTGGTTAAAAAGCCCCGCGGTGGCAAGGCTTCGGGAGTGATGAGATCCGCCCTGGAGTACCTCAAATCTCTGGATGTGTGGGGCTGTCATGGTTTGACACGCCTCTTCAACTGCATGGCGGTCCGGGGAACAGTGCCTCTGACTGGCAGACCGGTGGGGTCCCCCTTCTAAGAAGGGGACCGGGATAGTGTGTTCCACTACAGGGGGATCACACTCCTCAGCCTCCCCTGGTAAAGGCCTACGCCAGGGTATTGGAGAGGATAGTCCGGCCGAAGTCGAACCTTGGCTTCAGGAGGACCATGTGGTTTTTCCGTCCCGGCCCGTGGGAACACTGGACCAGCCTATACCCTCTACAGGGTACTCGGAGGGCTCATGGGAGGTTTGCCCAGCGGTTCCACATGTGGTTTTTGGGTGACCTGGAGAGAGCATTCGACTGTCCCTCCCCGTGATGCCTTGGTGGGGGGTGCTTTCCAGGAGTATGGAATCGGGGGCCCTTTATTAGGGGCCTCCGTCCCCTTACGAGCGGAGCAGGAGTTTGGTCCCGCATTGCCGCACTAAGTCGGACCTGTTCCCAGGTGCATGTTGGAACTCCGTCAGGGGCTGCCCTTTTGTCCCGGGTCCTGTTCATAACTTTTATGACAGGATTTCCTAGACGGCAGCCAAGGGCCGAAGGGGTTCTGGTTTGGGGACAGTGGATTCGTCTCTTCTCTTTTTTCAGATCGAACCGTGGGTCCTGCTGGGCCCCCTCTGCCAAGACCATACAGCATGCGCTGGGGCGTTTCGCAGCCGAGTGGAAGCGGCTGGGATGAGGATCTCTCCTCCAAGCAGAGGCCACGGACTCTCAACCCAAAAGGGGTGGCTTGTCCTCTTCAGGTTGGGAGGGGAGAGTTCCTGCCTCTAAGTGGAGGAGGTTCAAGTATCTCGGGGTCTTGTTCACAGTGAGGGAAGAATGGAGCGGGGATCGACAGACGATCGGTGCGGCTGCCGCAGTAATGGGGGCCCTGTGCCGGTCCGTTGTGGTGAAAGAGAGAGCTGGAGCCCAAAGCGGAAGCTCTCTATTACCGTCGGTCCTATGTTCCTACCCGTCAACCTATGGCCATGAACTTTGGTCATACGAAAGAACGTAGAACCCCCGGGATTACAGCCGGCTGAAATGAAGCTTCAACCTCCTCCTGCCTCCGTAGGGTGGGCCGGGTCAGCTTCCCTATAGAGATAGGGTGAGGGCTCGACCATTCGGGAGGGGCCTCGTAGTAGAGCCGCTGCTCCTCCACATCGAGAAGGAGCCAGTTGAAGGTGTCTCGTAACATCTATTCTGGATGCCTCCATGGACGCTTCTCGGGAGGTGTTCCAGGGCACATCCCACCGGTAAGGGGAGGCCAGGGGAAGGCCCAGGACACGGCTGGAGGGACTATGGGGTCTCCTCTGCTGGGGGGGGGCCTGGTAACGCCTTGGGCTCCCCTCGGAGGAGCTGGAGGAGGTGTGCTGGGGGGAAGAGGGACGTCTGGGTGGGTCTCTCTGAGTCTGCTGCCTCCCGCGACCCGGTCCCGGATAAGCGGAAGACCGACGAGTATGAGATACGAGTACGAGTATGAGTATTTTGGCTAATGGGTGATATTTATGAAAGAAATAAAAAGTTCACGCTACAGTGATATATAATGGAAGCAGGACATTTAAGTAGAAGCATTCAATGGTGATTTCCTCATCTCAAACTATATATTGAAAACAAAAGCCAAAAAACATAGTGGTGTAGACCCTACAAAAAATGTCAATGTCTCAATAACATGTCATGGACCTTGAGTATCCATGCCCGGCTTGACATGATGGTCTCATGCTGTTCACAAGTCGACTTATTGTCTGCTTGAGTCATGGTATCTCCTGTTCTTGAAGGACGGCCCGTTAAGTTCATTGACGTTCATGGGGTACAGAGTTTTATGACCTCTAGAACGGAGACTCAGCTGCTCTCAAGTTTTCCATGGGGTTCAGGTCTGGAGAAAGAGGCAGGTCCACTCCATTCCAGTACCCCAGTCTCCACAGCTGTTCCCCTAATGATGCTACCTTTATGAGTTTTGGACTATTGTTGTCCATGAAGAGTGGAAAATTTAGGCCGGTGGTTGTTTATGCAGGTCCACAGTGACTGGATTAATGGGGCTTGTCACTGTGTACCAGTCCACAGTGTAGGGCATTTCTCTTATACACTTACACACCTACCCACACTGTAACACCACCACACCAAAGGCTGGTCTGGTGATTAACAGTGGCCATGCATCTGTAGGCTCTCCTTCACGTCTCCAACATCGTTTGTGGCCACCGTTTCGGTCTCAATGTGAACGACCTTTCATCGACAACAGAGCTGACCGCCCTACTGGTCCCCTCGTCCAGCTGTAAATGCTACCCTGCTCCTAGTATGATGATATGCCTGTGCCTGGTGGTGTGGTTCAGGTACCTTGCGTCGCCTAGCCACAGACCACGCTGATATATAAACCGTTTCTATGGTCTGAAATGACACTTGGGTCTCTCACCCCCCCCCCCCCCCCCCCCCCACCCCCCCCCCCCCCCCGCCCCCCCCCCTCCCTAAATGTGCCTGAAGTCGAGTGGCGTTAATCATTTTGTTCCACAGGGAACTTTTCACAATGAAGCGGTCTTAAGTGTATGATGTGGCCAAAGGATGTCTACTTCCATCCCTTTCTGTGACTCTGCCAGTCTCTCTGCCAACCTGTTGATGACACTATGTGACCCTCTAAGCTCAGTGGCCACTTCTGTCTGAGAACATCCTGTTTGAAGCATGTCTTGGTCTCATGAAGTCAGAAAGTGAACATCATGATGAGGACGACAGTTTAAATATCACCTCTGATTGAATCAGGAAATGTATTGGTTGATTCATGAATCAAACACCTGCTGTGAACTTTGACATTAAGCTCCTTGTTGGAGAACAGGAAGTTGTACAAAAAGTACTGAAACATTGAACAGTTGGACATGTACATTCAAAGGTTTATAGAAGGTCACATAGTGCATTTTAGGTTCATCCTTAAATTTCACCCAAAGGCCGAATATCCCTAACGTTTTGTGAGTGGTGTAGAAGAAGTAACAATGAAAGACATTGCAATTCACCACAGTCCCTGGCTATATCCCAGCACAGCCTAGTGTCTCACAAACACCAGTATATTACTCTAAAATAAAACTTAGCCATCCTTAAATAGGCTAATTACTCCACCAATAGCGGGAGAATGGTGCTCCAGAACAGAACATAACATTCCAATCATGCTTCATAACATGAACAAATCCTTTATTCATGCTTGTAAAGGACAGATAGTTGGTGTACAACTTTTAGTAGCAACTGTTCCCACTATACCATCAGTTTTTGGGGTTTGCAAACATGAATTAATTATTATTATCAAAGAAAAATAAATTATTATGAGGTATTATTTCCAGGTATTCCATAAATAATGTGACATTACCCATCCCTAGAGTCCACACCCAATAACCCCCAAAAAAAATCAGACAAAAAAAAAAAAACATTGCAAGGAACTGCAACAGCCTGTATGCTTTTATAACATATCTGAACATGTGGATATTAAATGTCAATTTTACCAATACTAAAATATTGAATTAATATAGACAACAATAAAGACTGAAGAAAAAAACTATAAAATACAATTTTTCTTTAGGAACAAAGTTTTTTCTAATTAAACTGGCTAACATTACACAAAGACGTATTATTCAGCATTCCGAAGGAGGTTTGTCCTGTTTGATCTTCAGACATTTAGCTTAATACTCCTGACTGTTGAAGGGAGTGTGAACACCATGGTGAGATCCAAAGATCTGTCTGAGGCCTTCAGGAAGAAGATTGTAGCAGCTTCTGAGTCTGGAAATGGATTTAAGGAGGTTCTCTAAAGAATCTGAAATCAGCCATTCCATTGTATGGGACATGAGAGGAGGGGGTTCAGAAGAACTAGCAACATGCTCAGTCTGGCTCATCCCAATGAGATGCAGTAAAGGGACTTGAAACGGCTGAACATGCAGGAAATCCCTCAGACATCTCACATCTCAAAGTGAGGAGTTAGTTACTCAGACTGATGTCAGAGCTGAGAGACGGCAACAAAAAAAATTCTCACTGTAGGTATTTCAGTCAAAGTGCGTGGCACTAAATATTAAGGGGTAGGGTGTCCTAACTTTTTCCTCACTTAGAAAACATAATTTGTTTATATCTTCTTTTTAATAAGCAAACCAAAGATTATTTCGTTCTTTAAGTGAAATTTAATCACTTTCTTTACAAAGATAAAGAAAGACTAGACATCCATAAGTAAAATACTCCTTAAAAAAGAACTGAAAATGTAATGGGATGACCTGATTTTTTTTTTACATGGCTGTATATAGAGATAAAGACCAGGCGCCGCCTATTAAGTGTGCTGTTTAACTGATCGGAGGTGATCATCTGTAGGAAAGCAGGAGTTTTGGCACTTTACTGAACTCAAACATACAGGGACACTATATTCCCAAAGTATTAGGTCCCATCACCAAATCAAGGAATTTCGATGTTCCAATCACTTACATGGCTGCAGGTGTATAAAGTTTGGTGTGGAACTAGACTGGCCTGCAAAGTCCTGACCTCAACCTTCCTGAACACCTCTGAGATGAATTAGTGGAGGCTGCAGTTCTGGTATTCTCATCTAATTATGAACACACTCCTAAAACCTGTGGAAGATGTTTACAGAATAGTTAAAGTTGCTGTTGCTGGCAATGGTGGGTCTATCAACAAATTGGACCTTAAAGATTAGGAATAGGAAGTCAATAAAGTTCATGTACATGTAAAGGTAGACAGAAAAATACTTTTGGTAATATAGTGAATGTGTAAATACAGTTCCAATGCAGTTCCAATGAGGAAACACATCAGCAGCCTTCAATAATCTGTTGCCGACCATCAATCTGGGAAAGATTTTAAGACCAACTCTTAACTATTTTCAGTCTATCTATCTGAAGGGTCAAAAATGATTAAGAAATGGAAAACATTTCAGACAGCTGCCAGTCTTCCCAGGTGTGGACAACCCAGCTAAAGGTCAGAGCGTGCAAAGCTCCAAGGATGACAAAACACCCAAGAGCTCCATCTCAGACTCTACAGGCCTCAGTTAGCAGGTTAGAGGTTAACATTCCTGATAGGACAATTAGAAACAGTCTGAACAAGTGGGATTTGTATGGAAGAGTTACCAAGAGAAAGCCTCTTCTTTCTATGTCAAATGACAAGCAGTTTGACACTGGAACTATGTTGTTTAGACTGACTGGCATTGACTTTGCAGCAATCCCTCATACTGAGCATGCATGTAGCGACAGTGGAGCGGAAAAACTCCCTTTTAACAGGAAGAAGCCTCCAGCAGAACCAGAACCAGGCTCAGTGTGAGCGGCCATCTGCCACGACCGACTGACTACCAGAGTTGCATACTATATTCCATCACCATCAATGTTTGTAAAATCCCAAATACAAAGGATAGCTTCGGTGCAATATTCAGTAGACTATATTATTCCAGACGCCATGCAATCAAACTCTGCTCACCAATAATATACTTGGTCAGCTGGATTGTCACTGTATTTGATGCATACACCTGATAGAGACCTTAGTGACCAAATAGAAAGACAAGATTGGGAAAAATGTGGGATGATCGAAATAATTATAGTGATCAGTGATACAAAGTAGTTTTCATGTTTTCCATGCAGCCCAGGTAACTACCTTGATGAGAGGGGCAGTTGCAGCAACAGCTGCAGCTGCAGCAGCTGCTGCTGTTTTGCTGATGTCTCCCAGACAAACAGATGACACTTCTGTCTGACCCCCCGAGACACCTGCTGCAGCGTCAGCTCTCAGATCAGGGGTGTTCTGACGGTTTGATGTGTTTGGGGGCAGCCTTGGTTCCAGCAGCTGTACGCTGACCTCCCTCTTGTGGTGGGCGAAGTGACAGCTGAGCAGAGGGACAGATGGGAGATAAAACTGTGATCACCAGCCTTACATCATAAAAATGACCAAACTGTAACATTGGGCTGTCACTACAATGCATGTATCATGTATCACAAAGGAAAAACCCTCACAAATAAAGCAAAAGAGAGTTCTAAAGTTTCTTTGATGGGGTTTTGCAAAGCTCAGTATATAAACTGATTTTCAGCATGGGTCGTCTTCTTACCGTTGTCTCAGAGCTCCCAGCACAACTCCCCGTCCTCCGGCCTTGTAGCATGACGTCTGAAGCTCCTGACCTGAGGAGGATGATGGAAGCAGGGGTCCTGTAAGTAACATGTCACCATTTTCTCAGAGACACTTCCTGTGGACATTTGACCAGTCTCTTTACAACACTCCAAAGGTCTTTTGAAAACAATGTCCATTAAGACATGTGTGTAGCACAAGGCTTCTCTTTCAATGTGAGGAAGTCATTATTTACAGTGTTGTGAAAAGTATTCACCCTTTACTGATTTATTTCAGCCTTGCTTTACCTTCCTACTTTGTTTGTTCTGGATCAAGGGTTACGGCTGCTGCAGGAGTTTGAGGTCTGGACTGATTCTCTTTCAGGATTTTATTCTACAGAGCAGAACTTGTGATTGGTCAAATATAGCAAGTTTCCTGGACCCAAAGGAGCTAAACTGACTCAAAGCATCACTCTACCACCACCATGATGTTATTATTCTGAAAAGATGTGTTTGGTTTAGACCAGATTTAATGGGACACACACACCTCAAAAAAGGTACACTTTTGTCTTATCACAAAATACAAACAGAAGTCTTGGGGACAATCAAGATGTTTTTGGTCAACGTGAGACGGGCCTTTGTGTTCTTTTGGGTCATCAGTAGTTTTACCTTTCGAACTCTCCCACTGATGTGATTTTTGCCAAGTCTCTCTTTCTTACTGTCAAATCTTGAACTCTGACCTTTACTGAGGTAACAGAGGCTAGCAGAGCTTTTATTCTTCTCTGACCTCTTGAATGAGTCGTTGCTGAGCCCCTGGTGTAATTTTGGTAGACCGATCACCCCAGGGAAGGTTCAGTAGTGTTCCATGTTTCTGTGAATAATGGTTTTCACTAGGGCTGCACAACATCAGGAAATCATGCTATATGCAATAATATTGTCCAATGTTGCGCTAACGATGAGTTGCAATAAAGATACAAATAATCAAAAAATATGTTTGTCTTTCTGCATAAAGTTTACATCACACATAGACCCCAGATAAGGAGTATTGTACCCAGAAACATGGAAAAAAGGCCTTATTTTCATCTCAACAAGACTGTATTAAAAAAGCTGCTCCTGTCTGGTGTCAGCAACAACTTTCTGAAACATCTGCTTTGACTGCTGCAGCCCAATATGAAGTGCAGCAGTGATCCAGTCTCTTTTTATCACTGGTGGGACACATAATATGCTGTCAGTATTTTGGAGTTAAAATCCCCCAAGAACAATGATGAGAGGGTCTGGTTGTTTTTTTCCATGTCTGTTATCAGCTCAGGCCTCCCATTGTTGCAATTTGGACATTACGATAGTAAAGATAAAACTGGTTGATCCAAGACACATTTAAATACAGCTACACCAAATCCCCATTTGTCTACAATTATCAGTGTAATCCATAAAGGTAAACTATTACGCAAATGACCGGAATTTTTTAGATTAAAATGTACTCATACTCGTCGTCTTCCGCTTATCCGGAACCGGGTCGTGGGGGCAGCAGACTCAGCAGAGACACCCAGACGTCCCTCTCCCCAGACACCTCTTCCAGCTCCTCCAGGGGGAGCCCAAGGCGTTCCCAGGCCAGTCGAGAGACATAGTCCCCTCCACGGTCCCTGGGGGCCGTCCCCTGGGCCTCCTCCACCGGTGGGACGTGCCTGGAACACCTCCCGAGGAAGGCGTCCAGGAGGCATCCGGTATAGATGCCCGAGTCACCTCAACTGGCTCCTCTCGATGTGGAGGAACAGCGGCTCTACTCCGAACCCCTCCCGGATGGTCGAGCTCCTCACCCTATCTGTAAGGGAGTGCCCGGCCACCCTACGGAGGAAGCTCATTTCAGCCGCTTGTATCCGGGATCTCATTCTTTCGGTCATGACCCAAAGTTCACGGCCATAGGTGAGGGTAGGAACATGCTGTAGGTCTTGGCTAGAGGGGGCCAGCAGGACCACGTCACCTACAAAAAGAAGAGACGAAATCCACTGCCCCCCCCCCCCCCTCCGGCCCTTGGCTGTGTCTAGAAATCCTGTCCATAAAAGTTATGAACAGGACCGGTGACAAAGGGCAGCCCTGCCGGAGTCCAACATGCACCGGGAACAGGTCCGACTTAGTGCCCGCAATGCGGACCAAACTCCTGCTCCGCTCGTACCGGGACCGGATGGCCCCTAATAAAGGGCCCCCGATTCCATACTCCTGGAGCACCCCCACAAGGCATCACGAGGGACACAGTCGAATGCCTTCTCCAGGTCCACAAAACACATGTGAACCGGTTGGGCCCAAAATCCCATGACCCTCGAGTACCCTGTAGAGGGTATAGAGCTGGTCCAGTGTTCCAAACGCCGGGACGAAAACCACACTGCTCCTCCTGAAGCGCGAGGTTCGACTATCGGCCGGATTCTCCTCTCCAATACCCTGGCATAGCCCTTACCAGGAAGGCTGAGAAGTGTGATCCCCTGTAGTTGGAACACACCCTCCGGGGGACCACCACCCCGGTCCTGCCAGTCGAGAGGCACTGTCCCCGACCGCCACGCAATGTTGAAGAGGCGTGTCAACCATGACAGCCCCACAACATCCAGAGATTTGAGGTACTCAGGGCGGATCTCATCCACCCCCGAAGCCCTGCCACCGCGGAGCTTTTTAACCACCTCGGTGAATTCAGCCTGGGTGATGAAAGAGTCCAACCCCGAGTCCTCAGCCTCTGTTTCCACCAGGGAATGCAAGATTAAAGTGTTTCCAATAAAATTATTGACATCATAAAGTTAAAAATGAGATCAGAGCCACACTGGTTCCGAGTCTGTTGATTTCTTACCGATTCGGGAATCCGCTGCTGCCCGCTCTGGGTCAACAACCTCCGGGTTATGCCTGGGTTTCTGTAGCCTCTGCTTTTCCTTGATCCGATTGGGCTGAACGGGCTGAGGGTCCTGCAGCTTTTGGACTGTTATTTGAACGGGTTGGGTTATCTCAGCAGCTTCCCGCCTGCCGTCCGGGAGAACGATGCGGGTGGAGCGGATTAAAATATCCCCGGTGTCCGAGGAGCAGGATGACCGACCCGGACTGAGAGCAGTTGGGTCTGAAGGAGTCGGAGACAACATGCAGGCAGCACCTCAGCTATTTAGCCTTAATGAATTTGTTTTACTGTCAAAGTAAGTTTGGTCTCAGCGAACACATTTCAAACTTCCCGCTTCGGAACCTTCTGCTTCGAGAAGCAGCTGGACAGAAACAAGTCAGTGGACTGAAGTTAAATTCAGAGGACCACAGAATATGAAAATGTTCTACCAAAACAGCTGAAGTGTAAAAAGTGGAACTCTGCAGACAATGCATCTGTTGTTGTCACGGAAACTCTAGTTTTAGCTTCCGCCTTTTTGCCCACATTTTCTTTGTCTGCTGAGTTTCCAGCACTCTGCAAACTACCAAGTTCTACACTGCCCCTAATGGACGCAAATGTCGCTTCATGCACTTCTAGACTGACTTGTGCTGATTTGTACTGACACCTACTGGCCAACACCATGCCATCACACCGATGTGTCACATAACTCTGCATCCGGACCTTTATCCGGTCATCTTTTCTTACTGGTTTGTGTTGACACGTTGTAGTAACTCACCAGACATTAGTTCCACAAGAGCAGGGTTTAATTGGCACCCAATAATGGTCTTCACAGTAGTTATATTCTCTCTCTCTCTCTCTTTTCCTTCCCATAGAAAGGACTCCTGGATCAGTGCTTCTTTGTTCTCTTTGTGTCTCTGCTCTGTTCTCTCTAACCCCCAGTCGGTCGTGGCAGATGGCCGCTCACACTGAGCCTGGTTCTGCTGGAGGTTTCTTCCTGTTAAAAGGTTTTTCCTCTCCACTGTCGCTACATGCATGCTCAGTATGAAGGATTGCTGCAAAGTCAACGCCAGTGACTGTCCACTGTCTCTACATGTTCATCCAGGAGGAGGGAATGCTGCAAGTCACTGACTGGATGCAATCTGCTGGGTTTCCTTAGATGGAAAAACTTTTAACCATTTTGAATAATAAACTGACTCTGACTGCACTGTTCGATAGTTGGGATTAATTGGAATGTATGTATGACTTGAAAACTGTATGATTCGATTGAATTGACTTTGTGAAGTGCCTGGAGACGACATGCGTTGTGGATTGGTGCTATATAAGTAAAACTGACTTGAAAATATATTTTTCTGCTGTTAAGGTACCCGTTTTCTGAACATCTGTTCAAACTCCACTCCAATAGGTGGCGGTAATGCTCTTTATAATTGATGTGCCATCCAGCATAAAAACACAAGAAGAAGGAAAAAAAAGAAGAAGAAGAAGAAGAAGAAAAAGAAGAAGAAGAAGAAGAAGAAGATTTCCTCATGGTTAGCTGCTGTCAGTGTTGTAACCTTTTCGTGCCTCTGCGAGTGAGAGGCCTAAAGATAGAACTGAACGATTGACTTCACGTGAATACTGAGTCCGGCGTGTTTTATTTGTAATGAAGGTGTTTAACTCTCTGTAAGGAATCTGCGGCTGTGTTTCTCTTTTTGCCCTTCAAAGCTTCTGCATCACACACGGACAGCCATCCACACTACCAGCGTGGGCCCAGCACGGACACACACAGGTAACCGTCATTAACACAGATGGATGCTTTGACACACAGACGCCAGTAAACCCAGAATGTCCATGAAGACCGAACCGTTCAGCTCACTACGTTAAACCTAAATCGTGTTTCCAATTTGCTAGGGTTACCTATCTCCTGGTAACCAGTTCAAGTATTGGTTAAATATGTCCTCTGAGAACAGAAGCTATACATCACTAGTGGTCGTTAAACATACATGGTTTAGTAAGCCTGTATGGCCTAGAAACAGTCCTGCAGCAGAAAGCATTTACTAACAGAAAAAGCACAAAATACCAAAGTGAAAACAAATCCAGTATAATGCATTTAACATGTATTTAGATTTTTGATCATTAATTTCCAATTTACAGTCGTGGAGAAATGAGGACACCCCATGACATTCTGTGTGTTTTTCTAATTGATCTAATATAAATACTGTCGAAAACAATCAAATTATTAAAATGGACTATAAAAACTGAAGAAAATGCCTATTAAAATTTCTGCAAAATGTCATAAAAATGCATTTTCAGTGGAGAAATAAAATTAGAACATCCACGTATCTATTCCCACTTAAAATGGTTGAAATCACACAGTGGGGTATCCCATTAGGGGCACATGATTAGAACATTTGGAAGGAGGTTTGTCCTGTTTAAACCGTAGACATTTGTACTGGACTTGCAGGTGGAAACTAGAAGCATTTTAATGTAAAGTCATTTCACACGAGACAAAGTTGAGTTTGTCAGGAGGGGAAAAAGTCAGTTGTTTTGGATAAATCATCATTTCGAAGCAAAACGGCTGCTCTGAACAGCGGTAGCACCAATGTGCCTTTAAGGTTAATACACCAAGTTTCCCTTGTGACATGGAGGTGACACAGTGCTGTCTTTAGGGGAGTTGTGGAACAGAGATTAATATTTTTCAATAATTCCATAGAAAAACAATAAAACCATGACTTGTTGAAAGAGTTCTGAACTTATAAGTTGTTTGTGCAAAATGCTTTAGGTGATTGTAGCTGTGTTAGTAATCAAGAGGTTCTGAGTTTGAACCCAGCTCATTTTGCTCCATCTTATGCTTCATCTTATGCTCATCAGTCTTGACCAAAACATCAGCTGAGAGACCCAGACTCCTCTCTACCCAGACACCTTCTCCAGCTCTTCTGGGGGGAGCCCAGTGCATTCCAAGGCCTGCCAGGAGACATGGTCCCTCCTGGTGGGAGGTGCTTGAAACACTTCCTGAGGAAGGCTTCCAGGTGGAGTGTCTTCTCCTCCTGGATGGCCGAGCTCCTCACCCTATCTCTAAGGGAGTGCCCAGCGAATCAGCTCATATCTGGGATCTCGTTCTTTCGGTCATGACCACAGGTGAGGGTAGCAATGTAGACTGATGGATCAGTTGAGATCTGTGCCTTTTGGCTCAGCTCTCTCTTCACCACAACAAACCAGCACAGCGTCCTCATTACTGTGGCAGCTGCACTGATCCATCTCTCACTCCATTATCCCATCGCTTGTGAAAAGATCCTGAAATATTTAAACTTCTTCACTCCTGTCTGACCTCTCCAGGTCAGACAGGAGTCCAACATGCACCGGCAACAGGTCCAACTTAACGCCAGCAATGTGAACCAGACCCCTGCTCCGCTTGTACAGAGACCGAATGACTCCTAATAAAGGGCCCGGACATGTACTCCTGCAGCACAGGACAGGGCACCAGGAGGGACATGGTTGAATGCCTCTCCAGGTCCACAAAGCACATGTGGGCCAGTTGGGCCAACTCCCATGAAGCCTCGAGCACAATGCGAAGGGGATAGAGCCGGTCCTTTGGATCCAACTCACCCCCAGGGGTGATCGGTAGACAGCTCAGGCACTCTCTTTACCTGAGTGTCCAGTACACGCGGACAGAGGTCAGAAGACACAATAACAAAGTCGATTATTGATCTCCGGCCTAGGGTGTCCTAATGCCAAGGGCACTGATGTACACCCTAATGCCTGCGCATGGTGTATGTTACGGACAATTCGTGACTGGCACAGAAGTCCAACAACGAAACAGCACTCAGATCGGGGAGCCCATTCCTCCCAGTCAAGCCCCTCCAGGTGTCACTGTCGTCTCCTATGTGGGCGTTGAAGTTCCCCAGCTGAATGACGGATTCCCCTAGGGCGCTGTCCAGGCCAGGCTGCTGCTCAGCCTGTATGCTGAAGCAATGGTCAGAGACCTCCCCCTGATCCGAAGGCGCAGGGGTGCAACCCTATCCTTCACTGGGGTGAACCCCTACACAAGACGACTGAGCTGAGGGGCGACTAGCAAACCCACCCCAGCGCGTGATAAACATGATCCATTTTGCAGATTCACGTTCAGTCGTAAAGATAACCCGAGGTTCAATAAAACCTGCGAAGTTCATGTAAGACAAAGCAACAAATTATGATTCAATTTGGACTATTTTTATAATTCGAAAACAAGTATAGAAAAAGAATAGGAAATTGAAAAAGTGACTGACTTTGCATTTTGACATTTGATGTGGTATAGTCACCTTATTTAATTGGCTAGCTTCTGATATTGATGTCACCAATTTGTTTTTACTAGTGTTTTCTCTTTGTGTAATATGTCAGAGGTTAGGCTGATATTTGCTGTTTTTGAAACATTGGTTATGAGCCGTGTCAGAGGGTATATGCCAGAATAGTCCTTCTGAGAGCAGTAGTGTTACTGTGGCCAGAAGCCGTGTGTTAATGTACAGGTTAGTTTTTGAATGACACTCGTGTGACTTGTATGTGTTTTCTTCAGGTTGTGAACTATGGCCGTCCAAGTGACTGAGTCTGACCAGATCAAACAGGTAAGCAGAACCTGTGTACAAGCTTTTCCCTACTTTACTGCAGTTACAGTAGTTTTTTGTCACCATCTCAACATAAGATAGAAAGACAATGTTATTACATATTTAACACATATGATTTTATATATACATATTTATAACTACTGTCTGATGGTTTTCAGATTGTAATCTTTTACTCCAGGTTTCATGTTTAGTAAAATAAGCATTGCTGTCAGTTGAGGATTGTTATGTGGGAAGCTCTAACAGGAAGCTGAAGAGTGGAGACAGACCGTGATAATCAGAGCAGCTTAAACACAGAATGTGACTGGCTCAGTAAAGGCTGCCTGCTCTTCTATGACATTAGGCTGCGCATGGAGAGGCACATTAATGAGGCCAAGTGGTGGAACCATCACAAACATTCACTAAACTGACCAAAAATCTTGGTCTTCTTTGGTGCATAGAGAGAATCTTCACCAAATGAGTTATTCATATCTCTGCATTGCATCCATCTTATTAAGGAGAAGAATGCATCATCTAGTTAGTAGTAAATTGTCTTTTAAAAATTGTCTATTGGCTGCAGTTTAATAAAACTCAAAGGTTGGTCCTGCAACAGGATAAATGTTTGAATGTTTTGAACCGCGTGAATGCGTGAGCTCCTGTGAGATTCTGACTGTACGACGACCTTTAATAAAAATGGATTTCAGGAGGTTCTCTAAAGAACTTAAAATCTGGTTGCTTTGCTGCAGCCACACCTGGCCAGCTGATCATCATAGAATCAACCATGAATTCTACTGCATATCAAATGGAGCTTGAGGAAGATATGAGAACATCTGTAGAAAAATAAAAGCTGAAGCAGAACTGGGCCCAGCAATATGACAATGATCCAAAACATACCAGTAGATCCATCAAGGACTGGCCCGAGAAATAAGACCTGGAAAGTCCTAGAGATGTTGACCTCATTAAGTTGCTGTGGGATGTCTTTAACCATGTGGAACATAAGAGAGACCCTTCAAACATCTCACAGCTGAAGTGGGGAGTGGGGCAAACATTGCTCAGACTGACGTCGGAGATGGTAGATTGAGACAAGAAGCATCTCACTGTATTTATTTCATCCAAAGGGTTTACTATTAGCTACTAAAGGGCAGGGTGTCCTGACTTTTTCCTCAGCTAGAAAACATATTTCTAATATTTTTTTTATCTAGTCAAACAAAGTAAAGTTTGGGGTGTTTGCCTGTAAAATCATATACTTTTCCAGAGATAAAAAAGATTCAACATTGAGATGTGAACATTTCTTTTGAAAGAACAGAATATTTAATGGGGTGTCCTAATTTTTAACATGACTGTATAATGTGGAAGATATTATACGGTCCTAACAGGAACATTAATAAGCAAGTATTACGCTTTTGTACATGAGTATATGTAGCTTTGATGCCTCTGCAGAATGTCTGATCTTTCCTGTCTCAGTTAGACGACTGAGACTCTGAGTTTGGAACCCCCCAAACACAGACACTGACAGAGACTCCACCCTGCTCAGCATGGGGTAGAAGATGGGAGAGATAATGGTCTGTTACTGACAGGTGTATTATCTACTTGACTCTTAGTTCAAGGAGTTTTTGGGGACATACAACAAAGTCACTGAGAACTGCTTCATGGACTGTGTCAAAGATTTCACCACCAGAGATGTGAAGCCTGAGGAGGTAAGAAAAAACAGACATTTTGTTCTTGACAGATTCGTTTTTTTTCTCCAAACTTTAAAACCTTTTGTTGTGTTTGCATTAGGAATGGCGAATATGGAGGTAAAGGTATATGACAACATTTTGTGCCATTTGCTGTGGTGATGGTAAAAGTGACAATGAAAATGTAAATGTCTGTCACAGCGAGCGAACATTCGGAACCTCACAAACAAATACTGCTTCAGGACACTGGTTAGCACTGAACAACACATTCATGCATTCAGTCATATTTTCAGATACAGGGGTTGGACAATGAAGCTGAAACACCTGTCATTTTAGTGTGGGAGGTTTCATGGCTAAATTGGACCAGCCTGGTAGCCAGTCTTCATTGATTGCACATTGCGCCAGTAAGAGCAGAGTGTGAAGGTTCAATTAGCAGGGTAAGAGCACAGTTTTGCTCAAAATATTGAAATGCACACAACATTATGGGTGACATACCAGAGTTCAAAAGAGGGCAAATTGTTGGTGCACGTCTTGCTGGCGCATCTGTGACCAAGACAGCAAGTCTTTGTGACGTATCAAGAGCCACGGTATCCAGGGTAATGTCAGCATACCACCAAGAAGGACGAACCACATCCAACAGGATTAACTGTGGACGCAAGAGGAAGCTGTCTGAAAGGGATGTTCGGGTGCTAACCTGGATTGTATCCAAAAGACATAAAACCACGACTGCCTAAATCACGGCAGAATTAAATGTGCACCTCAACTCTCCTGTTTCCACCAGAACTGTCCGTGAGGAGCTCCACAGGGTCAATATACACGGCCGGGCTGCTATAGCCAAACCTTTGGTCACTCATGCCAATGCCAAACGTCAGTTTCAATGGTGCAAGGAGCACAAATCTTGGGCTGTGGACAATGTGAAACATGTATTGTTCTCTGATGAGTCCACCTTTACTGTTTTCCCCACATCCGGGAGAGTTACGGTGTGGAGAAGCCCCAAAGAAGCGTACCACCCAGACTGTTGCATGCCCAGAGTGAAGCATGGGGGTGGATCAGTGATGGTTTGGGCTGCCACATCATGGCATTCCCTTGGCCCAATACTTGTGCTAGATGGGCGCATTACTGCCAAGGACTACTGAACCATTCTTGAGGACCATGTGCATCCAATGGTTCAAACATTGTATCCTGAAGGCGGTGACGTGTATCAGGATGACAATGCACCAATACACACAGCAAGACTGGTGAAAGATTGGTTTGATGAACATGAAAGTGAAGTTGAACATCTTCCATGGCCTGCACAGTCACCAGATCTAAATATTATTGAGCCACTTTGGGGTGTTTTGGAGGAGCGAGTCAGGAAACGTTTTCCTCCACCAGTATCACGTAGTGACCTGGCCACTATCCTGCAGGAAGAATGGCTTAAAATCCCTCTGACCACTGTGCAGGACTTGTATATGTCATTCCCAAGACCAATTGACGCTTTATTGGCTGCAAAAGGAGGCCCTACACCATACTTATAACTTATTGTGGTCTAAAACCAGGTGTTTCAGTTTCATTGTCCAACCCCTGTATATGTATTGATGTTCTTATTGAACCAACAGGGCAAAAAAATTAAATAACCCCGTCCAAACTGTTGGTTTTTGTGACAACAGAATCTGTTAGTTAAACATTTTCTCAATAAATTAATCATCATGAAAAGTTTTTCCGCCAGTAATAGTTGACGATGCCCATCCCTGTTTGGAAGTGATTCCAAATGTGTGTGCTTTGGTTTTTGTGTTGAAAGGTCATTGTTTTTAGAACATGGTGCTGATGGATCACATGTATGTTAATTCAAAGATAATAACCTCGCCTGGCCTGCGCCACATGGCCTGCTAGGTTAGAGCTTCCTCCCTGACAATGGTTGGGTGTTTTTGGGAGGGTTCTTTTTAACCTTTTAACATTTCTTGTTCCTTTTTGTTCTGAACAGAAGTATGTTCCACACGGTGACTTCGGTGTATTGTTACCTGCAGTGGCCCAGAAGCTCTCCAGATCTTAAACGCAAAGTTTTTTAACATTGATGTTGCAAACCACAGTTATGTTGCTGCCTAAATGGCTGCACATGATGATGATTCTGAAACGTATCTTTTAACACAGGCATTTTCGTGCGATATGTTCCACATGGTCCTAAGCTATAGATATTATTTATTATTTTACTTTGATTTTTGANATTTTCGTTTTTTCCACCAACTAACATGTCTGTAGACTTCAGCTTAAGATATAATCTGAATAGCTCACAAACAGCAACAGTAGATGTGCCACACAGACAACACAACAACAAGGACTTCAGCATAAACTCTGAACTGCTGACGTTGTTTGCAAAGAGCACAGATACTTCCAAAGGTTCAGTGTGATGAAGAGAGTTAGACAAACGGGGGAGGGGAGAAGGCAACATGATGAAAAGAGAGACAGGGAGGATTCTGCATTGGCGTCCCTGATGCTCCCGTCCCGCTTCAAACTCTGCCCGTTGCCTGTCTTTCTGTCTGCCAGCCTGCCATCCTATCTGCCAGTTTAGCAGAGACAGAGAGGCAGCGATAGGAGCAGAGATGAGCGGTGCTGATGCCGGGGCGGCACGGGGGAAATCAGCGGGGCACATGCGCTCCCAGTTAAAAGTGACATGACCTTTTGATTTTGTCACCTGTCACCAACTGCCATGTCTGACTCCACAAGGAGGAGTGCCTGCCATCCACCACTGCCTCCTTCTCTGCCTCTGTCTCGTTGTCTTTCTCTCAGAAAAAGCTTCTCTATCTTTTTCTGTCTCCTGCTCCCACTCCATCTCCTCTTCTCATTCTCCTTGTCTTTTCAGAGTTGTGTTCTTATGGGGGAAAGTGAAAGTGTGACTTCCTAAAGGAGAGATGTGGTATAATAGGCAGCAGTTTCCCTTTTCTTCCAGCTTTCCTGATATTTACTTTCCCCAACCTGTGTTTCTGCATTCCGCTTAATGAGGGCAGATGTCAAGGCACAGGACGTTCAGAGACACACAGAAGCTGTTTGAGATGCAAAATCAAGAGGAAAATAGAATATATAAAAATTGTGACAAAGTATTGTTGTAAAAATGTAAAAGGTTCAAATAAAATCAGATATACCAAACTTGGAAATAACTAATAATAAATATTCTTTTAACACATTACCTACAGTTGCATGGATCACTTCACACAACAAAGAAAAAATATTGAAAAACAATAACTATTCAATGGGATTCCAACACTTTAAATTAGTTATCACTACATAGCTATTTCTGTCTGTTATAATCAAAAAATGTTGTTTTCATAGAAAATAATACGTAAATACGTAGAATGTAGAGTGAATTGAAAGTAGTTAGGTTTCTCCTTACTGAAGGCATGTTTCTAAGTGTGAAGTATCTTCAGGCCATTAAGGTCTCCTCTTCCGTAATGGCATGGCAGATCCATTGGGTGAATCAATGTAATGGTCTGAAGCATGGGATAAAGAGGATGGCCCTCCAGTGTGACGAGGCCTAATTGCCCGTCATCCTGTGGTGGAAAGAGACATCACCATGTTCCATATGTACCCTCTGCAACAGCCTGCCCTGAAACCATCACCTTTACAACATCTGGTAAGGGCCTTTCTGGGCCAAGAGAACAGAGAGGAGGGATATCTGTTGGGCTGTGTCCCTTCTTGTTAAACTCAGTTCCTGTCATACGCTCTTAGGTAAGCTGATGTAGATTATTACAAAACACTGCTCATAAATATGTATGTACAGCACTCTGCAGAACTATTCATAACCCTTGAACTTTGTGTAACTTAGTGATGCTACAACCACAAACTTCAGTGTATTTGATTAAGATTTTATGGTATAGAACAACACAAAGTAGTATTTATTTGAAAGATTTTGGGAAAATAATAAAAAAAATCTCAAAAGTGTTCATTTGTATTTAACTCTTTTTTTTTCTGAATCCCCACAAATAATATCTAGTGCAGTTAGTTGCTGTCAGAATGTACTTGAAGTGTAAAGAGAGATCAGCTGTATGTAATTTAATGTCAGTATAAATGCAGCTGTTCTGTGAATCCCTCATAAGTTTGTTGGAAAACATTAGTGAACAAAAAGCATCATGACAAGCAGGGGTCACACGAGAGGAGTCAGGGATAAAGTGGTGGTGAAGTTTAAAGCACTGTTAACTTGGTGTCCCAAACTTTGAACATCTCACTGTTCAACCCATCATCTGAAAATGGAAAGAAAATGAAACAACTGCAAACCTACTATGATATGGCTGCAAACCTAAACTACGGGACAGGCAAGGTCAGATTTAATCAGAGAAGCGGCCAAGAAGCCCATGTTCAATTCAACTCTGGGGGAGTTGAAGTGACCCACAGCTTAGGTGGGAGAATATCTTGATGCAACAGCTATCAATTGTGCACCCCATAAATCTGGCTTTTATGACAAGAGTGGGAAGAAAAAAGCAACGGTTGACATAAAGCCATGAAAAGTCATAATTAAACATTGTTGAAGTTGAAGGAAAATGATACATGGTTTTCAAATTCCTTTGAAAATAAAAACCTGAAAAGTGTGGTGAGCATTTATATTCAACATTTCCTACAATGATGCTACTAAATCAAATCCAGTGCAACCTGACTTCAGATCAAGTTAAAAGAGAGTTATAATATGTCCTGTTTGCAGTTTGAAACAAGTCATTTAGAGGGCAAACATATGGAAGAAGATTCTCTGGTGAGATGAGACTACAAGTTAACCTTTAGGCTTACTACAAAAACTACATGTGTACAGCACCCTGAAAACACCAACCCCAACACAGAACATGGTAATGGCAGCATCATGCTGTGGGGATGCTGCTAGTCAATGTTGATGGGAAGATTAACATATGATGAACATTAAATATGATTATGTTTATTGTTATCTTAAGACAAAATATGGGAAATGTTAGTCACTTTTGCACATACTTATGTATATGTCTTGCAATGTTCAGAAACCTGCCAGTGCCCTGGTTGATTAAGTCTATTTGCTAATCTCCGAAGTAAGGTTGGAGTTGTTCCAAGTCTCTAACTGAGAGTTAGATAAGGACATTCAAGTCATTAAAATTCCAGTCCACCTTCCTAAAAAAGGGACACCACACAAATGCTGACAAGTCATGTCTTCACTGATAATACATATTCAGGTTTTGAATGATAAAATACAGGCTTCTTCTGCATAGATTTGAAAGCATACCACGATTTCTTGTTTGTTTCAGTGAGCATGTTCCACTATGACACACAGGTCAGCTAACAGTGTTAAAGAATCAGCGTCTAAGGGTCAGAGTGCTACAAGATAAGGGAAGAGGTCGGGGACCTCACTGGTGCAGTGCCTCCTTTAATCGCTGTTTTAAGGACGTTCTGACTGCTTAGCAGGTTCTGGTCAAGGTTAGGGCTAGGGTAAGAAGTGTTGACCCGGAATCTGTTTGCAAAGCAGCATGTAACCACACAACAGTCAGTGACCCTGAATGGTGAATTGCTGCATGTACAGAACAGTTTGCTTTCTTGCAACAGACAGGCCGATGGACTTGTGGCTGAAGTTTAAAACCAGAGAAATGTCTGCACGTTGAACCTTTCGAGTGATCAAGGCCAGTTCTTTAAAAAGTCTTGACTCAAGTGTATGTTTTTTTTTACTTTCTCTTATTTTGTTCTACTCTCTCCCTATCTGCCTGAGAGAGAGCTCAGCACAGATTCCTTTGGCATTACCCTCACCCAAACTGCTGGAAAACCATAGTTTACTGCATACTGACTCTTGCTCAGCTCTGCACAATGCTTTAATTTAGTGCGTTCTTAAAGGTAGTTATAAAGCCTTTTTTTCCTGTTTTCTTTTCTGTTCTTGCCGGTTCTCTGCTGAGAGCAGAAGAAAAACACTGAGTCCACTACGACTTTAGCTTTATAAAGACGCGGAAGAGGTAAAGCAGACGAATGGAAAAGGAAGCAAAGAACCACAGATATTTTACGCTCTCAGTGGAATCAATCCTCCACCACATGCCCTGCACTCCAAAGATTGGAAGAGTCAAAACGAAAAGGGACAGGATTTGTCCATATGAGAATAAACCCCTTGCTGACACAAATTTAAAAATGAACACAATAAACTGTTACTATATGTACAAGTCTTAGTGGACACCAGAAATGGAGACAAGAGAAAATGACCTTCATGTTCTTGCTGTTTTGTGTGTGTATCCTGTTCTGGCAAACTTGGGGCAAACAGTTTGGTAAGTCCGATTGCCTTGCAATGTCAGGTCACTTTTGCTGAACAAAAGGGGGGAAAGCAGATATTCCATTTGATGCATAAATAACATTATTGACCTAATGTCACAACTTACCATCTAAAATGGACATGCCACACAAATTAGAAGGGGGCAAAGATGGCGGATGGAGCCAGGGAAACGGCAACAATAAGTAAAAATCAACAAAAGCAGAGAAAAAAAATAAGAGAACAAGATATGAGCTAAATGTGTATAGTGCACTCATACACGTTCAAGAAGCAAATGTAATTCACTTTTTCTAAGCTGCTTTAATCATGTGTGTACATGCAACTCTGTCATTGTGTCTATTTCCAAATTTGTAGTGTATATGTGTGTGATTGCATATACATGTGTAAATACCTGGAGACAGAATTTGTCACTTTATTAAAGTGTGGGAGGGGCCACAAAGGGGAAGGGAATTGCACCATCACCAAGCTTAGGATCAGCCCCCTTTTGGTACCACCAACACCCTCACACCCAAGCAGCCCAGAACACATATCCAAGAGACAGCAAGGAACATGGGGCAGCCACAACCCAATCACCTTTATGTTTTTCAGTGATCAGAAAGTAGATACAAATGTGCATTGGTTTTAACTAGGACACATAAAACATTTTCTTTGCATGAATGCTCTGTTGTCCCACACAGCTGAGTCACATGGGTCGACTCATATGTGTTGTATTTGCAATTAGATGCAATTAAATTACTCCAACTGTCTCAACACTCCTTTCCCCACACAACACCCACACTGACACTCCCATACTAACAAATCCGTACAGTTAAACTGCGCGGTGTTCTGTCCACAACACACTACAGCTTTTATCTGACTGACTACTCATACATGAAAAGAGTCAGTTATGAACCTTTTGCAGCAGAAGAAAAATAGGTACAACCTTAAAGGCTTGTGTTAGAAGAAGGTACAGAAAGTCTTCTCAAGGTCCAACAATCTTAATGTGTTGACAATAAAATTTAGAGGTAAAAGATAACCATAACACTTCTCTATAAGACAGCAAATACAGAAAGAGGAGAAAACATTTAAACAAAAAAAAAGTGTAGGTAAAAGCTGGGGGCAGATATGTTCTTATTTAAGAGCAACAGCAATGTTCTGCATTAGGTGTGAATTTAATGTATCTCATTGTATCTACAATGAAATCATACATAAACTTTGTTGCCTCATTTAAGGGTAAAGCATGTAGGGCAAAGCATGTGTAAGTCAAATTCATCAAGCTGCATTTCTCTAAAGGAGGGTGTGATTAACTTTTTTATTTTAATTTTTTACTAATTTATATATATTTATTTTGTCAAGCAATGTCGCCATCTACAGGTAAGAAAAAGCACATGCTTTTATTTAGGTGTCATACAGGCAATCTGTTGAATTTTACTTGCAGAGTATTTTCCTTTTGAATATGAACTAAAAAAACACTGGACTATGTTTATAGGCTATTATCATGATATATAAAAATTGTGTCTGTCTCCTTTCCCTCTATTTCATGTCACTTTTTAAATGGACAAATACAGTGTCAGAGGCTTAGAAAAAGAGATTAGCTCTGAAAAAGTAGAGATCTGTGGTGTTATGTCTTGTTCAGTTCAAATCTAATTCTTTCTTGTGTATAACATTACAGTGACCGGCAGCTATTAGAATTGGTTTATCATAATGACAGAATGACAGGCTTCCAAATCCAGTCCAATCTAATCCAAAGATTCCTTAGGAAGAGATAAATATACATACAGAAGGCACAGCTGTAAAAAAAAATCTGAGCTCTGTTAACGGGTTATTTCCGACTGAGTCTGGGAAGAAGGCACTTATTAAAATTAATCACTTCATTGTTCACGCTCACTCGATAGTCCGTCTCTCTCACTCATTTTCACTCTCTGCTCTCCAAATGTGCCTGGCCATGATTAAAACACGTCTGTTTCTCCATGACATTGCTTTGACATCATTTAATTGGTATAAGAGATAAAAAATAAAATGAATTAAATAAATATACTACCAGGTAAGTGGCGTAACATAGCTCAAGGTGACAGCCTATTATTTCTGCCTTCTCTTTGCCTCAAAGAAGGCAAAGTGAGAAATGTGGTATGCGGTGGAGAAATGCAAGCTCCTTGTTTGGCAAAATTAGGTTTTTCATTAACAAAAACTGGCAGACATGCTTAAAAAAATAAAACTTAAATTGTCATTCTGAGTTTGGAAGCCACATTTATTTAAAAGGTGACCTCAAAAGACCTCAAAAGAAATGTCTGTTGCTTGCATCTGTACATCTACACTGATTATTATAATTCTAATTATGTGAACATGTTCACATATTAAATTCATATTATTTGTGCAAAGACCAGAAATATATGTATTGACAGCATAGTCAAAATATTAATAAATTGTAATATCTTAATAAATCAAATGATTTTTTTTTCAGTTCGAATGTTGGAGAGAGGTAAAGCAGTGGAGTGCCAAACAGAACTGAGGTTTACTTACAACATCTTGTCTTGTGTCCTTCCCTGACACGATGAGAATGTAGTTCCAGGCCAATGGTAGGAGCAAAGCTAAAGGAATCATATAAAGCTCAAAGTTCCAGACAAGAATGATGAAAATCTGTTGGGAAAGAAAAAAAACAAAAGTGAGAATAGTGTGGTTTGGGAGTGCAAACATTTAACAGCACGTACTGTTGATTGCTTTGAGAGGGCTACATGTGCATTAGGCGATAAAGCACAATCATATGTAGAAACAAAAAGGAGGATATAAAATAAGCAACAGAAGCTGAAGTCCTAACATCTTGGCCCTCTAAGATTTGTTGGTCTCAGGAAGGAGGATGAGTTTGAGCCGTCATAGCCTCTTTCCTGCGTGCCAATCATCCTAGAGCTTGAGGTCGTGTACCATTTCAGATGGAGCTCATCAAAGCTGACCCTTTCAATCTCAGCCCCAAACTCCAGAAAATGACCCCACACACCCAGAGTCCCTAACCCTGTCACTCCAAGCCCCAATATCCTCTTCTGCTGCTCCAAAAGACTCATATGCCCTGTCTCTAACCTCCTCTGCACCCATCTGCCAAAACCATAACCTCTATACCTCCCGTCTCATCACCAAACAAGAAGAGTACCATCTGAAAATTAACCTTCCACTAAACCCGTATTCTGGTTTTTGTTAGGCTTCTTCAGCCTCCAACAACAGATTTCTCTGGCCGTTGGAGGAGATATCTGTGGGAAAGCCAAATTGCAAATGCTCATGCCTTGATATTTTCAAGTAGCAGTCTTGTGCGAATTGTGAGGCAGCTTTGTTTCAATTGTTGCTAAAAAAAATAATAAGATGGGTTATTGTGTGGGAACCACATCCATCAGAGACAAACAGACACAAAAGCATATTTATCCTTTCAAATAGTATCATGTTTAAAGCGCACAGAGATTTCCCACGACTGATAAAATCTTGGCGGCAATTATAAACGAATGCTGAAGATGCAAACTGTGCCTAATGCTTAATGTCCT
This sequence comes from Crenichthys baileyi, assembly GCA_036173005.1. Taxonomy (NCBI): domain Eukaryota; kingdom Metazoa; phylum Chordata; class Actinopteri; order Cyprinodontiformes; family Goodeidae; genus Crenichthys; species Crenichthys baileyi. The sequence goes on along the minus strand of JAHHUM010001218.1, from coordinate 327,335 downwards.
CTTGCCAAACATATTTATCAAATTTAAGTACAGCAAATCCATTATTTCAATATAAGGAGCAAAAGAAGATTTGAAATTAATTACTCTGCATGGAAATGCAACCATGTTTAACAATCAGCTCTGACAGGAAACTTTCAAGACTGGTAGAATTGAGACCATTACTGTATAAAGCAGATTTATTGGTCTGTGTAGCAAATAATCTTTCCTGTTAGTAGAACAACACTGTTCACAAGTTGAAAGTGGAAACTTAATACAATCAAACTGGTTTATTTATCCAGTCTGCATGTTATTGTTTGGGAGCTATTCATTGCTCTTGCAGCCGAAGGTTAATGTGAATATAAGGTTCAACAGCAGTTTTCTTTACAGAGTTGGTTAAACGTTGAATTGCAAAAAGACACGCTGTGTGCCACAGTGAACTATTCTCATTCAGAAAAGTTTTAATGGCTCACATCCAAACTTCAGAAAACAAAACCTTCATGCAAAATTAACTAAAAGACACTGAATATCCACAGAAATAATAAACTAAATTAAACATTAAAAATGTCCAGCAAGTCATAACATTTTCTCTAAGTTTCAATTCCTTCTTTAAATAAACCTGAGCGGCTTGGTTGCTGCAACTTACAAATCTCCCAAAAGGCTTGAAATCACACACAGTCTCTCTCAGGCTCAACCCTTTTTTTTCCCAACACAGAGACTTGTTCTTACACAGCTTTGCAGGAGAAACAAACAGTTTAATAATTCATTATTTGTATACCAAAATGTAAAACAACTTTGCCTTTATGCATCCTAAAAGCACCTATAACAGTGAAAGCATAAAAACAATCTTCAACAGAAGAGCTCCACAAAATACTTCTATATTTTTTGTAAATTTAGTTGCATCTGCAGTCATATTATTAAGCTCTGTAATAGTAATAAACTCTAAAATAATCTCTGACAAAACATTGTGCAGTAGAGCTGCTAAAACTGGACTTCAGTTGAACAAACAAAGGAGCTCAGTCCTTTTAAACCTATTCTTGTAGATTCTATAAATAACAGCAAACATCTTTATGCCGATCCACAGTCGCTCCTTTTAAGTCCATTGTTATAAATATACCGTACACATCCTGGTGTGAAAATATACTTTGTGGTTATCTAATCACTCGCTAGGAAAATTAATTGTACATTGTGAAGATGTTTATAAAAATCTTCAAAAATGTCATTTTTACAATTCTTTGTTTAAAAACCTCTATCTGCCTGGGGTTGTTTAACTTGTCATCCCCCTTCCTCCTGCGTTTGGGTGAAACGGCTGAAGGTGAGGTTTTGACTGGCAGCTAGGGAAACCGGACACCCGGGCCCAGCAGTGGCCAGCCCCTCCACCGTCTTTGTGCCCACTGGCTGGACACCGGGGGCCCTGCGGTGCCTGGACCTTTCCACAGGACTAGGCAATCGCAACCACCACCATCAACGCCACCCCCCACCCCCTGCTGCTGCTTGCTACACCAGATAGGAAGCTCTTCGCCTGGAGAGATGGGAGTGGGAAGGAGCGCCTGCTGTGGATGTCAGTGACCAGAGAAAGATGGAGAGGGGGGACTACAAAAACACACTGGATCAAATGGAAAAAAAAGAGGAAGATTCTGAGTGAAGTTCCAGATGTAGACTATGGGAATCATTGGTAGATTACTCTGTGTGGTCCAAAATCCCATATGATTACGGATATCTGGACACACACAGACACACACACCCACACACACACACGCAAAAGATGTTTGGCTCGCATTGTTCTTGTTCTGATTTATGCTACTGATTCTTATGGTAGTTGTTTGATATTGTAAACTTCCTCTGCATGTTTTCATTTTTGCTTTATTCTATAAAAGTTTTTCTATTCATTCAATTATCTGAACAGTCTAGTTTTGGATCTATCTATCTATCTATCTATCTATCTATCTATCTATCTATCTATCTATCTATCTATCTATCTATCTATCTATCTATCTATCTATCTATCTATCTATCTATCTATCTATCTATCTATCTATCTATCTATCTATTCTATCTATCTATCTATCTATCTCTCTCTCTCTCCTCTCTCTCTCTCTCTCTCTATATATATATATATATATATATATATATGTATATATATACATATGTAAGTTTTAATCAAAAGATAATTAAAAATAGCAATTTTTGTATTTGTTTCCTAAATCATCAATCAAGTACTGATGTGTTTCATATTTATTCATTTTACTCTTTTTTTCACTGATGGACATTTGATTTTGTCACCACAACTAATAGCAGTAGTGACGGATGGAATAAATAGTCAGAAATAAAAGAGAAGCATTTAACCTTTAACCAACAAGTCTAATCTATCATAAAACACTGCATCTTTTAGTGTGATGCTCTGTAAATGCTCTGAAAAAACCTATCCTTTTTTTGTTAAACATAGTAAAAAGGACATTTTTTCACACTCAAATCTGCTAAAACAGTTTAACAGCAGCTAAAGCCCAAATTTGAACTGGGCAAACTTAACATCTGAGAACACTCTGAAAATCAAACGGCTCAAATAATTAGAAAAGACATATTAAAGTAAAACCACTGTGGCATATGTTGTATTATCTTAGTAAAAATATTAATACCCTAAAATGTTAATTTGTTTTGTCAAGGAGTTGGATTTCATTTTAATTATGATTGTTGTTGCTTTTTATTATCATTAGAAAAACAACAACAAAGGAAGCTTTATTGAAAACATTAAGAACACAAAAAGTCAGACTAATGTATTCAAGTGCTTAGTGTGGGGACTTTAAAAGTTTTATTTCTGGTTAGAAAACAGAACCCGCGTCCTGACGGCTTTCTGCAGCAGCACTGTGGGAGGGTAATATTCAGTGCTTTGGCTTACATTAACCACACACCAGGCTAACTTTCCCCCTGCTCAGTCTCAGTGGACTGAAACTGAAGTTTGGATTTCAGAGTTCCCCCTTTATCTCTCTTACATCAATATCCATGCTGGCACTAAGTGTTGCCAGACACCAACTCGAAGTCCTGTTAAGTTCGGGTGAACATGAAGGAAGAGTGGTGGGGATGGTGGATGGTGGTGGGATGGAGGGGGATTGTCCTGCTTGAGAAAGACTTACTCATTATTCAGTGGTGCTAGACTGCCCCCTGCTGCTCAGCTGCAGAATAAAGTACAATTTATGTTGATCTAATAAAAAATGTGTTTGGACATGGTAAAATAAAACAAAGCATATGTCCTCAAAAAGAAAGCTCTTCAACAGTATTAGATGTATTCATCCTCTGACTCCTTAACAAAAGAGTCTTATTTTCTATTGAGTCTATATCTCTGGTGATTAAACCCTGACTTGTTATTCTCCATCAGTCCACACAACCATCATTCATTTTTAGTAAATCAAGCGACCAGCAAAAAGTGAAAGTATATCTTTCAAAGCTGTCCCTTGCTGTGGGCAAAGACGAACTCCTGACTTTAAAACTTTAAAAAGTTAGAGAGGTTCTTTGAAGAGAAGTCAAAGGAGCAATTTAAAGAGACCCAGAGTGGTTGGTGTGTACCGCTCACCGCTATGGCGTCACAGCCAGACATGTGCAAACACACGTAGACACTCGAATGGTTGCTTCTGTACCTGTCTTTGCTTTTTTCCCCTCTTTTTTTATTTCAGCAGGGTGAATTTTTATCTAAATGCAAAGCAGGTGATAGGTGCTCCAGTTTCCTCTAGAAGTAGCTCCCTTGTCTGGGCTCTCTGCCTGATAAGAGTCCTACTTTGCCTGACATAAAAGAGCCCGGTATCATTTCCCCTGCCTCCCCAGCAACCCCCAGCTCGTTGCCCTCGCCCTTCCCTGGGCTTCACAAAGCTGCCTCTATTTGCTCCCAATTCAGGGCCCAATTGCAGATAAAGTTACAGCAAATTTGTTTGGAGGAAGAGCCGCTGAGGCCTGCAGTCCCTTGGGCAATAACAGCCTTGTCTTGCAGGGGCCGCAGGGGAGTGTTGGCAGCGGCAGGAGAACAGAACCCAACACCGTTCAGCCCGACAATGGCCTCAACTTTCTGCAGGGCAAGGCGAAGGAAAGGAGGGAGGGGAAGGAGGTATAGGAGATAAAGAAGAACGAGCATGGATGGACGAACGGATAGCAGGGAGAGACACTCTGCTTGCAGGTGTGGATAACGGAAGCAGGCGCTTAACCCCAAGAAAAGGAATGGAGACACCATCCACAGACACACACAAAGACACCACCCATCATGCAAGACAGGAGGTAACTCCAGCAGCGTCCATTGTGCCAATGCCTCAGGCAAAGCTGCCACGGTGGCTGATTCACTGTCGGGCTGGGTGGGTGACAGCAGTGTGGGTGTGAGAGAGAGAGAGAGAGAGAAAGGCTTCATGTGAAAATTTGCAGTATCTCTCTTTCTCACATATGCACACAAAACACACACTAATCACAGCTGGCACTAATGGGTGATGTGTACATGCGGCTGGCATTTCAGGATTGGGCAGAAGGAGACCATGAAGCAAAATTTAAACATTTTTTTGTGTGGAGGGAGTGTTCTGCTGTGACATGTTATGACAACTGCATTTTGATGCACTTCTAAAAACTCTGCAAAAAATATCACAAAAAAGTCTCAACTATGTCCCCCTCAGGCTTGCTTGCATCTGATAAAGTGTGCACATTTGTTAGTTTTGAAAGTAAATTGCCCACAGAAAGTTAGGCAAAACATCTGTCTGTAGGCACATGTGTGCGCACACACATGGACATGATCGCACGCAGCCGCACACCTTCATGAATGCAGCACCTTGGCCAGATGGCCCTCCATAAAAACCCACTTAAAGAGATGAGTGAAGTGATTAAGAGGCCTCTCAAAGTAAGGGAGAAATGAGATGAAGGAATGGAAGGAGAGGGAGGGAATACCTGTGTGGAGAAGAGGCTCTAAATACTCAGATGCTTTTAGCTAAGTGCATACTCCTACGCTAGCAGACTCCCTAAAGATTATGGGTGGGGTTGGGAAGGAGGGGCACACAATGACACCTAAATTTCAGAATTACTCTAAACTATAAAACACTTTGTCCTTGGCCTAGATACACTCTTTGTCGTCATTTGAATACTCTGGGTTAAAGTGAACACAATAAGAATAGGCTGAGCTGTTAATCAGGAATGCTGTGCACCTTGCGTTTGAAACTATGCATGTTTGAAGGTTGAACAGCTTCACGGGTATTCACACAAAGCTTGAATTTTTAAAGGCTGTACCCTTCCCTCTATTTTAACCATAGAAATTTAACATTTTTTAAAATGACAGTGATTTTTGTGAATTTCTTGATCACTTTATTTGTCTGACCTATTTACTTATCCCTAAGAGATCAGTGACAAAGAATAGGGGCAAGTCCAGAGGAAGAAAAAATATATAGATTATCGTTGGAAACTAAAAATGTCACCCTTTTTCCAAGCGGTGCATGAGCAATACCAAGTACTAAGATGTCATGCTGACAACAACAGTCTTCAGTGTGTAAGTTGTTGCTGAGTGAAAAGTATGTTGACTGGTTTTTTCAGTATTTGTGAGGTGTTTAAAACTAAAGTCAGAGGAAGCACAAAAACTGTAAGGAGATTCTATGAAGAAAACATGTCTGTTTATTCAAGCCGCCACAACATAGAGAGGTCAGCAGAAAACAGGAAGCTGATGTTATTATTATTCTGTAAATAGAGAAATCCTGATTAATTGCAGAGCTGTGTAACACTGACTACTACCTCATTTATAGAAATCTTGTTTAAGGCTCCTGGGTAGCTACAATACATGAATAAAGAATTTAACAGTCACAACAGTAAATATGTTTTTTTTTCAAACATTAAATTGAACAAGATGTTTTCATTTTGAAATAATACTGTGGAAAATGATTAAATATGTAGTAATTATGGCAAGCTTTGACATTTTACTATGTGCAAAAGAAAGTAAAGGAGCTACTATTTGTCTTGCAACTGAGTAGATGAAATATAGGGGTTGTTTTTTTGTTTGTTTTATTTGCACATATGCACATATTTGTCCCAAAACCTGCTGGATTTTGCTGTATTTGAAGATTTTATGTGATGACGACATTTTTTTTATTTTAGTATGAACATATTTGGTCAAGACCGATCAATTTCCAATTAATTTATAAAGTAAAATAACCTCTTACGTTATTTACAGTAAAAAGAATAGGCTAAAATCGGCAGGTCAGAGCTTTGCAAAACCACCCACAACATCTCCAATTGTCCAATTGTGCATTCCAGACTCTCTTTGTTAGTTTAAAACTTCGGACAGTCCTCTCTCGGTAGCATATACAAGACCCCCCCCCCACACGAAATATAATGGAAAATGTTAACTAATTAATACGACGTCTCTTCTGACCCAAGTCTTGTGATGACAGGGTGACCTGCAGTACAAGCACACACATACAGCCTCTGTGAAGATTAAATTGGTGTCAAACGGCCAAATGAAGCTAATGTCTGCAGTGGAGACACTTAGTGCTTTTATGGTAAAGGGCCGGGTCAGGGTGGGCCCACCTGTCCTGTAGCTACTAAAGTCAGTGGACATAAAACAGACAGGTATAAATTCCTGCTCTGTCATTTTTTAGGGTAGGAACCTCAAAGCAGCCTTTCACTGCCCTGCAGTAGAATGTCCTTTACTGATAGCTCTGCTGTCCAATTATGCTTCACCTTTTAATAATAGACACAGATGACAGAGGAGAGCAAAAGAGATGTGGAAGAGACTAGTGAGTAAGCAAGAGAGAAGAGGTCACTTCTTCTGTGCAGGAACTCCTTGTAGTTACATTTACTTCATAGATGGACACCAGAGGGTCTCACAAAATAATTTTCAAGCTGCAATAGCAATCCTACAAATCTTTACCAGCCAGTGAGTGTCAAAACAGTCTAATCTCAACAGAAATGGTCCTCAGAACATCTGAGAACATCCCTGCTTGTGCCTCTGCTCTGTGTGTGTGTGTTGAGTGTATAAAAAGTGAAACTGCAGATGCTCCCACACCTACCACAAAAGCACAGATGCTTCTCTGCGGAGATTCCCATTCGAAGCAGCTGTTGATGTAGCAGCCTGTGTTGATCAGGAACATGATGCAGCGTCTGACTCGGTTAAAGTTGCGCAAAAGCAACTGAGGGAAAGCAAAACAAATGATTGCCTTAGACAAATGAAGTCTTAGAGTCAAAAATGTACCATAAAAAGAAAAGAACAGACAGTTATGTAGACAATATATCATTTCATTGTGAACATTGCATAAAGCATTTAATAAACCTGGCAGGTAATAACACTTAGTGGGAGAGAAAATGAAGCTGGAAAAGTGACACTAAAATACTCTTAATGATCCACGGCTTTGCATTGTAACACTTTGGAATAAAGATGAATGCTTCAACATCTTTTATTAATATGTAGACAGAATTTAAAATCAAGACAATTTTTAGATCCGGATATCATACAATGGCAGATCCAAACCTCTTAGTGCTTCATCTGTAAGTCTGCCTATAAAATCACCCACACCTTTCAATTACAGCTCAAGATGGATTTAAAATTATATTTCAGGACTCACAAAAATGTTTTGTTTATTGTTAACAATTTCCAACAACATAGCTCTGTGATCGCATTTTTATTTCAAGCCATTATTCCAAAAAAAAGAGAAGTGGTGCTGCTGCCATCCTCCTGGGTTTCCAGCCTTTCAGGGAATAGCATAACAGCAGCAAGGACAGGAAACTACCCAATCAGGTCACCACCAGCCGAAATTGTTCCCAGAGGAGATCCTGCCTCACCAGATCCCTTGATGAAAAAACACCTTCAAAGTTGTTGTTTTTTATCTGTAAAAACAGGTTATTTATTTAATGTGTCTCTACCTAAGTGTGTGCATCTAAGGAATTTTGTTTTCAAAACATATAAATGTTATATTTTATTGCCAAAATATCTCTGAGGACAGTAACATTCTCAACTTATTTTCAGTCATTATGTCTATAACTGCCTTGCTAAGAATATTTAAATTTTATGTGTCACAGTGTTCTGCAAAACTATTCAAACCCCCAGATTTGTTTTCACTTTTTTGTCAGTTTACAGTCACAAACTTCAGTGTATTTCAATTAAATTACCTGCAATAAACCCAAACAAACAAATGTAGTAAATAACCGTGTGCATTTTGGGTCAAAAAGTTTAATTCTGATGTCATCTGATTAAAAAGTGCACCCTTTCCACATATGTGTGTTGCTGTTGTGTATTGTACACTCTTATAGACTTCTTTCTAGAACAGCTTTCTTCTTGCCACAGTAAAGGCCAGATTTGAGTAGTGCATGACTAATAGTTGTCCTGTCATTGGATTCTCCCATGTGAGCTCTTTATTTCTGCACCTCCTCCAGAGTTACCAAGCTTCTGTGATTACTCCTCTCTTGGCCTGGCAATTCATATCTTGGCAGGTTTCCAACTGAGCCATACTTTTTCAATTTTTATTAATCACTTCTGCGTGAGATGTTAAAGGCTTGGATTTCATCCTATAACCTGATCCTGCTTTAAACTTCTCAACAACTTTATCCCTGACTCGCCTGGAGTGTTCCTTTGTCTTTATGATGGTGTGCGTTCAATGAATTTCTCTGTAGTTATATCAAGATTAAATTACACAGAGGTGGGCTCTATTTAAGAATGATGTAGATTCTGAGGGCAATTGGTTACACTGGATTTTATTTAAGGTTGTTAGAGAAAAAGGGTTGAGTACAAATGCATTTTCCAATTTTTTTTAAATTTTATTTTAAAACTGTGACGCATTTTTCTTCTACTTCACAAATATTCACTATTTTGTAACAGTTTGTTACATAAGATCCTAATACACTGCTCAAAAAAATTAAGGGAATACTCAAATAACACATCCTAGATCTGAAAGAATGAAATATTCTCATTGAATACTTTGTTCTGTACAAAGTTGAATGTGCTGACAACAAAATCACACAAAATCATCAATGGAAATCAAAAATTTTAACCAATGGAGGCCTGGATTTGGAGTCACACACAAAATTAAAGTGGAAAAACACACTGCAGGCTGATCCAACTTTGATGTAATGTCCTTAAAACAAGTCAAAATGAGGCTCAGTATTATGTGTGGCCTCCATGTGCCTGTATGACCTCCCTACAACGCCTGGGCATGCTCCTGATGAGACGGCGGATGGTCACCTGAAGGATCTCCTCCCAGACCTGGACTAAAGCATCCACCAACTCCTCGACAGTCTGTGGTGCAACGTGATGTTGGTGGATGGAGCGAGACATGATGTCCCAGATGTGCTCAATCGGATTCAGGTCTGGGGAACGGGCGGGCCAGTCCATAGCTTCAATGTCTTCAACTTGCAGGAACTGCTGACACACTCCAGCCACATGAGGTCTAGCATTGTCCTGCATTAGAAGGAACCCAGGGCCAAACGCACCAGCATATGGCCTCACAAGGGGTCTGAGGATCTCATCTTGGTACCTAATGGTAGTCAGGCTACCTCTGGCAAGCACATGGAGGACTCCTGCATTGATGTGCCATCCTGGATGAGCTGCACTACCTGAGCCACTTGTGTGGGTTGTAGCGTCCGTCTCATGCTACCAGGAGTGTGAAAGCTCCACCAACATTCAAAAGTGACCAAAACATCAGCCAGAAAGCATAGGTACTAAGAAGTGGTCTGTGGTCCCCACCTGCAGAACCACTTCTTTATTGAGTGTGTCTTGCTAATCACCAAAGATTTCCCCCCGTTGTCTATTCCATTTGCACAACAGCATGTAAAATTGATTGTCAATCAGTGTTGCTGCCTAAGTGGACAGTTTGATTTCACAGAAGTTTGATTTAGTTGGAGTTATATTGTGTTGTTTATGTGTTCCCTTTATTTTCTTGAGCAGTGTACTTTTAAGTTGGTGGTTATGATGTCACACAATGTAAAAATGTTCAAGGCTTTGAAAGGCACTTTATATTAAAGCCACCGTTTAGTTCTGGAAAGCACTTAAAAACTGGATTATTTATTAATTGAGTCCAATGTCATAATTGCAGTTATGAGTGTGGAAGATGATGCATGTCTCCCCCACCCCCAACATCCCACACCTTTCTTTCTTGGTGTGTGAATGCAGCAACAGAAGGGGAGCTGATGCCGTACAAAAGAACCCTCCCAGGGCAGTCCCTCCAAACCAGCCAATGACATCATCATTTCGAGACGCTGACATAGGTCATCTCTATGAGTCAGGGGTAAAATAGAGATGGGGAAAAGAGGAAGAAAAGCACAGAGTGAGCCGAGTGAGGGGAACAGCAGAGGAGGCAAAAATGGTGAGGACAGGGGGGGACGAGGCCCGTGGCCGCGCTCGGCTGTGCATGGCCTAACATTGACTGCTGAGCCCTAACGGTCACTCATATGACACATCTGATGCGAGCCAGCCCCTACCATTCATCCCTTTGTGGTGCCGCCACACTGAGCAGTGTGACAATGAAGTGCAAAGCAGCAGTGGCAAGGAGGGCTAACTATAAGGATGGCCAATCTACTTATGCACCCCAGAGCTGACAGCTTGACATTTCTATTCACCATTCAGAGTTGATACGAGGGGGAAGAGTTGAGAAAAAGGGGGTGAGAGGAGGGAAAAAAAAAAAAAAAAATGCTGTTTTTCCTTCAATCATCCTGTTGGATCTTGCCTACACAGTTGTTGTGCTTTACAGGATGCCACTCAGCGGTGTTGTTAGTTTCTGCTTTGTACATTCAAGCAGAATAGGGCGTCGAATGGGTGTATGGAGATAGGGGAAAAAGTGTAGGAGTGGCAGATGATAAACGTTAGCTGCAGATGTACCTGTTTGGACACTTTAGGCTCCTCCTCAATATACTTTTGTTCGACGGGAGTCAACGTCCTGAGACCAGCCTTCACCTGGATAATACAGCAAGCACAAAATCTCACAAATGTGATAATGAGGAGCAATGTCTTGATTATTTCAAAGATATTGAGCACTGAGACAGCATAGCAGCACATGAATATAGAGCATGCCCCATGTCAGTGTCAAGAGAAAAAGAGAGGGAGTGCAGGAGAGAGCTGTAAGATGGCCGCTGTAGGACACACACGGCGATGGTGAATGGGCGAACAAAAGCTGAGGAGAGGGAGTCTTCGATAATTAAAGCCAAAATGAGGACGAGGGACGACGGATGAGATAGAAATGGTGGTGGAGGGGGGACAAACAGAATAAAGATAACAGCAGTACAGAAGGGGCAAATGCTGGAGAGAACAACAGGAGGACGAGACTGAGAGGATAATAAGGGGTGGGAGGTAAAAGGGAAAAAAAGCAGGGAGGAGACTCAAAAAAGCAAACGAAAGACTTACAGCATTAAAAATCACGTCTATTTCGAGAAAGATGACCCCTTTTGTTGGCCCTGTCAGCTCCTTGCTTTTCAAGACGTAGGCTTTGCGTTCTCCATTTTGGATCTGTGGGAGAGGGACATGACAGGCGTCTGTCTGGCAATACCCGGCTGAATCGGCTCCCCGGGCCACCTTTGAACCCCAGCTGCTGGCGCTGACAGGGAACCCAAAACAACTGTGGCAACTCTGACAAGTACCTGTTCATTACCCACTGCAGCTTGGCTCTGTCAAACAGAAATTAAGTATCCTGGGGAATCATACTGTTACAGCAAAGCGCAGATATATGATGCGCACACTTCTTTCACAAGCTATCTATATTTTTGCCAAATATAAGAGGCATTCTTCTTTCACCTCCAAGTTGGATCTTTCTGTCTATCAGCACCATTTTCATCTCATTTCTCATCTACTTACTTTATATCTTCTCAGCAATCAATCTATACCTTTTTTTTCCCTCAGCTCTTCAATTTATTTCTGCTTCCTGTCAACTTTTTTTCTTTGAGAAATAATAACAGTGTCATCAGTGGAGATGCAAAAATAACCTCTGCTTTTTATATCCTCTTCTGTTTTTATTCTCTCTGTTCCTCAGCTGTATGTTCTCTCTTTATTATTCCCCAGGGAGGAGGAAAAAGAAACACAAACAGAAATCTTGCCTTTGACTCACATTTAGCAAAGGGATAGCAACTTTCCCAAGGAAGTCGGCACTTCTGTCTCGGTCTTCGTCGTAGACGGTAACCTCAAGCACCGAGTGGATGTCCTTGACGTTGCTGGACCACACACAAAGACAGGGACATAAGTAAGCTTAGGACTCAAAAGGGTGCGGAAGCCGTTTCATTTCATAGATTTACAGAGGATGAAAGGATGAAGGATGAAAAAAGCACACAAAATGATCTAACATGTCCACAATTATTCACAATTATTTTTGAAAAGAAATTATTGTATTTTTAAAAGAATAATGTATAAATATATCATATATTACACAGCAGTATGGCATATTAACTTTTTTATTTATTTATTTAAGTGTTCCGGTCAGCTTGTTAAAATAATCAAGACTGCAATGAAAAAAATAAAATCCACTTTTGACACATATTTACAAAGGAATCAAAATTATTATTATACACAGTACAGCTACTCAGTTTGCTAGAAATAAACATTAATGTAAATAAAATGTATTTTTCCTAATATTTAGGTTCATTTTATTTTACCTTATGTCATTTTCAATTTGTTTACAGAATGAATATATTTAGGATTCACAAACACCCACATTTAACAAGCAAATATATTAATTAATATTATTATTTTTATAATATTTGTAACATAAAAATCTATTTACGAAATTAAATTTCCACACTGTTAAAAGTAAAAAAGTATAGATTAGAAAATAAAAAACACGCAGTTCTGAGGACAATCAAAAAATAAATTCTTAATATTAATTTAAAATTGATTTAAAAAGATGCAATTAAAGTTAGCTATAAATACATAAATAAATAGAAAAAAGTTTTACAGTGAAAAATACTCACAAAGTGAAGACCTTGTTCCACTGTGGGTTTAGATTTTTGTAGACGGTGTGTGTCTGTAGTCTATCGTTGCTCAGCTCCACCACGCAAAATGGATCGCTTTTACCTGTCAAGTATAAATAAAGTACACAAATGAGGCCATATTAAAAGACAACATAAAATAAAAAGCTCAGTCTTTAAGAGTTTGAGAATGCTAAAGTCTTTGTTTTTCCAGCAGGATCAAATCAAAAAGTCTTTCTATTCACATAGGATACCCAGAACCTCAACATGCTGTCATACTGGACATATCAAATAAGCAGGATTCATCAGGACTGTAATATGGTTCTTTCATTCTTCAGTCCCCATGTTGTGTACATTAGACAGCACTATATAATTCGTAAGCAGTTTCTGAAAACATGGACCGCCAGAAGAAAATTCTGGGACAACTGTGCCCTGGGCAGGCACAAAGAGGGGGTTAAAAAGAGGAAAAAACCATAGAGGCCTTTAAAAGTCAGAACACAGAGGTCAGCACAGAGAACTTGAGGGTAAGAAATAAAGACGGCCGAACATGGGACGTAAGAAACAAATCTGGTTTATAATCTGTGATTTTAAAATGAGCAAGTAGAATACTGATAGCAAATGTGCATTAGAAAAATCAAAAAGGAACGAAAGCAATGATAAATAATGAAATAAAATCATGAAAGAGCAGCTCAAAGAAAAAAAAAATCCTCCCCATCATTTCTATCTTTCATTTTCTTTTAAAGGATTGATATGAGTAGATACAAAAATTATTATTTAAACCTGGAAAACTAACAGATTCAGAGCTTGTTTGGTGGACTTATTTTTCTTAAACTTTACGATGTTTGGCCAGCAATAAAGAAATTTATCACCTGGCTCACTACTAATCATATTGAGTTAATTTAAAATGTATTTAACCAAAACGTTTGATTCAGAATTTACAACAATTGTGAAATAGATAAAACCCAATCATACATCTATTTCTTCCCTTAAAAATAGCCTGCTGTAGAATAATTATAAAAGCCAGTAATCTCCCATCCTATTATCCATTTGTTTACAAGGAGTTTATGTTAAGAAGTCTTCATACAGAGTTAAGAAAAATGAGACCAGCTCCCCACATCCCTGCCAACCTCCCTTCAATTGAAAATAACTGTTAATTCTGACTTTGATCATTATGCTTCATTAAAAAAATCCGTCAGGATTCATTTTGCTTTTCATTCATTAACGCGTGAAAAGACTAGGTCAGCAAGTTAAAATGACACATTTAAAAAGACAACGCCAAAATATTAGCTGAACACTGTTGCATTATACAGTTCACTAACTTTGGGACTGAGTTCAAAGCCCCCCAAAAGACTGTGGTTCTGTGCGTGAGTGTGAGTCATGGGAGGCATGTGTGAGTGAGTGTCATCGATTGGTGTGATTTTCTTCAAATGTTGTGACAAGGGCAGGACATTTAGTGGGTGTGCAAAGTAAATGTCAGTGTGATCAATGCTGAGGCGTAGGTGTTGCCTTTTATATCTGTTTGTGGTGCTCTATTGATCCGAGCGGTTTCAAGTTGATATTGGCAGCTCTGACTTCTGTGACTTAAACAAGATACATTAAAATTGACAAAAAGGCAGGGCACACAAGAGCCTAGTAGTCAGAGCATCTGTGTATTATTTGCTGTATATTAACTGCATGTGTTCGATTTCCTTAGATTATGATGCAGAAAAACTACTTAAAAGTTAGATTTCTGTAGCAGTTTTAATGTATAAATTTTTTTTAAATTATCATAGTAAAGTTTTAGAATCACAATTAATCAAGGAGCTTCCCCACGTATTAATGTTACCCCCAACAAATCAAGCCAATAATTTAATTTAAATGCAATCAGCCAAATTTGGATACGGAAATTATTTCTGCAGCGCATTATCCCCCATCCAGTTGCCCCCAGTTTTCACTCTAATATTCTATCTTTAATGACGCGGCCAGTTGTTATGGGTGATGAACTTTCACCTTATTGGCTGCCAAACACCAGAGGCAGCTGTCTTAACCAATTACACGCTCAGGTTTGAGCGCCACTCATTGCCATCCAGGTGATGTCTGGGTAAAGCTCCTCCCACCCTCTCTGGGTCCCATTTCTGAGATGCTAGCAGGAAAGGAGTGGACTTAACTTAATTTTAGAGCACTCTGAGGTAAACTTGGAGGAGGAAGCAGCAGAAAGAAGAGTAAAAATGTAATTGTCCCTCAAAAAGCTTAAAGCTGGTAAGAAGTTTAAAGTTGGAGAGGAAACATGCCAATGTATCACAATATTATAGTGCCTTGGAAAAGTATTCACCTATTTAATAAATAAAAGTAAAATAAATAAATTGATAGATTAGAAAAGTCAGCTTGAGTTTAATTTAACCACAGTATAAATCCTTTATGGTAGACACACAAGAAGAAAGATAATGTTAAAGGAAAGTTATAAGAAGTACTGTTTCTCAGGATTTCCACAAGCCATGTAGGTGACCAAGCAAACATGAGGAAGAGGGTCACATGGAACTAGAAATGAATCTTTTGGTCCACATGCAAACACTGTTGTAGCAGTAGACAAATTTTGCACATCTTGCTGAATCATGCTGTGAGACTGAAAATGACTAAAACTGTAGGAATGATGGATGGAGCTAAAATCATGGAAGGGAATGGTTTAGAACAAAAAACATCTGTATGTTCAAATGGCAAAGTCCAAGCCAGACTTGAAAATTGTTGTTCACAGACACTTTCCACTAACTTTGAGTGAAATTGGGCTACTTTATAAAGAGCAATAGGAAAAAAAATGTATTTAGATGTGAAAAGCTGATGGAGATAGATCCCAAAATACATGAGGCTGCAATTTGCAGCAACAAAGCATTGAATCTGATTGGCTAAACACAAATTCACGGTGCACTCAGAATAAATAAAAAAACCATGTATTAAGAGTATGAACAATTTTGCTAGACTCCACATCTTTAGTTGAAAATGCAACTGAGTTGAACATTTTCTTTAACTACATAGATCTGCTTCATTATTGCCTGAAAAAGAATCTTAGCATCCAGTTATGCCGATGAAGCTGCTGCTGCAGGTATTGGCGTGTGTTTGTGTGTGTGTATCGCTACTGAAATGTTCTAACAATATAGCATCCACTCAGAGGGACAAGAGCTGGCACACAAAAGGGATTGTTGGTTTTAGGGACTATTTTCAGTTATCCTACTTGGGTTGGAGTGGAGCTACTCCACAAAAACACTCCAATTAGAGAGAGATGGCCAGAGAGAAGAGAGAGAGAGGAGGAGGAGGAGGAGGAGGAAAAATGAGGAGGGAGAGGTGCCTGAATGGGAGCTAGATGGTGAACTCTCTCTGTCTCACTGACCTCCTCTCTCCGTCTCCCCTCCAGCCTCTGTCTGTCTGTTTGTCTGTTCTTCTGTTCCTTTCTCACCTTGCTCCTGACCCTCTCTTGGTCTGGGTTGTTAAAATGGGGTGTTCATGTGGTGAGGGCTCTTATGGGGCTCTTACAGAGCGATTGTTTCTGCCAGTGACACGCACAAAGACACACATGCATGCACACACGTAGACTCAAAACTGAAGTAAGCCACTTTCAAATAACCCCTTTTTACCTATCAGTTCACTCACTGAATTCATCGGAGCCAAAAGAAATACATTAACTTTATTTCTCTAAATGTATATATTCAATAATGTCTCAGATGGAACTGTCTGAATATAACATTTCTTTGGCTCTGAGAACAAAGCTTTTAAAATAAATAAAGATGCACCAAATAAACAGGCCAGAGACTGGGATTGGCCAATTTTCTGCTTAAACCGGCCCTGATGGGTGACCGGCCAGTTGGAAACTCACAAAATACGATCTGTGAATTCAACATGATGCAAGTTGTCACTGACTATGTATGCTATTTTTAGTATATGAGCTGTTTAAAAATGAATTCAGATTAAACAAAATTAACTATGTATTAGAAAAAAATAAAATAAAATATTTTCTCTTAGATGCTGAGACATGTCTGCAGTTCATTCAGACTGCAGGAGAGACAACAGATTTGGCACATTAATGAAATTCAGGAAAGTGCTGTGTTTTATCTTTTGCAGCTTTCGAACTCTGTTTTTCTTAGAACATGCTGGGTTGGAAAACCTTGGCAGCCTTTTGGAAATTTCAAGAGTTATGATAAGGAGTTACATTCTCAAGGGCAAGGTGTCCAAAGATTGGCCTGTGGGCCACCTGCAGCCCTCAGAATCAGTTTGTGTGGCCTGTGACCATAATTCAACAATGGCACAAATCTGAACCACCAGCACAGGTGGTTGTACAGATGGACCCGTTTTTGGGGGACATGATTTTAACTGATTCAAAGCCTTTTAAAATAGAATAGAAAATGCTAAGCACGTCACATAGCATTTGTTTTTGTTTTTTTTTGTTTTTTTTACTAAGCAAGTTTCATTTCAATTTTATAGTAAATAGGACCACTAACATCCAGTGAAAGCAAGCTAAATACACTATTTCATTACAGCCTAAGCTACAAAAACTTATCTTACATGTTTTCTGCAATACTGAAAAGGTGACGGATATTTTTGCAGTTTTGCTGTTAGTTTATAAAAGAATCCATAAACCTCAGAGTGAATGATGAGCCTTGCAACGGTGTCACAGCGCACATTTCTACTCAGAGTGAAACCCATGAACCAGAGAGCCATTAGCCCTGCACTCTGACTGCTCCTGTCGCTCCCTGCAGTAACCCAAATCAACCAGCTCCACTCTGTATTTGCTAATGGGACTGTGGATGTTTCAAATGGAGAAAAACTCTTGTCTCCTTACCACACATACACACACACACACACACACACACACACACACATCCTTCTCTCTTTACAAGATAATACAGAGTGAAAAACTAGGCCTGTCCACTGTAGACCTAATTAAAAGTAAGAATTAATGGAGGATAGAGGATTCAGAGAGAGCAAGCAGAGAAAGCACAGGAGGAGGGATGAGAAAGATTTGTTGGTTCAAATGTGTACTTTTTCTCTATTATTCAAATGAGGAGCCTGCATCTTTGTTAAAAATGCAGAGACAAATTTAGCGTTCTTGCACAAAGTAGGCTTCAGCTTTCTCTTAGGATTCTCATTCGCGATTACCCCTCTAAAGAAAATTACACCCTGACTTTGAGCTTAAATAAGTATCAGATTGCTGGTAAAGATAGATTTGCAACAGAACTACTTGGCGTGTTATTTGTTAAAAATTAAGAAACATCTCCGGTGCATTGCAAAAGTATAGATGTTCCCTGAACTTGTTTACACTTTGTAAGGTTACTGCCACAAACATCAAGGTTATAATTTTTAGGATTTTATGCAACAGACAAATGCAAAATAAGGCATGTTAAGTAGAAGGAAAAATAACTGTATTCAACCTCCTTTACTCTGTTAATAACAATGGGGCTCAGTGGGTAGAGCTGTCATCTGGCTATTGGAAGGTTGTGGGTTCAATTCCAGCTTCCCCTTGTCACATGTCCATGCCCCCTTGTGCAAGGTACTTAACCCCAAGCTGCCTACTGATCACATATCGGTGTATGCATGCATGTTAGGGGCTGCGATGGTGTAAAGTGCTTTGAGAGGTCAGCATGACTAAAAAAACGTTCAGTCAATTTATCATTTAGAATCCAGTGCCACCAACTGCCTACAGAAGTCACCTAATTAGTAAATATTACTGAAAAAACAGTTTATGGTTAAATGCCAGTTGACCCCAACTGGTAGGCTGGGAAAAAAGAGCAATAAAAAGCAGCAAAGAAGCTTACTGTAAAACGTGGTGGTAGTTGCCTCATGCTGTGGGGATGCTTTTTTTCAGAAGGAACAGGAAAAATGGTCAAAATTTATAGGAATGTAGATGGGGGTAAAGTCAGGGCAATCCTGGAGGTAAACCTGTTAGTGGTTGAAAAAGCCTAGCGACCAGGGTCAAGGTTCCCATTCCACCAGGACAGCAACTCTAACATAGAGCCAAAATGGAATGCGTTTGAACAAAGCACTTACCCATGTTAGATTGGTCCAGTCAAATTCAGACCTAAATCCAAAAGAAAATCTGTGGCAAGATCTGAATATTGTCCTTCACAGGAACAATTCTCCACCCAGTTTGCCTAAACTTAAGTATTGACTTAAGTTTACAACAAAAACTTATACACTTTTCAGATTTTAAATTGCAAAAACAATAATAATCCACCAAACATCTGTGCATTACTTGGTCTATCACATTAAATCCCAATAAAAAATCTTGAAGTTTTAAGTTATAAAGTGAAAAAAATGTGAAAACGTTCAAAAGGTTTGAATACTTTTGCAGTGAAAACCATGCAACCAACTAACAGCAGAAGCACATCAAAAAATCTATTTTATAACTGCGCTGTTTGTACCTAAGGTCACCAACTTACCTGTTACATCTGCGGCCATGAGTCCCTCAGCTCCGATGACCTTCACCTGCACCACGCCAACATCTTTCAAGTTGTGGAGCGACCTCCAGAGGCTCTGCGACATCACAAGAGCAGAGGTGAGGAGCCAGAGATGACAGCTAAAAGCATCGAAGTGAAAGGCAGGTCAATAACCTGACATTTCATTAGGAGAGGAAAGGGTAGAATATGTCCTTTATGGGTTCTTTATTTGAAAATGTAGAGCTGGCATTTATAACCAAGGCTAACAAAAGGACAAATCATAGAATGTAATTTGACAAAGTACTCGCATTTCTGAGTTTACAATTTGTACTTTTTAAATAGGGGGATTTTTGTGATTAGGGTGAGGGAGATGAACCATTAACATATCGGCTAAACATAAAGTGATGTTCAGCACTGAAGAAACATTAACAATGTTCTCTGTTTTCCACAAACTCTGGACACATTCACAATAATACAGCAGGAAGGTTCATTATATGGTAACATTAAAGGTTTGATCACATTTATTTACAGTTTCAGTAAAATCTACTCAAGGTTATTGAAGCACATATGCATCATTTGTATGTTCTGTGGTATTTCTTATAGTACTTTGTTTTTCCATATTAGGAGGGACTCCTAATAAAAAGTTGGTTCATGTGATAATTGAGATATTACAATGAGTAGATAAAACTGGCAGTGATATAGTAGTCATGGCACAAGGCCATAGATGCACACTGACCTTCAGAGATGCATTGATCGCCAGAGAGGAGAAATAGTCTACACAGGGTTTTAATAACAAGTATAAATAGAGATGATTGAGTGAAAACTACTGTGCAGGTATTTATACCCCCATGTACACATTTTGTCACATTGAAACAGCAAACATGCATATATTTTGTAGAAATTTGCATCATGAAGACCAAGGAACACAGACGGCAAACACTTTTGCACGACATTTAAAGCAGAGTTAGGTTATAAAACAATAACCCAAGCTTTGAACGTCTCACGGAGCACTGTTCAATCCATCATTCGAAAAGGAAAAACGAGTTTGGCATAGTTGCAAACCTACGAGACATGACCCTTCACCTAAACTGACAAGCCAGGAGAGGCGAGCATTGCTCAGAGAAGTAGCTAAGAGGCCTGCTCTAACTCTGGAGGAGCTGCAGAAATGCACTGCACAGGAGGGAGAATCTGTTCTCAGAATAACTGTTGGTTGTGCACTTCACTATTCTAGCCTGTATGGAAGAGTGGCAAATGAATAGTAAGTGAATATAGTGAATATAGTCCTGTTTTCAATTTGCTACAAGCTATGTATAGGGCGCAGCAAACATGTCGAAGTAGCAAAAAGGATAAAGTTGATAGGAAAAAAAGTTGTTACAGCCAGCAAAAGACTTGTGAGTTTTATCATCATAAGCACTGAAAAAGACCTCTATCATTTTTGTTCCACTTCACAAACATGCACTATTTTTTGTTGGTCTGTAACATAAAATCCCAGTAAAATACACCTAGGTTTGTGGTTGTGATGTGACAAAATGTGAAAAAGTGCCAGGCACTGTGCCTGGTAAATCTGGTACATAAAAGGAAAACCTGTAGAGATCAGGGCCTGTCTATGAGGCACACACAAACAATCCCGAACTTTGCTCACATCCAACCACTCAGTTACAAACACAATCATTTTAAAAAAATTTAACTCAGGCCAAACTGAGTGGCGTGCCTACATGTCTTAAAAGCAGAGTGAAAACGCACTTCAATTTAATTTATTTCTCTCTCTCTGGCAATAACCCCTTCCATCCCCACAGGAGTAATTATAATTTGAATTTCAGAGTCAGGGCTAGGCTACAGACTTAATTCATTATTAGCAACTCTGTCAGACTCTGCCTGTTTCCAGCGATATCATTGTCCAAAAACCTCTCTAAAGGAGATGAGAGGGGGACGAGAGTGTGAACGAGGTAAAAAAGAGAGGGAACGAGTGCAGAAAGGAACATGCAGAGAAAGAGGGACAAGTATCAAGTTTGATGTTTGATTCGGCAGAAGATACCGCCCCAGTGAGAATCAATAAACAACAGAGGGCAAAAGAGGTCACAAGAGAGGCAATGTAGTGAAACTATTCAAACAGAAGTATTAATATGTGATTATGTCTTTTTATGTTTTTGGACCAAAACATGTAGCAAAAAGCTAAGTTACTGCATTGTGTATATAATTAGAAGAAACAGGAGGCTAGATATTTGTATGACTTCATAGTGGAGCACCAGTCTTCCAGTTAATACACTTACGAAACCTTCTTTTAATTTTCTACCCTACAACCATTACTCTTCATCTCTTCCTACTCCCGTTCCTGCTGCCTAAGGGGATATCCAGGGTTCGGCCTCAATCCAAGATTGCAAAAGAGAGAACACACCCATCCTCCACAAGGATTCAAATCCTCATCAGATGAGACAGACAGCAATAGACTGACTGGACAGGACATGGGTACGAAGATAGACAGATGAAAGGACCAACAGCCATGCTCAGTTTTCCTTGCATCTGCGCGCAGGTGGAATGATGGGGATAAGGAGGAAATGAAAAGGAGAGGTGAACAGAAGACAGAGGACACATTATGGATAGAGCTGGCTTTCATAAGATGAACCCCCTGCCCCCTGTGTGACTGACAGCCCATCACCATGACATCTTCTTTCTGTCTCTGTCACACTACGCAGACATATAAACACACAAATGAATCAGAGCTGGCATAGTCTTATGACTCACTGTCCTTTTTCCAGCATGCCACATTTCATCATGGCTGTATTTCAGAAACATGCTCATGGCATCTGCCCTGCAACGCATAAGCTTCCTGATATTTGATCAAATAATGGTGAAGATTCAAACAAAAAGCATATTCTAACCCCCTTTTCCTGCTAATTCCTACTCATTTAAATCAGGATCACTGCATGCCAAGAGTCTCAGTGAAAGTTGTATGCTGCTCGTCATGCACTTAAGGACAGCCTTTTATGGGTTCTCACTTTCTGCCCAGGTTGTGTCCTTTCACTTCCTCTTAGAAAAGTGCACCTGAGTGTGTAAGAGAGGTGCTGCCACCACTGGTGTACACAGTTGGTGGATTGCCACCACTTCAATGGAGGTCACCCTGTCCTCCTTGTCTCATCCACCCATCTCTTGGCCACCTCAGGCCCATTAAGAGCCATTAGTGTGCATGTTCCTTTGCCATTATAATGCATAAATCTCTTTCTCTCGTTTTACCTCTTTTTCTGTGTCCTCTAGTTCTGAGGAACAACTAATTAGGGATAAAGCAAAGGTTACCATGAGCAACAGAACATTTAATGCAGCTACACCAGTACTGTCCACGGTGTAACACAAATTCAAACATAGTAGCTGTGCAGACATGCATGCAAACCTGCACTAAACACACACTCATGTATAGATGCTCTGATCAGCCAGTTTCCAGAATATTTTAAACTTGACTACCCAGTCAAGTTTAAAATAGTCAAGATTTTGTCTTTTTATTAATACAGCAGTAAAATCCAGTTTATCTGCAGAGGTGTGTAACAGGCTCTTCTTGCTTTCTTCTTGCTTGTCACACATGCTATGACATTGCATGTCATGCCAATATAAATAATGATGCTATTGCTTAATTATGCTAATAAAAATAAAATTGTGTTAATTATGACTGATCAGAGAAAGGCTGCTTAATGCTGAGATCTATTTGCTAAGATCAAACACAAAAGTAAATCAGAGCTTTTAATTTGGACATAGCTGTTATTTATATTGAATTAATGTTGTAGAAATAAAAGGAATATCATGTGATATGGTGCATTTCTGTATCTTATATAGTGCAAAACAAGGTTAGTAAGCTACAATGAGATGCATACTAATAAGCCCTGTGCCACGCAGGTGTCTTTTATCCATTCTCATCAATGGCCTGAGATTGAAGTGGGGCAACTAACACCTGCTGGTTTCAACACAGTGACCTCACTGTGGCCATTTGAGGTGTGGGTTTGAATCTTTATGTGTGACAAGGACATGTCTGGGTCTAAAAACCTTAAAATGTACAATACATAGTAAAACAATGCCTGCTGCTTAGTGCTTTCAATTAAAACCTTCCAACTATGTGTTTCCATTATTAAGCTGCATTTTACGCTTCACTGTAATTTGTAAATCTATCTGCTCTCTATAGCTGTGATGATAACACAGTATTGATTTTCCCCACAGAAACATTCCATTTTATGAGATATGGCTGACACACAGTAGGTAGCTACTGTTTTTGGATGTGTCTGCATGTGAATGTTCACTTGTGATTAGTGGATGCTTTGTGCTGCACAGCTGATTCTAGGTTGATAAATATCAGTCAGTAATGGTGTCTGCACATGCACGTACAGTACACATGCACACGCGCGAACACTAAGGAGATTAGCGGGCTTTCAGCAGCAGTGTTATATATTAGTGGTGGTACTTGGTCTAACCAGAGCTCTTTGATAAGGTATGTCTTTATTAAATTCTCCAACTGAAAGACTGCCAGTCTTGGGAAAAGGAATATGTTAATAGGCAGAGACCATTCAAGTCTTCAAACTGACCTCACTGTGCCCCTCCATCTGCAACCCCCTACTTTCTTCCCCCTCCCTCTATCTTTCCATCCCTTCATCTCAAAAGAAGGCCAAGGAAGAGGCAGACAAAGAGCTGAGGTTGCTCTAAGAGTGGGACAGAAATGGGGAGAGCAGGAGAGAGACGGCGGCAGGCAAAGAAGGTAGGTGAAGGAAGCAAGATGTGCCGCCTTTGGTAAGGCAGAAAAACGGGGTCTGCGCGAGTTGTGAGAGAGGTGAAATAGCTTTTTCTTTTCATTTTACACGCCTTCCCATCCCGATGCAACCCTCACCCTTTACCTCTCGCCCCCATTACACACATTCACTCAAACACACATACTGGTGTTCAATCTCTCCGCCGTCATTTTGTTGCTTTCAGGAGAGGCACAGCATGGTTTCGTCTCGGTCCTAGAGCTCCACCTTCTGATATGAGGTGGTTTCTGCAGCGGCGAGCAAAGCGGACGACCTCCTGTGGCTAGCACCACCAAGATCATGTATGCAGGTCGCTGCAGTGATGTTTGCCACTTGTTGGAAGGTGTAAATATACACCAGCAGGGAGGTATCGGTCACTGAAATCCAGCCATGTTCTGTAATATCTCAAACAGACAAAACGGATGTGAACACATCCAATCCCGCAGCATCACATGTTTCAGCACTCTTAATGGACGCTGTTGTGCAGAGATGAGGGCTGTCAGGGAATCATACCTTTTGATGAGCGCGATCTGGGACTCTTTGTAGCAAGGACTGAGAGTGACGAAGAGTGATGGGTGAATAAGACTAAGACAAAGACTTAAAACCATTGTGTTAGAGCAGATGGACTCTAAAGGTTTTCTTTCTAATTGTCTATTTTTCTACTCTATTCATCTCTAACAAAGTAAGCTTAATGACAACAATGTAATAAAACAAGTTAAATTCTAACAGTTTAACCTATGCCACTAATGCACAACTTGCATTTACCAAACCAGCAATGCACGTCTGCACGATTCCTGAACAATTACTCCAAAGACATTTCTCTTGATCTCTTAAACCTTTGTTTCCTAATTGTTCATCTACCCCTCCTTTGTGTTCTGTACCGTCAAATTTTAAATCCCTCCTGTAAATATCAGCATATAAAACAGGGAAAATCACACTGTATTTGATGTGAATGTCCCTTAAGTTTCAATAGCTTGTGGCTTTCATTAGAAGAGGTTTGCAAACTAATGCTCAAGAAATGTGTTGTTAGAAACAATAGTGTGTCTAGTAATGAAAATAAAGATTCCTTTTTGAAATGTCAATATGCATCCCCGAATTATCAAGTCACAGTGTCAGGAAAATGGTCAGTCAAAGGGTCCAACAACGTGTGAAAAAAATACTGTTTTAACAATTGATGCTTACTAGATAAAACAGGGAGATAGATGTGGCAGTACCAGTATTAGTAGTAGTAGTGTTAGTAGTCAGTTAGGCTTAATACTTTATTAGCATTCATGGCTATAGCAATATTGTATAAAAGACAACATTTATTATGTAAAATAATTTAATAAAAACATTCATACAATTGAGAAACAATTTAGGTCAGCTTATCTTAATTGAATGCACAACAAAAAGCCCATCCATCCATCCATCCATCCATCCATCCATCCATCCAGATTGAATTTTAAAAAATATGTTTTTATTTGGCTCATATTAATCCCGATAAGGCTTGTTCTGTACCGGCCTATTATGCAAGATTTAAAGGTAGAGATGGCTAAATGTTTTCCAGACTCCTTTATAACAGAACTAGCCTTTTAATTTAACTTTGAATCATCAGCTTCAAATCAAATGCCAACTTCTGCTTTATAAATATTATCTTACAGTGCTTACACTGCACACCACAAGAGGGCACCCATTTATATTGTACAGACATGCAAATAAGCAATAGAAACCTCATTCACACGTCCATCTTTTCCAAACTCACATATCTTTGCATGATCTGGTGCCTCTCATGTGGATCATCCAACATGTTGACGGACAGATCTGAGATGGAAACCGCCGCGGATGCAGTGAGTGTGACCAGTATTACCAGAACACCTTCTCCTTCCTCAAGTGGCAGGTCCAGCTTGTGAGTGTGTTCTTTACTGAGAAGCGACAGGTCAATAGTACACCTAAAATAAAGCATAAATAGAAGGTTGAATATACTGCCCAAACTGTGCTTGTATGTGTTTAATAATTTCATTAAGAACATGTTTGCTCCTTGCTGCGACGAAGAAATGACCCTCAAAACAAAACAGAAAAATACAAACCACAGTGTGTAGGAGGTAAGAAACAGAAGACAACTTATGCAAAGCTGATGTATTTGATACCTTTTAGTAGGCACTTAAGAGCATCCTCTCAACTGGATTGATTTTCTGGCATAGACTTAATGCATCTGGAGTTAAAATGGCAGGCCAATAAAAATGACATGACTTGGATTTTTGCAAGCCCTTCAAGGCAAAGGTTTGCTAAAGTGGGTTTAAATTTACACACTTATGCTATGCACTGCAGTAATTCGACCTGAACAAGGGTTAATAAATGAGCAGTTCAGTAAAAAAGAAAACATATCCACTTTAGATTACAATGATAAATAGCCCTTCTGGCTGTGAGACTTCAGTCAGTCATTTTCTACCGCTTATTCCATAGTGGGTTGCGGGGGAGCTGGTGCCTATCTCCAGCAGTCTATGGGTGAGAGGCGGGGTACACCCTGGACAGGTCGCCAGTCCATCACAGGGCAGCTGTGAGACTTATTTTCGCCTAAGACTTATACAACACAAGAAAGCCCCAAAGATCTAATTTATATCAGATTTTACTGAGGTGCACTTGGAAAGAAAAGAAAGAACATAAGTCATTGATGAAGACTACTGTACCTGCCCATGAAGTCATCTTTCTTGCCAGCATCTTTGTCCCAGACTGTGATGTCCACGAAGCCTCCCTGCTCTTCATACAGGTGGAAATCAAACTGCTCTCTCCACTGAGGGTTTAGTGTTTTGGGAATTGTCTGAATGAAACAAAAATGGATATACTTGGCTGGTCCTCCAGACTCAATTATTTGCAACTAATTTGCTAAGTCCTACACCTAAGCCCAAACGATTTATACACCCGGCAGATATAGATTTTAAATTACTTTGATTCAAACAATAAAATGTGTTTCTGAAAGGAAATGAGACAGATATATCTCTAAAGATAATAAACTATGTAAAATGAGCATCAATTTAAAATAAAAAAAATTGTTTTTAATTCACAATTTATAAAAAAAAATCTAAATTATTTAAAGTCCTTTATTAGCATTACAACAATCAAACTCTTGTTATAAATGCTGAACAGCATGAAAAGAAAAAAATATTTCATGGAAAATGCTAATGAGAAACAGAAGCGTAAGAGTCATGAGAACAGAGAAAAGGGAATAATATCCAAGTGCTAAATGTTCTGGTATATCCACTGTGGAATTTTTGAGCTGATTTTTTTCTTTTCAGTAATATTCAAACAAACACAAAATATTTCTATTTAATAAAAATAGTTGAACAAGAAGTCTGAACAAATAGTTACAGGACGGGCCTTATGGGGACATTTAGAAAACCAGGAGTGAAAATGAATCTCTTTGTTTTTTTTTAAGTAGTAAATTTAAAGCTTTATTAATTTTATTATATAAGATAATTTCATTTAAGTATTGGACATATTCAGTAGCTATGCCTTTACCTTGCTCTTGTACTTTTGATGACCCATCCTGAACTTGACATAAGGATCGCTGAAGCCGTTGGCATCCATCGGTTGCAGGTTGCAACCTTCTATTAGACTGACGCTGACTATACCTCGCCAGAGCTGGGCTTTTCTGTACACATCCGAGAGCCTCATACTCTGATACTGCAGCAAGCACACACATACGCAGAAATGAGGAATTATTTTCACAAATGAGAATCCCTTATTAGCACATGCCTGGAACAGACACACAATAAGCAAACACAATATGGAAAAACTGCACCATAAAACAATAATTTTGGGCTTTTGATACACTTCAGGGATTTAACCAGCATCAAAAAAATTAACGCAACCCAGTAACAGAATAAAAAAAAAACCAAAAGATTACAAGTGTGAACCAAACATAATAATTCATCTGAATTTATTTTGATGTTGTAATCTCCTCACATCACATCCTGTACTAACTGTAAATTACAAAATAGCTACTGTTTAGTAAAATCCTAGAAGAAGAAACATAATAGTAGAAGCAAAAAATATCAAAGGTGTTTTTTCTTACTGGAAAATTACAAATATCTGCTCACAGATTGACCCATAATGAACATCAAATTGCATTCTCATTTTTTGTGTGTCAGTAAAGCCAACATTAAAACTATAGATTTGGTAAAAAAAAAAAAAGGTTGCATACAGTCTTCTCAAAATCTGGTGTAAACATGGGATGCTTCTAGAATGCTCCAGCATTACATTTGTTATTCTAACAGTGTTGTAAACTGAACTTCAAACTGATTCTTCTATGTTCTGCTTTCTCTTTGTAAAGTTTTTTTAGCTCTTAAAGGCCTATTAAACCTCTCTTTGAATCATGTCAGTATCCTTCACTAAAACTCAATCTAGGCTATTTATTTGTCAAGCAAACACAAATCCACCCTCCATCTCTCGCTCACTCTCCCTCTCCTCCTTCCTCGTTAGGCAGAGTTTATTAGCATAGCTTTTGTTTTGCGGGTGAAATTCATTAAACTCTGAACAAACCCTGCCTTGTGAGTGCAGGCCTTTGATCTGGAGACAGAGCCTCTTAATTTCCATTCTCCAGACATTAAACAGTTGCGAATTGCTCCCTGCAATGAAGTCATCTTGCCATGCAGCAACTCCCACAGCTTCCATTAATTCTGCTCACTCGCTGCTGTATGCTAATGATGAGGTCACTGTTTTGTCCTAACAGAACATGGCCCATTTATTCTTCTATTGTTATCTACAGTGTCTTGCAAAAGTATTTATACCCCTTAAGTTTTTCACACGTTGTCATGTTGCAACCTCAAACTTCTGTGTATTTCTATTGAAATTTCATGTTATAGACGATAGACGATAGACTGTAAAGTTGAAGGAAATGGATGCATGGTTTTCAGAATTTTAACAAATAGGAATTTTAAAAAGTGTGCGGTGCATTTCTATTTAGCCCTGTTTACTTTGATACTCCTATAGATAATGCATTACAGCCAATTGCTTTCAGAAGTCTCATAGTTGGTAACAGAGTCCCCCTATGAAAAACACCACACATCACTGTGAACACACCAACCCCACTTTAAAACATATTGGGGGCAGCCTTATTCTGTGGGGATGTTTGTTTCAGCAGGGAGAGGGAAGCTGACTAGAGTTGTTGGGAAAATGAATCGAGCTAAATACACGGGGAAAAAATCTTTTAGAGGATGCAAAATACTTGAGATTGGCGTATACTTTCACCTTCTAACCGGATGACAGCCCAAACATTAAGCCAATGCCACAATAGAATTGTTAAGAGAAAAGCATATTCATGTGTTGAAATGCTCCACTCAAAGGCTGGACCCAAATCCAATTGCAAATCTGTGGCAAGACTAAACAAATAATGCTCACAGGTGTTCTCCATTCAAGTAGACAGAGCTTAAGATGTCTTGCGCAGAAGAATAGGCAAAAAAAAAAAAAAAAGAGTCCTTAGATGTGCAAAGCTAGTAGAGACATCCTCTTAAAGATTTGTAGCTGTATTGCAGTGGATGGGGGATTTTTATTTATCAGTGGTGATTGTTTTTGGGAAAGCTGACTTGCTATAAGAATGCAGCAGTCCTATTGGTATTTTGAGTTCTTTTAATAATACTACTGTCAGGAATCGTGGATGGCTTTTTGGTAACGGTTTTATATTTGATAAACATGCTAGTGCACTGGTCCAGTCTAGCTTTTATCTTTTGAGGTTAATTAGCAAAATAAAACCCTTTTTACCTTATAGTGGCCTTAAAAGGTGATAAATGATTTTATACTGCAACTCTCTTTATCCAGGCTTGGACACATCTCTCTTAAGTCGCCTGTAGCACCTGTAGCTCCGTGAGCATAACAAGCAACATGACCACATTACTTCCATATTGTTCTCCCTGCACTGGTTGCCTGTACATTTTAGGACTGATTTTAAGAGTTAAATTTTGGTCTTTAAATGTTTCAATGGTCCGGCGCCTCCTTATCTACCAGAACGTTTACACAAGCACGTTCCCAGAAGAAGTTTGAGGTATATTAATCTTCCTCTTACTGTAAGGATGGCAAACACTTTGAATGATATTAAGTCCCTTTTAAACACCCATCTTTTTTACATGGCTTTTTGTTACAGTTGTGCAGAAATATAATGCATTACTTCCTATTACTATTTTATTTTCTTTTACTTACTGTTCATTACTGTTTTTAGCTGTTCTTCACTTTGTTTTTTAATTTGTCTATTTGCTTTATTGTGTCTTATTGGTCATTTTTTTGATTTTTGCTTTCTTTTTCAGCACTGTTCACTTTGGGTGTGTAAAGTGCTCTACAAATAACGGTTGACTGATTGATTGCAAAATTCAGTAAACCATTTATAATTATTCTTCCTTTTCACAGTTACACGCCACTTTGTGTTAGACTTTCAAATAAAATCTCAATCAAAACATTGATGGTTGTTGTTGTAACATGACAAAACCGGGTATAACATAATAACCATGAGCTCTATGCAGTCCAGCACACAGACACGGAGGCAGTTAGCACCAGTGCAAAGTAAACTTGTTTCAGCTAATTCCCAAGTCACAGTTGGATTGGCCCAGTTCTGAGGCTTCTATTTGGAAAACCACACAACAGAAGTTTATGTGCTCAAGTCCAACTCAGCAGCCATCTTTATTATTCTTTATTATGAGTTATGGAAACATTCAGCTCAATTCAGGGGTCATTAAAAGTACAACTGGACTTAAAAACACCTTTTTCTTTTTAGTTAAAAGATACTCTGAAAGAAGCTTAATATGGGCCAATAAAGCGGATCCAATTTTTAGCACAAAATTGTCTTCAACGATATTGCTAAATAAGGCTGACAAAGGAACAGTTGACAGGATTCATGCACGAGCAAATAAGGAGAGGAAGAATCTTAGTGAGCATGCTTCATGTTTAACCTGACAGCAATCAAAAGCCACAGTAAAATAAAGTCAAAATGTAGCACTTGATTTTATGTATGGCAGTATACGTAACAGAAAGTCAAAACTATAGTTGCAACTGATGAAAAAAAAAATCAGTCACCTAAAAGCAAACATGTTTCCCAGCTGTTTTGCTGGAAAAGACTTTTTAGTGGTCCTAAACTGCCTTATTTTCTTACACAGAGTCTGCAATATGTTGCACACATCAAAGGTGAAGAAGGACACATACTTGAAGAAGTGTTCAGCAGCAGCTCTGAACAATTTAAATCACTGCACAGTGAAAAAGTGTTTGCCCCCTTACATATTTCTTCAGTTTTGGTCTCTTTTGTCACACTTAGCTTTAACAAATTCTACATCAGAAAAAGATAATCACAGTAAATACAAAATGCAATTTTCTAATTATTCTTATTAAAGAAAAAAAGCTACCCAAACCAACCTGGCCCTATGTGAGAAAGCAAATGCCCACTGTTTTAAATCATCTATTAATGTGATCATTCACATTATTTTGGTTAAGTTTTACAAGCCATAGCGGGACTGTATTACTGACTGACCTGTAGAAGCAAGAAATAGGCAAAAAGTTCTGAAAAAAACAATACATCATCCCACAATCAAAAGACATTCAAAAACAGATCAGAGGCAAAATCACTACTGTCTATCAGTCTGAAAACGGTTAAAAAGACATTTCTAAGACTCCAGCAAACAACAGTGAGAGCCATTTTCTACAAATAGATAAATGGTAAATGGACTGCACATGTATAGCACTTTATCAAGTCTGAGAACTCCAAAGTGCTTTACACTACAATCAGTCATCCACCCATTCATACACACATTCACATACAGTGGTAGGCTACATTGTAGCTACATGTGCCCTGGGGCAGACTGACAAAAGTGGGATTGCCATACAATCGGTGCCACCGGGCCCTCTGACCACCATCATAAGGGTGGTCAGAAGAAAGCATTACATCTTCCCTTGGGTGTCTAGCCTTGCAAGATTAATTCAAGGGTACCTTAATGACTCATACAGGTCATAAAAGAACTCAGAACACCATCTAAATTACTACATGTCTCACTGCAGGTCAGTGGTCCTGATTCAACAAAGGGAAAGAAACTGGGAACAAAATGGCAAAACCACTGCTTGCTAAAAATAACATTTGCTAAAACCCATGTTGATCATCCCCAATACATTTGAGAAAATATTCTGTGGAGTGGTGAGACAAAACTAGACCTGTTTGGAAGGTTACATCTGGCATAAAACTAAAATCTCATTTCAGAAAAAGAACATGACATTGACAGTCAAACGTGGGTAGAACTGTGATTGTCTCTGCGTTGCTTTGCTTATTCAGGACCTGGACTATTTGACATAAAATGTTTAAACATTAAATAGACTATTTATGCTCAAAACCCCTCCAATTTGGCTGAATTGAAACAGTTATGTATAGATGACTGGGCCAAAATCCTCCACAGCAGTGTAAACAATAAATTGCCACTTATCACAAATGCTTGATGGCAGTTGTTGGTGCCAAGGTTGGCACAGCTAGTGATTAGGCCTGAGAACTGATTACTTTTTTTTTTACATAGGGCCAGGTTGGTTTGGTTAGCTTTTTTCCACCAATAAATGAAACCATCATTTCAAAAATTCTTTTATATTTACTCAGTTTATTTTTGTCTGATAATAAATTGTTTTTTTAAGATCTGAAACAAGTGTCACAAAAGGTAAATCGTTTTTACAATTGATCAGTATGAGAAAGTTAAAATAATATAAAATAGAATAACATAAAATAAAATAGGAAAATACTTAAGTCCTGCAGTTTGGTACTCATTCAATAATTCTTTTGGCTTTAAATGTCCATGACCAAGATAAAGTCAGGAATTGTAATAATTTCCCTCCACCCTTGATGTTTACCCACATCTAAAGTAAACCTTTAGGTCAAAGGCAACCTTTTTTTACACAGGCAACCAAAAACCATAAATGCATGCCCTCAGTATATATAGATAGCAAGTAGTATATTGCAGCTTGTGGAAAATAAGCAGGTGACAATGGGAACTGAGAAAAAAACGGATGCTAAAACCATCGTGGAAGGAAGAAAAGAAGGATGGGAGGGATAGGGCTGGGGAGACTCCATCCTTGTTCCGGGACACCAGTGAGGAAGGATAGGCGAGGTGCAGTGCAGTCGGTAGTGAAGTTACAGCAGAATCGGAGGTTTCATGAGTTACATGCTGTTTTAGTTTACCTTACTAGATCGTTTCCAGTTTCTTCTCAAAAGCATGGTCTGTAAATGAGACAAAGCGGTTACAGAGCGCCTCCTATTGACCTCTCGTAAAGGGTAAAGGGCATGGTGTGCACCAGGTTTAGATAATAGTTCTGACCTGAAGCAAAGTGAGGGTTAGATGAGGAAAGTGGGGCAGTTACAGTCATGCAAATTAAGCAGAAAGTGTATTAGCAGAGTTATTACATTATGTAATGATGTAGTTATATAACCACACATGCACAGACGTGTCTGCATAATATAAACAGCAAATTAAACCTGTGCCATTCCTACAGCATATCCATCTTCATTTATACCTTTTCTTACTTATTTCTATTCCTTATTAAAATAGAAAACTGTTATTAGCTCATTTAGACATTTTTATGAGGAAATATTGCACTGCAGCATTTCAGCAAGGAAGGTCTATTTAAAGTTTTACCTTTAATATTTCCTTGTTATATATTTCACAATTCTTGGTCTTCTCCTACAACAGTACTAGCTAACATTTAAGTATTTTACTGCCAGTGATCTATTGTTTTCATGGCATTTAATAGGAAATAAATGGTTATCCAATTGATATTATTTTATAACAGTAAGTTTTGGCTCTTGATTTTAAAAAAAATGCAAATATAAGCATCACTAAAAAGCTGTCTAATGAGAAAAAAATATATACACAGTGCTGTGCAAAAGTCATGAACCACACATCATCTCTATATTTTGTTAAAATAGCAGGAATACATCAAATAAACATAAATGGAAAACTGTAAAAGACAAGAAAAGAGTTTATATGATTCTAACAAGCTTCATTTGGCATGACAGCCCGGATTCTTCAGCTTATGCAAAACTATCATTAGCAAGCGTCTTTAAAGTGTCCTTACATAATCTTTAAAAATCGTTCTTTAGTTTCCTTGAAGAAAAATCTCTATTACACTGATGAAAATCACATTCTGTTTCAATAATGCTGAGGTGCAATCTGTGATTTGTTGTGTTTTATTGTGTGTTTTGCTGCTCAAGATGTTCTTTTACTGCCCTGGCAGTCAGTTTGTGATCAATGTGCAGAACTGAGGTTGCTGCTAATCAGACATGTTATAAATTGTACAGAATGATTAATCAAGATACAGTGGTACTTTCTTGCTTTATCAATTGATTTAACTATTATTAGGCTAAAATGGGTCATTAATCAGAACAGAACCTTCTGGTTCTTGTTTTTTTAATATTATATATATTATTATATATATATATTATAACCAACTGTTACACAATCATGAAAAAATGAAAGTGGAATCTCTATCAACATTTTACCATATATCAGTCAGATAACTCATGTGTAGCTGTTTAAATACTTCTTTATTGGCCACTATAGAAAAGGTTTGAGTTTGGCATCTAGACTCCAATCCCATCACTCCACTGCCATGCTGCTTAACATGCCATGGAGTGATGAACACACTCCACCCTCCTAAACATGTATTCTGCATGTCAGGAAGTGAGCAGAGGGTCTCTGAGTGATCTCTGAGCCCAAATGGGGTTGCTTGGGACACAGGTTTGCAGATTAAATAGCTCACCCAAACTGGTAGGATATGCTTGATACATTTTGCCTAGTGTCTGAAAGATCATATGTAAAGCAGCAGCACAGCTCAAGTTGACTGCCGGAACTAGTATGCAGGCACTGCCTCAGAAATTATCTGGTATTTACTAAAATTATTTATATCTAACGTCAAATGTAAAAACACAACAACTTCAGTCATATTGCTTGTTTTAAACAAAGATGAAATATCATACTTAAAATCCTAGAATCTAACTACTTTTTCCCACGACACGTTCTTCTTCCCCTTAGTCATTCTCCACATGAATGATCAATATGAGGGATTGCTAAAAAGTTAATGATTGGATGCAACTGACTTCCTTAGGTAGAAATGTGCACAATGAACTGAACTTACGGCATTGTTTTATAATTATGATCTAATTAGAAAATCTGGGGCTGCACGGTGGCGCAGTTGGTAGCACTGTTGCCTTGCAGCAAGAAGGTCCTGGGTTCGACTACCTTTTTTGCGCCTTGACAGCCACCCTTTTAAGGACACCACTTCTGATCTTTGGCATACACCAGCAAATTAATCAATGACAGATAAAGCATTCTCAGGTCATGTCCTAGATCACTGTGTCTTTATTCCTTTTTTAATTTGTAATACAAATCTTTTTCTAGCTAAGAGCTAAGAGGGTTAAGAGAAGTTCACCTTTTATTTAGAATAGTTTCCCAGACTCTTAATTTCTTCTTTTTGTCATGGTCTTGGGTTATGTGGTGGTTTTCTTTGGTCCGATTTTGTTTCCAAAATAATGTATTTTGCGACTCAGAGTTAGATTTTGTTGAAATTATGTATTGTAGATGTTCTATCTTGTTGATTTGTTTCATGTTCTGTATTTATGTCCGATTTCCTCCACCTGTTAGCTAGCTTGTTTCAATTGTTTAGCTCTTCCTGTACACATGGTTCTAGCTATTACCTCCCTCAGAACATTTTTGTTCTTTTTGTTCATAATTAAAGTTTCATTCTTACTGTCCATTGTATAATTTGTTTGTTCCTGTCTCACACTAGATACATTGTGGATTTGTGTTTATTTGGCTTCTTTCTTTAGCAGCCGCATCAACATTAATTCTGTTTTAATTCAGTTCAGCTTGTTTAGATTGAACAAAATTAAACCAAACAGATCCAATTCATTTCCACTTACATAAAATCTATATTGATAGAAATTTTATTTGTATAATTAATTAATTTAATCAAATGTTTTAGGGACACACTTAAAGATAGATAAGATATACATTTGCAAAAAGTAGTGTAACCTAACATAGATTTAATCATACCCATTGCAGATTTAGATGTAAAGTAATCTTTTAATTTTATTAACATGTTTCGTCTGAAAGTAATATTTATGTTTATTAATGCAAAGGGTATACGTAATTTGTAATTAAAATGTATGTAAAAACAGATATTATTTCATTGGTATTTCTTTCCTTGTTTTTATTTTATCTTTTGAGCGATGCCTGTCTCATTTTCTATCAGAAACAAACGTCTTACTTAATGTGTCAATTTCAAAATCATTATCACTAGGCAATTATTCAAGTGATGCCTAATTAAAAGTAGTTACATGTTCTTATACTTTATACAGTCATGGTAAAAGAATGTAATGTAGAAGGTCTGTTCTTTACTAGATTGTAACATTATATAAATCTAACCTCAAGTATAGAAAACCACACACAAGTTCCACAATGCCCTTCTTAATCAAATAAGATGAAGTTTATTGTAGTGAAAAAACGAAGTAGACCCCAGATACATATTAAACAGCTAAAACCAAAGGAATTTAAAAAGGACATATTGATTTTTTTTTTTTGTTCAAGATGTAATTGTAAATATATTTTCTGGAGATGATCTGCTACTGTCTTGTGTATTATTGACCATAGGTCTGCAAGCCAAATGAAGAAGAAGCCAGGTTTACAAATTAGAAGCTCCAGCCTGGTTGCATGAAAGTCCATAATGATCCAGGTTAAAATTAGTTCTTTGCTGCATCAAAACATAAAGGATTCCCTAAAATCTGATCATGTACCTGGAAGAAACTGAAAGGCCTGCAGAAAACTTTGGAAATCTAATCTTGTAAAGATCACTTTTTAATTACAAAAAACTTTTTTTTAAAGCAAAACACAAAAAAATGAGGAGTGGCTCAAGACTATTGCACAGTAATGTCTCGCCTGTCATTAACTTAACGCTCATTCATGATTTAAACGTCTTTTTTAAATGTTAAAATCTAAAATTTGTTGTTCTTTTTTTACCACTAGATGGCAACAGAGATAGCGCATCTGCCCAACATTGTACCTTTCTTTTCACAGTAGGAGAAATCCAAAATGATGCTTAACCTAAATAGAATGTATTTGTTTTATTAAAAGGGAGCTCTGTGAACCAGAGCCCTGAATAAGCAGCAGAATTAAGACATCAGATCAAAAGGAATGAAATATGTCCCTTCTGACTGTGCCCTGATAGGAGCAGAACATCTAAGAATCCAATTAACCAAACAAATAATGGAACAGAAATAAATGTAACTCTGAATCACTGAGCGTGTCCACAGATGCACAAGCCAAAATAATTAGGAAAGAAGATATTCTGCTCTTTGAACATGCAACTTTCTGCACAACAAATTAACCACGCTTATGTTTATCTCTTTGTATTTGCTGACTTGTAAAGTTTCCAGAAAATGTGGCTGAAGTAAGCCTGCCCTTCCCAGTTCAACATAACCCACATGTGCTACTGATGTGTGGTAAACCAGTTTACCAACTAACAGTCCTGTTTATGGATTTTGTCAGTAATATATAACTTAAGTAGACCTGGTACTGTATACAGCACCTTGCAAAAATATTCAACTTTTCTACATTATTTTCACAAACTTCATTGTATTTTATTTTTATTTTATGCGACAGACCAACACAAAATAGCACATAAAGTGGAATGAAAATCGTACATGTTTTTTTTTTACAACTAGAAATCCCAAAAATGATGCAACCATCTTTCTTCTGGACTTTATTTGAGCCCTTTGGCTCATGAATTTGCTCTAAATCATTCTGTTGCAGCCTGAGATGCATGCTCGCTGTTCTGCTGGATGGTTAATCTCCATCCCAGTCTCAAGTCTTTTGCAGACTCTAACAGGTTTTCTTCCAGTATTGCCCTGTATTTAGCTCCATTCATCTTCCAATCAACTCTGAGCAGCTGCCCCTCCCTGCTGGAGAAAAGCAAGCCCACAACATCATCCTGCCACCCCCGTGCTTCACCTATGGGATGTTCAGGGTGATGTGCATTGTTTATCTTCCACCACACATAGCATTTTGCTTGTGAACAGAATATTTCAAATTTGGTCTCATCTGATCAGAGCACATTCTTCTGTATGTTAACTGGGTCTTCTATATGGTTTGTGGTAAACTTTAAACTCAGTTTGTTCAGGCCTTCTCTTTGGCTTTCTATGTGCCACTCTTCCAAAAAGGTCAGATTTGTGGAGTGCACAGCTTCTCTAAATACTGCACTCCTTGATTCGCTTGTCAGTTTAGGTGGATGCTTAAACAGCTTTATAGTTTAGTCATAGTCTGTTTTCAGAAGTTTGAACAGTGCTCTGTTAGATGCTTAAAGCTTGGGACATTGTTTTATAACCTAACCCTGCTTTAAGGTTACCCACAACTCTATCTCTGACATGTTTGCTGTGTTCCTTGTTCTTCAGGATACTGGTTGTTCACTTATGTTCTCCACCAAACATCTGAGGCCTTCACAGAACAGCTGGATTTACACTGAAACTAAATTACACTCTACTCACTAATTCAGTTACTTTTTATGAGGGTTAAGAGAGTATCAGGATAAAGAGGGCTAAATATAAATTCACGTCACACTCTTAGATTAAAATATTTTTAAAATCACATTTAATTTTCCCTTCCTATTTTAAATACCATTTTGTGTTGATCACATAAAATCCCAATAGAAATACATTTGTACATCTGTAGTTGTAACAACACAAAATGATAAATACTTTTGCAAGGTAATGAACTGTTTGTAGGGGTTTATTACTAGCTGGTGGTGTAGGTTGTTTGAGGATTGGACATAAATCGTGCAAGGGAAAAAAGTCAGATGAGCAAACATCCCCACAGATTTTACATGAATGTCTTACAGTATCCCTTATGTCTCCCTCCTTTGGCGACAGAGTGACAGCAAGCTCCAGGCTACCCAGGTTATGTTCAGGGTACTGCGGGTCCTTCAGGTCCAGTGTCACATCGAGTGTCCTGCAAGGATGGAGAGCCCAACATGTTCACATGCAATACTTTACTGTGAATGATGTACAGTAAAAGCATTGCATGTTCATCTGGCATTCAGAGGAAATTTCAACCATTCTTGTGTCATCATTAAAGAAAAAACAAAGCCTTGCAACAGGAAAACAGATGTTTTACTTCTCTCTTCATTTATGATGACCAATTTTAAATGGAAAACTTTACTGCTTCAGTTTTTCATGGGAGACATTTGCAAAGAGTATTCTATTCTAGGTATCTAGAAGAGTGATCAGATAATGTTTCAAATAATTGCAGAGGTAATAATAGTTAACAGAAAATCTTACAAACAGGCTAACATTGTTTAAGCTGTCTTCTGTATAGCTCAGGACAAAGCTGATATCCCTCTGTTATTCTGGCTTAGTTAGAAAAGTTCAATGGCTGCTTTAAAAAGAGGCGGTGTGGGCGGCGCTGATGTTGTAGGTGTTAAGCGGGCGACCATATACAGAGGCTACAGTCCTCGAAGCAGCCGTCCCGGGTTCGAGTCCCGGACCCGGCGACATTTGCCGAATGTCTCCCCCTCTCTCTACCCCTCTTTCCTGTCTGCCTACTGTCAAAAAATAATAAATAAATAAACGCCACTAGTGCCAAAAAATAAATAATTTAAAAAAAGAAGCGGTGTATCAAAAGATTATTC
The DNA here is from genome assembly GCA_036173005.1 of Crenichthys baileyi. NCBI lineage: Eukaryota > Metazoa > Chordata > Actinopteri > Cyprinodontiformes > Goodeidae > Crenichthys > Crenichthys baileyi. Next base: position 287,653 of record JAHHUM010001218.1, on the reverse strand, counting down.
TTTCTCAGTTACCCTGTGGCATCATCATCATTGCCTGGCATCAAAAGGACCTGACAGGCAAGACTGTTGTTGCTTATAAGATTGGACCCAAATCAGCTTTTTTTTTTAAATCATCAAGAACCTTAAGGAAAGATTTTCAGTTGTGAAGAAAGCACAAGGTTACAAAGGAGGTTCAGCAAGTTAGGAAAAATAACTGTTTGCTAAAGTGGATTCATCAAAGGGATTGGGTTGCCACCAGTGCAGAGTTTGCTCAGAAATGGCAGCAGGCAGAGTGTTAAGGTTCCTGCACGCACAGTGAGGCAAAACTGTGGTCAGTTGTCAAAAGGTGAGTCGATACGAATAAAAAACTGATAAAAAAAATCAGACATCAGATGTGAATAAAAAGCTTAATTTTATTGTGACATAAGGTTCTCACTAAAAGTCTCTGAAACCTTTGAAATGTTCAAGAATTTCAAAGCACCCCAGAAACATTTGACGAAAAGATCTGTTAGAGTTTGTAAAAAAAACTAAAATAAATGTCTATCTCAAAACTGTGGTCCATGGCTGTAGGAATATTCCTAAACATTTTCACAGCAGACATTTTGACATTTCATGTAAAGAAAAACACTGACAAAACAAGATGCACCTATACTTCAAAACAAGGTCACGGTAAGAATGGTCTTGAGCCAACAAACTAAAACTTGAGAACCTGCAATGATTTTTTTCATCATAACATGCCTAAATGTCCCCTGTTTAATACAGATGCTTCTAACTATCACCATGATTCCTTTCAGATACACAGGACAAGATAGGAGTTACAACAGCTGAGATCTTTCTGGATTATTAAGTCTAAATGTTGGTTGCAAAATGACCCTAAACCAAGACTTACTTCTGCTTCATTGGAGAAATGTGTTGGAATTTGTCTTTATTCATTTTTATTCATTCATTTTTTAAATTTTCAGATTAAATGATTTAATAATCACCAAGGTATTGCACACACAGCCTTTGGAAATGCAATGTCAATCAAAATTTGTTTGAGTGTTTAAAATCCTGTTTAATTTAAGCCTTGTAATCATTAGTGTTACTGTGAAGCAAATTACAACTATCTACCACAAGAGGGCAGCCACGGACTATCTTTGAACATCATAACATCACAAATAAGGATACAGCGTCTTGCAAAAGTGTTAATACCCCTTGAGCTCTTTTGTCACGTTATAACTACAAACTTAAATGTATTTTTTTGAGAAGTAGAAGGAAAATAGGGTTTTCAATACTTTTTAAAAAGAACCTGAAAACAGTGGCATACATTTGTACTCAGCCCATTTGTATTCTCTATCTCTGTATGCCTCATTTGATCAGAACACCTTCCATATGTTTGCTTAATGCCAATACATCTATGGCAAGAACAGAGAAATTTGTTCTTTTACTCAACTCATACATATGCCTATACATTATATGGTTAACCACACATGGCTCGTTGCAAATCACAAATGGGTCTTGCTATTTTCTTTCAACATTGGCCTTCTTCTATATACCCTTCCAAAAAGGCTACTTTTACCGAGTGCATGCCCAACAGTTACCCTGTAAACGGATTTTCCCACCTGAGCACTGTATCTCTACAGCTCCTCCAGTGTAACCTCTTGGTTGCTTCTCTGATCAGTGTTGTTCTTGCCCTGTCTGTCAGTTTAGGTGCACAGCTGTATGTTGGAAGGCCTGCATCTATGACACAATAGCTCTTTTTCATTTTCTGATCAGATGTTCACGTCTCACAGAGCAAATCGTTTGAGGTTGTTTTATAAACTAACCCTGCTTTAAATTTCTTCAAACTGCTATTCCTGATCTGTCTGCTGTGTTCCTTGGTCTTCGTGATTATGTTGGCCACTAACGTTCTCTAACAAAACTGAATATTTTACAGAACAGCTGGATTTAAACTGAGATTCGCTTACAACGGATTGAGGCGATTTATTTACTTCTGAAGGCTTTTGGTTGCACATTATTTTATTTCGGGATATCAGACTAAAGAGGGTGAATACAAATACAACTTTTTTGAGATTTTTATTTGTAGTTTTAATGCTGAAAATTGTCAGAATCTTCAAGGGGTAATAATACTTTTCCAAAGCACTACAATTGTTAAAAAAGTTGTGAGTACAAAGATATGAAAACAGACTGGAGCTTAGCATTAATTCTCGTTAAAGCTTGACATTATGACTTCTCTGCACTTGCCCATCACCAAAGGATTGGTCAATCTATACAGGAAATACAATCTGGTGTGACAAAAAGTAATTACAGCTTAAAAAGAGGCAACAGAAAGGATGAGAAAAAATACAAAGAGACCTTTGATGTTCCAGTGACTCCAGATGGAGATACGCTGAGCCCATGAAATCATCCTGAAGTCCAAAGTCATAGTCAAACACCTATAGAGAAACACAGCAAATGTCAGAAGAAAACCATAAACACATTACTTCTCATTTCAGACTTTATTTCTTTTCTTTTCAAGCTTGGTGAAGAAAGAACAGGCACCTTTTTTAGGACTTTACACAATTATCCAGAACACACTGACATAGACAACAAAGTTTGGACATCCATGATCAAATGTCAAGCTGAAAAAAACACTGTCACTTCACAAATCATGTTCAAGTAATGGTAAGCTACGGCTCATCTAATTGTTGCAATAAAGTCTAAAATATTAGAGCCATAGGTCATAGTTTCTTCGTATTTTAACGTAATTAAAATGTTGCAGTAAACTGAAACTGTGGATCCCAAGCTGATGTCTGAAAACATCAGACAATATTCCAAGACAAGTGCTTGTGGGATTACAAGGGCAGCAGATCCAAACACGATTTATAAAGTGAAAGACCTTCATACTGCAGCGGACACTAGATGCTTGAGCACTTTTCTTCTCCACATTGTTCATTGAAGAATTAACAGAAGATTAACTAAACTTTTCAAATAACAATTTAATGAAAGAGGTTTGCATGAAAACATTTGCCAAAAGACAATCATGAAACAATAATAATAACCACAATTAATGACCATGTCTATTCTATGTTTGGAGAAAAAAAGTGAACACAAATATATTGATCTCTTTATTTGTTAAGCACATGATGTAGGTGCTTTGGTTGTGTTTAATTTTTTGATATTTTGTAGCAATTCTTAAGGTATCTTCCTTAGAGTATTCGCTTATTCTGTGAACAAACTTCAGACTGGCAATCAATCAAATAGAACAAAATAAGGAGATGAAGGCAAAGTATTATACTGAATAGTTTCTTCAAAAGAATAATCAACCTAAAAACACCTAAAAATCCACACTGGGATGTCCTGGTAATACAAAGAGGATGCCCTCTGAATCTGGAAGAACTTTATACAACGAGCTGCAGCACTTTTCAAAGAGGATGGTCACATAGGTCTAACAACTTAAGATAAACTTTTATCTTAGATCATTTTCAGTCTCAGTCAATTTGAAATTAAAAGGGGTACCTTAGAGGATCATAAGCAGTCTTTTATGTCTTCTGAAAATATTTTTCACAGAAAAATCAACAAAAAAAAAACTATTTTACAATACATCAATGTGCACATTCGAGAATGATGACATTTGAAGTTAAAAAACAGACTTACCTTGACATATAGTGCCTCCTTGAGGGTTTCCACCAAAAGGCTGACTCTCTCATCCCACACCGGGTTTAGGTTTTTATGGATCGTCTTGCTTCTGAACACCTCCTTCCCTCCAATTTTAAACTTCACATATGGGTCGCTGGTCCCTGGAGATGAAAGAAACAAAAAAGAATGAATAGTGTTAGAAAAACACCAACGAAATCATTTAAAATATTTCTGAAATTATTATTTTTAAAAGGGTAAAACACTTGTGTAAATTATAAAAAGGGTCAAAGTACACTGGTCAAAAAAATAAAGGAAACACTTAAACAACACAATATAACTCCAAGTAAATCAAACTTCTGTGAAATCAAACTGTCCACTTAGGAAGCAACACTGATTGACAATCAATTTCACATGTTGTTGTCCAAATGGAATAGACAACAGGGGGAAATCTTTGGTGATTAGCAAGACACACTCAATAAAGGAGTGGTTCTGCAGGTGGGGACCACAGACCACTTCTCAGTACCTATGCTTTCTGGCTGATGTTTTGGTCACTTTTGAATGTTGGTGGTTCTTTCACACTCCTGGTAGCATGAGACAGACTCTACAACCCACACAAGTGGCTCAGGTAGTGCAGCTCATCCAGGATGGCACATCAATGCGAGCTGTGGCAAGAAGGTTTGCTGTGTCTGTCAGCGTAGTGTCCAGAGCCTGGAGGTGCTACCAGGAGACAGGCCAGTACACCAGGAGACGTGGAGGAGACCGTAGGAGGGCAACAACCCAGCAGCAGGACCGCTACCTCCGCCTTTGTGCAAGGAGGAACAGGAGGAGCACTGCCAGAGCCCTGCAAAATGACCTCCAGCAGGCCACAAATGTGCATGTGTCTGCACAAACGGTTAGAAACCAACTCCATGAGGATGGTATGAGGGCCCGACGTCCACAAATGGGGGTTGTGCTCACAGCCCAACACCGTGCAGGACGCTTGGCATTTGCCAGAGAACACCAGGATTGGCAACTTCGCCACTGGCGCTCTGTGCTCTTCACAGATGAAAGCAGGTCCACACTGAGCACATGTGACAGACGTGACAGTCTGTAGACACCGTGGAGAGCGATCTGCTGCCTGCAACATCCTTCAGCATGACCGGTTTGGCAGTGGGTCAGTAACGGTGTAACGGCCCTCCATGTGCTCGCCAGAGGTAGCCTGACTGCCATTAGGTTCCAAGATGAGATCCTCAGACCCCTTGCGAGACCATATGCTGGTGCAGTTGGCCCTGGGTTCCTCCTAATGCAGGACAATGCTAGATCTCATGAGGCTGGAGTGTGTCAGCAGTTCCTGCAAGATGAAGACATTGAAGCTATGGACTGGCCCGCCCGTTCCCCAGACCTGAATCCGATTGAGCACATCTGGGACATCATGTCTCGCTCCATCCACCAACGTCACATTTCACCACAGACTCTCCAGGAGTTGGCGGATGCTTTAGTCCAGGTCTGGGAGGAGATCCTCAGGAGACCATCCGCCGTCTCATCAGGAGCATGCCCAGGCGTTGTAGGGAGGTCATACAGGCACGTGGAGGCCTCACATAATGATGAGCCTCATTTTGACTTGTTTTAAGGACATTACATCAAAGTTGGATCAGCCTGTAGTGTGTTTTTCCACTTTAATTTTGTGTGTGACTCCAAATCCATGCCTCCATTGGTTAGTAAATTTGATTTCCATTGATGATTTTTGTGTGATTTTGTTGTCAGCACATTCAAATTTGTCAGCATATTCAACTTTGTACAGAACAAAGTATTCAATGAGAATATTTCATGCATTCAGATCTAGGATGTGTTATTTGAGTGCGCCCTTTATTTTTTTCAGCAGTGTAGTTCTCCCCACAAGGTGGGGAAAAGCTTTCAGGAAATATTCTTGTAGAATCTGTTAAATCAGAAAGGATTTCATAAAATGAAGAAAAAAAAAAGAAACAGTTCAACTCTCATCACGTGTCTGGATTCCTCTCAACATCATTGCCTCTGCTCTTGAATGGTTAAAAACCTGTTTTTTTACAGACAGCAATTTATTTACTTCACCCCCCTGCTCGCCTCATTCCAGTGGTGTTCCCAAGGTCATGTGCTTAGTCCTTTCCCTTTTTTCTACTGTATATACACCCAGTTCTACATCCACCAAATCCATAACCTTAACCCCCAACCCTCTTCATGCTAACCAACTGCACAGAAATAAGTTCATGGGTGCAAGCAAATCTTTCCACCTTAACTACAATAAAGTAACCTTTGAAAGTCTACCATATGGAACCTCTTTATTGCTACACTTCACCCTGCTGCCTCATGCCTCTTACAACCTGGGAAGACAGAACCTCCACCAGAGCAGCCCTTTACCTTTGGAACTCTTTCACAACTAATTAGAGACTCTACAGAACCATTTACATTCAAATCAACGGCCATAACACACCTTTTCAATTAGGGTTTTAACATTTGATACGTTGTTAAGTGCTCTCCAAATAAAAGTCTCTTTTTATTATTATTATATTGTTATTGGGTAATCATTGTTATTTGGGCATTATTAATATTAATAAACTGTAAAATTGCAGATGAATACTTTGATATGCCATGTCCTTAATGTTTTGTTTTAATCACATGATCAGTACCGGTATTTCATTCTGTAAGAATAAAATGTCCACTAGATGACAGAATTGTCTTCCAGCTTACACAGCAATACACATGGACACAGTACAGTTGCTAACAGAAAATTGCTTTCTATGAATGAACATTTATATGCAAACCAAGAAGGGAAGAATTAAATATTCCTGTCTATCTGATCCCTGCCTTATTTATTGAACTTATTCGCCAAGGATCATTATTGCATGAAAGAATGGATCTACAGTATCTTGGCTGCTGTTGTAGGAGGTCGATGGCTGAAAATGAGCAGGAGTGGGTCCAGCATGGAGGAGAGGAGAAAAGGTAAGCGCCCTCTTGGAAAATAAGCACAGCTATCCACTTATGACAATAAAACAATAAATGAGCTTCTCCTGGTGAGATAGTGAAAACAAAGTTAGAGACTCTACAGAACCATTTACATTCAAATCAACGGCCATAACACACCTTTTCAATTAGGGTTTTAACATTTGATACGTTGTTAAGTGCTCTCCAAATAAAAGTCTCTTTTATTATTATTTTATTGTTATTGGGTAATCATTGTTATTTGGGCATTATTAATATTAATAAACTGTAAAATTGCAGATGAATACTTTGATATGCCATGTCCTTAATGTTTGTTTTAATCACATGATCAGTACCGGTATTTCATTCTGTAAGAATAAAATGTCCACTAGATGGCAGAATTGTCTTCCAGCTTACACAGCAATACACATGGACACAGTACAGTTGCTAACAGAAAATTGCTTTCTATGAATGAACATTTATATGCAAACCAAGAAGGGAAGAATTAAATATTCCTGTCTATCTGATCCCTGCCTTATTTATTGAACTTATTCGCCAAGGATCATTATTGCATGAAAGAATGGATCTACAGTATCTTGGCTGCTGTTGTAGGAGGTCGATGGCTGAAAATGAGCAGGAGTGGGTCCAGCATGGAGGAGAGGAGAAAAGGTAAGCGCCCTCTTGGAAAATAAGCACAGCTATCCACTTATGACAATAAAACAATAAATGAGCTTCTCCTGGTGAGATAGTGAAAACAAAGTTAGAGACTCTACAGAACCATTTACATTCAAATCAACGGCCATAACACACCTTTTCAATTAGGGTTTTAACATTTGATACGTTGTTAAGTGCTCTCCAAATAAAAGTCTCTTTTTATTATTATTTTATTGTTATTGGGTAATCATTGTTATTTGGGCATTATTAATATTAATAAACTGTAAAATTGCAGATGAATACTTTGATATGCCATGTCCTTAATGTTTGTTTTAATCACATGATCAGTACCGGTATTTCATTCTGTAAGAATAAAATGTCCACTAGATGGCAGAATTGTCTTCCAGCTTACACAGCAATACACATGGACACAGTACAGTTGCTAACAGAAAATTGCTTTCTATGAATGAACATTTATATGCAAACCAAGAAGGGAAGAATTAAATATTCCTGTCTATCTGATCCCTGCCTTATTTATTGAACCTATTGGCCAAGGATCATTATTGCATGAAAGAATGGATCTACAGTATCTTGGCTGCTGTTGTAGGAGGTCGATGGCTGAAAATGAGCAGGAGTGGGTCCAGCATGGAGAAGAGGAGAAAAGGTAAGCGCCCTCTTGGAAAATAAGCACAGCTATCCACTTATGACAATAAAACAATAAATGAGCTTCTCCTGGTGAGATAGTGAAAACAAAGTTTAAGTTAAATAGCTTAAATGGTTTCTGCATTTGAATGAAAACAGTTCAACTCCAGGCTGGCGAGTATTCAGAATGAAAGTGCTTGTATTCAGAGCTGTGCAGGAAACATTTAAGTTGATGTGCTTGGTAGTAAGCACTAACAGACTCATAAAACAATACAAGGGGAACGTGATTAATCCCAAGTGTTATTACATGCACATATACGAGTAAAGTCATCCTTAACAAAGGGAAAAAAACATTTACTAAACACAATAAGCTTGAAGCCTAGACAAATGCATTAACTTAGGTCTGCTAAATACTCACACCTTACTTTCTTGTCTATTCTACACACACAGCATGTATTGAAAGTTTACTGCCTGCATGGAGGTGATATTGCTCATTGTTGTTATTTCAGAGGTTTCTTTTATTTTTATTTGCTGAAGAGGTTACTTTAAGACCTTTTACCTTAGCCCTCAATGCATTGTAATGGGATTTTATTTGAAATACCAAGACAAAGTGGTGTCTAATTGCGTACAGGAAGGAAAAGGACACACGATTTTGTAACATTTTTTTTTTCACAAATAAAGATCTAGAATGCATGCCATGTATTTGTACTCAACATCTCTTACATTATATATGATGTAAAACTAACACTGTACCTCTTCCTGAACACACCACCCCTAAGTGAAACATTGTGGTGAAAGCATCATTCTGTGGTAAGGCTTTCTTTCAACAGGGACAGGGAAGCTGATCAGAGTTTATGGGAAGATAGATGGAGCTAAAGACAAGGCAATCCTGGAAAAATAGTCTGAAAAGAGGCTGAAAAGGAATCAAGACTTGGCTGAAGTTCACCTTACAGCAGGACAGCAGCCCTAAACATACCAGAGCTATAATGGATTGTTGCAGATCAAAGCATTAATGCACATTTTTAACAACACAAAGGTATTCAGAGCAAAGTGGAACCGAAGTCAAGTGTCTTGTTTGTGTGCCCAAAAATTACGAATAAAGCTGTTTCTGCACCCAATTTCAGCCAAGGCTAATTTCCATTGTTTGCCCCCTGCCAGTTAGTACAGGCTGAATGACCTAAAATTAATAAAGTAAAAAAAAGTAACAAGGAAAGAAAGCATCAAGATAGCATACATTATATAAGAAATAGAGTATATCCAATACTTCCACTTCACAACATGGGTCTATAATATCAAATTCAAATAAAAACACTGAAGTCTGTGTTTGCAATAGAATAAAATGTGAAAAAGTTTAAGCGGTATGAATATTTTTGCAAGGAAATGGATATGCAGCCAAAAAAAACGATGACCATAAGAGTCTATTCTTTTTCTGTTATGCTCCAAATACAGGATGAGTTTCACTGTTGATGCATGTTTTAACCTAATTATGGTAGTGTCTTGCTTGATCAGTAATAAGGAAATATCTTACATCCACATCACTAGTTTGGTGCTCCTTATTAAAGTCTGTAAAAGAACTATCAAATAAATCTGAACATGTAAAAATATGTTATTGTCATGAAAAAACTAAACGACACATAACAAGGCATGAGGTCTGCTTTGTTTAAATAAAAACTGCCGATGTTCTGCTGCCAGCAAAGCTTTGATGTGAGAACAGCATATGTACTAACAGGGGCCTGCTGGGAAAAGATGGCCATTTCCTCACATTTAGAAAACAACAAAAGCTACTACAGTCACGCGTATCTTCCCTTTAACATGCTGCTACCCTTGACAAATCTCTGAAAGACAGATAAAGCTAGAAGAAAGAAATGCTAATAAAAACACAAAAAGCAGAGTCAGAAATTCCTGGGATCGTATTGGTTCTTTGGGAAAAAGACACAAGAATTATATATTATCTAATACAAGCATGGAATTTTGTTTTAAAACCAAAGACATAGTTGATCCCCTTTAAGTTAAAGAAAAAAGAAAAATGGTTCCAAACCGCATTTTAGCTGGAAGATATTATTTCCTAAAAGAAGAAGTGTTTTCTTATATATTGCTGTCTTTCTGTGCCTCAGTGGGTCAATACTACTCAGACACACACCACTGACTCAGAGGCTGTGCATCCCACAGTGCCAGCTTTATGGGGCCATAACACACACAGGCTGAAGAGTATGAAATGGAAAAGGCTGCAGTGGTAGGAGGTTGATTGCTGAAAATGAGCAGGAGTGGGTTCAGCACGGAGGAGAGGAGAAGAAGGAACCCGCCTCTTGGAAAACAACTACAGCTATCCACTTATGTCAGATTTTTTAAAAGCTTTTAAAACATTCACACCTTTAGAGAAACTTTTCTAGGAAATGAGTGACGTACTTACCACCTGGGACCTGCTGGGTGCTTGGATTAATGACACAGCTATTGTACGGTCAATAAGCTCTGCAGAAATGAACAATGACTGACATGAGTTTCACAGATTGTGGCACCACAGGCATTTTCGCTTTGGAGGCATGAAGGCATGAAATAGAGGTTCTGTGTGAGGCAAGACTGGGTACAAAAAGTACATATGTCACTCACCAGTAAACTTGCAGGGGTAATAATTATAAGGGTAGAGGTTCAGTTATAGGAAAGGGTTTTCAGTCTTGAGTTAATGCTAATGCTTGTGGGTTTCTTGAATAAGATTTTATAGTTGTGATTTAAAAAAGCAAAAGGTTTAAATACGTTTCAGAGGGTTTAACAACATATTTATGTGATGTTCTGAATATCTGGATTTAAAAAAAAATGGTTTAATATTCAGATATTCAACATACTTGTCCCAGGTAACTCACACTTCCTGAAGCTGTTTCCTCTAGAAACACCACTAAACACCCTTGAAAAGGATATTGAGGATACAGAATTCTAAACTGTATTACCATGTTTTTATTGTACTTATTTATGTATTTTGTTGATTTTATAATTCAGTATTTGGACAATGTATTACATGCAGTGGGAGAAAGTGAATATAAGTGTTAATGATATGTAATTTTTGAAGATTTTATATTAAAGGGACAGCCAGTGTCTGTACCCAAGACACATTTATTTTGGACAATAAAAATAATCTAATCTATAAGGAAAACAAGATTTGTTTAAAATGCATGCATCCAGAAATCTTTACTTAACATGCACTAAGAAGTCGACAGGTGAACAGAATCTGATGAGTAATTCTGTATTACTGAGATATGTTTGTAAATTAAATCAGAGAAAACCTGAAAGGTTTATGAACTTTTTAAAGGTAAACTTTATTTTTTGATACATGCATGTTGGTTGCTCATTCAGGCTGCTACCACAGAGAGCTAGACTTTAGCGAGAGCTCAGCATTGCACTCCTTTGAAAATTTTTAGGTGTAGTTTAGTCTTTTCTTCCCTGACTTTTTTGGGTATGAAAATGAGCCATCTGCCACCGGATGTCAACTCAAACGTGCCTTGGAGAAGTTGTAATAAATTGAAGAAAGGGAAAATTGACCCAGAACTGATTTCAGCTGATACCAGGAAGGGTGAACATACTAAAGCAAAGTTTTTTTCTATTTTTTCATTTTGTGGCTTCTGCTACTGTCTGTGATGGAACCTGCTGGATTTGGAAATGTTGGGAGTCTTATGAGTTTAAGTAAGGACTTACATTCTTTCCTTTTTAATCATATAACACCATCATTAAGAGCTGCTCCCCGCCACCAGCCAAACACGAGGGAGGGTGTGTGTCACCTAACTCGTAGATAATTTTGCCTGCATTCACTTGCTCTTGGATATGTGATTTTTACTCCTAAAGACTATTTCAGTCAGCATATGGGTTTACACTGCACAGTCGGCTGTTGTTTCTGTAATCTGAAATAATCTGTTATTTCAGTCTAGCCTTCCTACCCACAGTAGGCAGTTTATTATAATTCTTTAAAAGAAATTTGAACCGGCTAAAAACAGTATTAGCAGATCATAGCTACTAAGACCAAAAATTTATCTATATTGATCTATATATGCATAAATTCACAATGGAAGACAAAACATGTCTAATCTACACAGCCTTTACAGAAACGTAATTTCTCACTTGAATCTTTCTTTGCACTTCCTCAGTTAATTTATCCCAAAATCACTTTAAATGGCTCCACCTGAAATCATTCCTGCAATTTATCATGACTTCTATTGAAACCAAGCAGAAATCAGCGTGACATTAGCTAAGAATAAAAATAAATCTGTTTATGAGAGCACACACCAGAAAACACAGCAGGTAACTTTGCCTTGGGTGTGGTACAAACACACATCTGAAAGCCCATGGTAGACCTGTTTTTGTGAGTGGCTCTCTGTCTTGTCGACAGCAGCAGAGAACTTAATCAACCACATATTTATCTCTTCTGAACACCTAATAGGCAACGACCATAAATACTGCTCTCTGTGTCTATTTGCTGGTAAACCTGACTGTCGTTCCAGACACCTGAGCCCAGAGGATGATGTAATGGTGCTGTTAGAAGCACCAACAGGGATCCCAATTTACAAAAAACAGAACATTGTGTAGGAAACCCTATATACATGGATCATTTTATTTTACAAAATACTACCAGCAAACCCACTTAATGTGATGGGTTTACAGACATAAATGTCCAGTCTATTCAGCATGAACAAATACCTCAAAGCAAATACTTAAATATAATGAAATGGTTCAGTCAGTTCTGGTTATATTATGAGAACATCAAGTTATTGTCTTGTCCCAAAGACAGTGTTAACAGCCTGTAGGATTTGTTTGAATTATTCTTATGCAGCTGAAACAAAATCAAGTGTACTCCAACACTAATGTGCTCATACATTTTGACAATGCATACTATATTAACAGTGGACTCCTGCTGTGGAAATAATTACTAGTGATTTTTCTCTCTGTCTCTCTGACTTGCTCTGTTAGTTTCTCTGTTGTTCCTCAGGCAGAAGAAAACATGTGTTTGCTATGATTACACCCATATTCTTACAACCACCCAGTGAACACCAGACTTGATATTTTAACTCTGAAGCTGTACATAGGCTTGATTTAGACCTAAGTATTGTGTCTGGGTGTAGACCAAGCAAAACTATCTGGTTTAAAAGTAGTCTAAGCTTAAAATTATATTTGAAAAATTGTCAGAGACCAAGATCAAGCTTGTTGTCATAAGAAAAATGTTAGTTGTGCAACATTAATTGTAATTTCCAAGCAGAACTACAACACAAAGCACTGCAACATAGTTGTTTTTAACACAGAACGAACAATGAGAGGCAGAAGAGAAATAGAGTATAACCTGTACAAAAAAAATAACAAAGTCACCACAAAAGTAATAAAAACCTAAATATACTACATGTTGAAAGTTCCTGGAATGATATAATATAGCAATTGACTAGTAACTGAAGAGTCCCGAGACTGACTGTTGTTGCTCCATTATTTTTTACTAGTCAATCTCAACAAAAACAGGTCTAAATTTAGATGTCCAATAATGCCTTAAACGTCAAAGATTTTTCACTTTGTACCGAATACCTGCAATAATGCACTGCAGCACTAAGATACAAACCAAAATTGACCTTGGACCCCATATGCATACAAAGATGAAAAAAACAGACAAAGACTGCTGAAAAGCCGTCTTCAGGTGATTTTTGAACAAAATGACATTTTAATTCCAGAAAGTATGCTCTTGGGATAGTCCAAATTCCTTTTTTATTATGTTAAAATGTTTAAAGGATTCTTTAAATTTTAAATACATGTCCAGTTAATGATACTTTTCCTGCTATGATTTAAACTTAACCCAGGACCCTCAGTTTAGACATTGAGGGTTCTGGGTGGGGACTGCTTGGCAGGTGAGTTGGTCCCGTCTTGGTGTTGGGTCGGGGGGCCTGTTGTGAGTATGGGGCTCCGGGGTGTCTGCTCTGTTGTGTTTGCGGGCGGAGACTGGGGTGCCGTTGCAAAGGCTGGCTGTGCCCCTGTGGGGAGGGGATTCATGGCATTTGGGTTTGGGTGCATGTGTTCGATATCTGTTTCCTGGCTGGGGGTGGCCTTGTGGGGAAATTCATGTTGGGGTTCATGGTGGTTGTTTTATATATATATATCAAGTGGAGCATTATAGCGTTAGTCGTAATGCTCCGCTTGTGAAAGTAAATTTGTTGGGCTTATTTTGGCAATCGGACAACAGTTCTGATTGCTACTCTGCTGGACTGGACACGTTTAAAAAAAATAAAAATAAAATACTACTAGTGCTAGAGCCTGAAATTAGCTCCTGCAACAACATTTACAGACTAAAATATTCCTCTTCTCCTCTCAGAGTCCATGGCTTGTGAGACGACTCAACTGGCTTATCATCTCCCTTCAGAATTATGTGTGAGAATAGACAAAAGCTCTGTTATAGCTAGCTTTGTCTGAAGTGTTGTTATGCATTCTTGCATATATTAACCTGGACTTTTGCTCATTCCCAGAGCTGCCACAGCATTTGAATGAAAGCATTAGTATTTCAAATTTCAGCTCATGTCTATAATGAATGTTTTACATTAGATTAAATGTTCTGATTCTACTGCAGACTTCATAAATGGTCGAAGAGATTTTTCATTTGAATTACACAAGGCTTTAAACATTAATTATGTTTGAGAAGATGCCTAAACAGAGGAAAAAACTTGCATTGTTTACTGAAAAGTAAAAGAAGCAAAAGTGGCTTAAAATACAACAGAAACAAGAGACCCCAGAAAAACCTTTCATATTATATCATGTTAAATTGTATAAAACATGTCAGAAATTACAAAAGAGTGGGAATGCTGCCAGATTAGAATGTAAACGTAGATGATGTGAAATGCATGGCAATCATTTTTGCCATGTCGGTGTTGAACGAGGTAATTCTTTCTACATTATAAAGGAAATAGTCTTTCTTGGCAAAATCTAAAGTGAATATTTGTAAAGATAATCTTCTCTAAGCTGGCATGGAAAAAATCTAATTGTGGTTTGTGTATACTTCAAATAAGAGGACTGAAAGGTAGGGAAAAATATATCATTTCTAAATCTGAAAAATGAAACATTGTTGCATAAAGCTGAAAATCAAAGGACATCGGGATGAGCAGACTTTGAAGGTCCAAAGAAAACTGCCATAGTAGTTTGAAAACTACTACTGTGACTGCTTGATGTATTTACTGGACACACACGTTTTATTGCTGAGTGTAATCATGGGATGTGGCTCTTTCATAAAGAACCTGAGCAACTCATTATGATCAGTTTGAGTGGTCTGTTCCAGTTTAAATACAGAGCTGTGAAAAAGTATTTTCCCTTACAGATTTCTCGATTTTTTTTGCTTTTTAGCCACACTTAGATGTTTCAACAAATTTTTATATCAGACAAAAATTTGCATGAGAGCATGAGTCCACTAAAAGTAAAACCAACATACAGAACTGCCTCAAATCAAGACCCCAACACTTTTATACCATATTTGTTGAAAAGAGGCTTCCTCCGCTGCAGGGAGGACTGTGAAATATAAAAAATTAGGGTCATGCTCAGATTAAGTAAAACCAGTCCATTTTTAACACAGTCTTGACTAAAGCTTCTATTAACAGACTTATTGAATGTGAACATTTGTGGCTGCAGGGTGAAACATGATTCCATAGGCTAATAATCCTTTTTCACACTAATGAGTGAAACAATTAAATATTTAACTTCCCTGTTTTCATTATCCATCTGCACCACTCATTTGCTATTAATGAGCAATAGTTCTTTGTCAGTGCAAGCCAGAAAAATGTGTCTAAATATTAATAATTTATTAGCAGGTAATTACATTTCGGAAGAGATTGTGACATGATCTTCTAATAATACCTGTAGATGAAAAGCTATTATCTTATTGTGTTTTAGATTAAACTTTTAATGTTACAAAATACTGGTAAATAAATAAGTTGAATCCTGTTATGATTCTGGACTGTTTGTCTGCACCGTCTCTGTCTCCCTGCTGATCATCTCTGTGCTGCAGCTATTAGGAGGATTGCTTTCACCTGCTCCTTCCCAGCCAGCTCCCTAATTACGCCTCACCTGCTCCACCTGTGCACCTGGCTTTATAAGCAGCACGCTGAGAGACAAACAGTGCCAGGTTATCGAAAGCCTTTGTGTGAGTAAATGTCAAGCATTCCTTCCTTGTCCGCCTAACTGATCATGATCTAATTTTCCCTCCTAGATTTCTGTGCTCTGCCTTGCCCACGTCGGATATCTCACTGGCTTCTGAATTCTGGACATCACCTTGCTTCTGCCTCCTGACCACCGCTCTCTGACTAACCCTTGGATCCGTCTGCCTCAATCTGCCTCCCCGTTCATGACCTCGCTTCTGTTCCCTGACCAACGATTCAAGCCTCTCCCTCGGATTCTGTCACCTGATTCTGCCTTCCTGGTTCTAACCCAGTTTCTGTCCCCTGACCCCAGTATTCTGTACATTGACTGGGTTTGCACACCTGAAAGGCTGTGTGATATAGTCCTGCTGTCACCTGACGCTCACATTGCGGAGCCAAAGTTCAGTTTCCTGAGTGTCCCATGGATTTTGAAAAGGTTAGTGGCTTTATCTCTGAGTTTAGCATTACTCTCAGTTCTCTGCTCAGCCACTAACCTGTCTGCCCTCAGAGATTCCTGAGCCTGATACCGGTGGTTTCCTGTCGAACGTCATCCAGAGATTTCAATACATTTGAATCTTATTTGTTGTGTCCGGCTGAAATTTCAGGTCCTCTGTATTACCTTATACAAATCCCCCGAACATTTCTACCTTTTTACATGGGGCCAGCTTTATTCCTTTAATAAATTAAATTATATTTTGTATTTACTCAGGTAACCCTTGTTTGAAATTAAAATGTACTTGATGATATATTTAGGCGTGACAAAAAAACTGGGTCATGACCGAAAGAACGAGATCCTGAAAGAAGCTTCCTCCGCAGGGTGGCCAGTCACTCCTTTAGAGATAGGATGAGGAGCTTGGCCATCCAGGCATCTGTTTCGGATGCCTCCTGGACGTCCCCCGGGAGGTGTTCCAGGCATGTCCCACCGAAAGGAGGCCCCGGACACGGCCTAGGACACGCTGGAGGGACTGTGTCTCTCAGCTGGCCCGGGAACACCTTGAGCTGCCCCCAGAGGAGCTGAAGGAGGTATCTGGGAAGACGGAAGTCTGGGTGTCCCGGATAAAGCAGAATACGAAGAGTACGAGTATGATTTTATCAATAACCAAATATCAGAGGTCTGAAAGCAGTGGTATAACATTGACATCATTAAAAAATAACTTCCTAATGATGTTATGTGGAAAGATAGATGTAATTTGGATGTAATAAGGATGAAAAACAAACTATTTTATGAAATAGCCTGGTTGATAAAATTCAAATATGAAGAAACAGGAAGATGTGGCATGTATTTAGTGAAAGCAATAAAGACCCCTATAAATCTTTCAGTCATCCTCCAGTAAACCAGGAACAGATTCACACATACAGTTGAAGCATCTCTGCACCTGCAAATAAAAACTCTGTTTGTTTGTGTGTGTGTGTGTGTGTGGGTGTGTGTGGGTGGGTGTGTGTGTCTGTACACTTCATGTAGTGTCAGGACTGAAGAATGGTTGCAACTCTAGGCTTTCCCATTACCCAGAATGCAGTCTGCAAAAAAGGATGTTTTGCGAATGCAATGAGGACCAAGACACTCCATCATGAGATGCCGGCATCTTACCTGAACACCTGCATCAGAGTCAGAGTAATTAAAAACAGACTCACTGTGCCTCTTCTTTGTAATAAAGAAAATCTAATTTCCAAAAATGAACCTTTAACACGATACCACATGTATTTGATTAAAATCAAAGTGTAAGAAAGCATCATGTATAAAATCCTGCTTTATGTAGCTCGGCTGAATATAATTCAAGATAATTATATCGGCTGAAGATAATTCAAAGAATGCACCTTGGTAATGACAAACAAGGTCAAGAAGTAATTAAGATAACTAAAGTTTAAGAAAATTTGATATGGACAATCACAACATCAGAACACAATTTTCTAAAGCCTGGACTGAGAGGGAATACATTATACTCTGCCTTTCACACATTTGAGTGTGTAAGTGTATATTGAGTTCATAAAATTATAGGGAAAATATTAGAACTTCATAAGGAGTATATGATAAACTATGCTTTTTGTGCACAACGTAAAGTACAGTTTTAAAAAATAGATGGTAAATTTTGCATCTCTACAAGGTTTGCAAATCTACAGAATACAATGTTTGTCCAGGCTCAGTCTTCCGTCTTGACCATGTCATTCTCACATATGATTATGCTTCCGTCTAAGCCATTCTATTGTAGGTCTGGTTGTATATTTAAGGTAAAGGTCAAGCTATGCCAAGGGTGGGCAATAATGTTCCCAAAGGGGCTACATGGTAGCCTTATCCTTTTAGGTGGAGCCACCCTGGACTTGGACGCAACCAGGCTCATGATCACTTCTCCCTCCTTTGTTTCTCCTAGCAGATATGCAACTGTACTGTAAGCCGTTTCACTTGAGTCACAAAACACATGTAACCTTGAATCCTGGCTGTTCTATTGTCGCACGTGCATTTTGTACTATCATGAGATTGACAGCTGGTGCTGCTGATGGAGCTCTGAACACCACTGTTGCCACTTCTTTGTCAAATCAGCTGAGTTTCTCATCCATTTACATAGCTCCATTCTGGCAGCAGACATGTTCTTTGCTTTTGTGGTCACTCCATAGCCCTCTTTCACCTCCCTCAAACTCGAAATGAAGTTGGCTACATAAAGAGAGGAAATAATGACTTCTACTACTTTTGGCTGTTCTGACTGGTATTGTCTCAGATGTTTTCTTATGGTAGCTGCAAGTAAGAAAGAGCTTGACAAGGCTCCAAACTCCACTCTTGTCTTTCTCAGCAAACGCAAGTGCTGATCGTTCTCTTCTGTAGGTGGGCCTGTGAACCACAGAAATCTCACAGCATCCCGTTCTCTTTTGAGAGCAATATTTGCAGAAATGCCTTTTTAATGTCTGCCATGTAAGCAATGTGATGTAGCCTGAATTTAATCAAAACACTCAGCAGATCAGGGTTTAGATCAGGGCCTGTTATGAGACAATCGTTTAATGATGGACTTCCATCTAAACGAGGTAAGGTATCAATCACGACCTGTAGTTTTGTTGTTGCTGTAGCCTCCCTTAGTACAGCATGATGAGTCAAATAATATGTCACACTTCTTGCAGTAATGTGCTCTTTTTGCACATCTTCATCCACTCCTTCTTTCAGGTAGTTCTGTACTATTTCACTGTACCTGCTGTAGAGAGCAACATCTTTTATTAGTTTTCTCACCAATCTTCGTTTTGCAATTTGGTAATCGTCATGGAAAGGACGGTGATTTTGTTGTCATGGCAATACCACTTGGTAACCCCCATCCTTAAAGATGGAGGTTTCCTCAAACCGCTACAACACTTCCAGATCTTCTGGGCTCTCTGGCTTCTCACTTGTGATTCCCAGGGACTCAAGCTCCCAGAAAGCACAAATTTATTTATCAATCTGGGTATCTTCATTAAGTTGAATGTGCATACATGTTGTTTCTGTTATGCTGGACATTGCTACTGGGCCTTACACCACTTATATAAAGCCACTCTTTAGAGCCACCAAACTCTCTGTTAGTCTCTCTATACAGCCTTTTACTAAGCACCAGTATTAATCTGCGCCAATTAGCACAGAAAGTTCAGGTTTGTCTTCTCTGGGAAAGTGGAGACCTCGCCTTTCCATCTTGTTGCACACATGTTTGCCTGGGACCTTCATCATTGTTGCACAGATCTTTCAGGTCACTACTGCTTCTATTTCAGTGCTCTGCCACGTATCCCACAAATTTTTCCAAGCTGAGCTTCACTATGTTGCGCTTAACTGTTGTGGGAGAAGAGGAGCCAAATGTATTAAGCATAAGTGTCCCTTGTTCTAGTGACAGGTAGCTGCAGCGCTCCCACTACATTCTCATGCACAAAACTATCTTGACTGCCACTATCAAGTAGGCAACAGACCATCGTCCTACTTATAGGCCCTACAGCCCATGCCTTGACAATTTGCAGCCTCAGTGTTTTCATGATCAGGCTTGGGCGATTGCAGAAGAAATAACAGTTTCCATGTTGGCAGCGACTGTATTTCTCACAAATAGCAATGTGATGTCTGCCTCCACATGTAGCACATAACATACCCTTTGACCTGCATAACCTTGTGATGTGTTTCTGTCCTAAGCACACAAAGCGCCTGCAACGCTTCATCAGTTTCTCTTTACGTGCTGACACTCCATGTTGTGGGCAGTTTTAAACTTTGTGTTCAACACTATTACAGAACAAACTGTTTTGTGACCTTTAATTAGCAGTGTGGAGGGCAGCTGCTGATATCAGACTTGTTTTTTAGCTTCCTGTCACTTAATCCATATGATTTGCTGCATGATTTGTGACCAGACTGGTTTTCCTTCTAATTATATGATCTCATCACTTGCAAGGCTCTCTTTCAACTCTGACCTTTCTGTAGGATCTCGAGTACATGATGCACCTTCCACTCATCCTCATCTCCCCTCTGATGGCTGTACTCAACCATTTGGAGCAGTATTGGGCATAACATGCATCCATATTAGTCTAATACTACTCCCAGCGACTCCAAGCTTCTAATTTGAACTGCACATTAATCACTAACTATCTCATAGCACTCACATCAGAGGGTTTCTTTACAGGAGTCAGATTCAGCTGCAGTATCATAGTTGCTGTCTATCATTTTGAGCCTCACTACAGCCTTTGCAGGCGTGAGGTAAGTCTTCATGTATGTAAATTTCTCTCTCTTACAAACAGCTTCATCACTGTGAATAGCAGTCTCATTCTGGCTCCAAAATCCTTGCCATAGACTTACATCTCAATTGAATTTTGTCAATTAGTGGCTTGGCCAGTCTCATGGTCACGTTACTGTGCTGTGTGGAGTTTGCACATGTCAGGGCTCTGTACTTGCAGTTTCTAACGCCCATATCACTCGGTGGGCACGGTCTTTCATTCCGATGATGCGGTCTCTATATTCCTCTGCAAGTTCCGTCTTCGCCTCAGCGTCATCCAACGGAGTGTCCGCCGTTAACACAGCCAGCATTTCTTGCACACGTACAACCTACGGGTCTTCCTTTAATAATTGACTTTCCCTCATTAATCTGATTCAGCAGTCGCATGGTAGAAATCCGTGTTGTCCAACGTTTTGTCTTTATCCTTTCAATATGCTGTTCCCCACTGCCCTGCCTGCTTGCCGGGTTTCGGCACTAAAAAAGTTTGTATTTTGTGATCATTCCAATGATGAGTAGGAGACAGATCAATTCTTCAGATGAACTTTTGTGAAAAAACGAGATGAACCTCAGTTCCTTTAGTGTTAAGTTGGAGAAATCTAGCTTGTTTGGGCTTGAACAATCAGACTGAAGTCAGGCTGAACATCTGAGGTTGATATGTGAAGGACAGCACAGATCGATGCACATCAATGACTTCAAGCTGGATATCCCTGGGTGCATGTAGAAGATTTTTTGTAATTACCTATGTTTGTTTATCCTTATATATTCTTAGAATAGTGTTTAAGCTTAAATCCAGCCTGTGTGTGACCTCTGTGTGGCTTTTGGGACATCTGTGCATGCGCAATTAGGGACCTAGGGGTTAACTTGGGGTTACATATTCGGGAATGCAAATCCAATGAAGAGGAAATGGGTGAAACAGATGCCTCCGGGGACAAGATACTGTTGATCAGAAGGTTATCACATTCCCATGATGTGTGGCTTTGTGTATGTGTGGGTTACAGGAGGGGGCTTTCTGGTAATGGTTATAAAAGACTTTGAGCGGTAGCTGTGTTTCCGCGTACCATTTTAAGGCCTAATGGTTTTGTCTATTACTCTCCTGCTGCAACAGTCAATAAATATAACCGACTGGTTGTCTCACAAGATTATTTAAAGATTTAATTTCCACCACAGTGTGTTATCCACACTTCATCATATGCATTTCACTCTCAACTGTTTTGAGGTCTTCAAATCTTTCTGAGACTTACCATGCAGTGCATCTAACATGGATGAATACTTTTGGAAATGATTAGCTGATAGTGTGACTTCCTGCAGTGTTGGCATATATGTGAGAATGTTGCCCTCTAATTGACTTAAAAGAAACTTCGGCTTTTTCATGATGGCTGTCACCAAGCTGTGTTGCGTGCAACGAGGTCCTTGCCTTGCAGCTTAGTATTTAGTTCATTCATTAGTGCAGTCACATTAAAAGCAAAGGCCAGATCTGCCATTCAGTGTGCATCTGAGAGCTCTGGGATGCCCTTATCTTTCTTTGTACAAAACTCTTGAATTTCTGCTCTCAGGTCCCATACTCTTTTAAGCACCTTGCCCAGGCTGAGCCATATCAATTTTTAGCACTGACTTGAACAACATTTCATGCAAAAATGTAATACAATGCAAAATATCAGTTTCTTTTCTGGGTTAATTTCAGTCACTTTATCGTGCATTCCCTTTAAAAGTCCAACATATTGCCCCGTCAGATTTGGACAGGGATTGGTTGCAACACCTCCCAGCATGTTCTTGGATGCATTTAACTCTGTGAACACCTCGCTCCCCGTTGTGGTGCCTTCCATTGGCTGCATAGCTGCCAGCTTCCCTGTCATCTGAAAGTCTTTTGTTAATCCACATACAAAGATAAGTGGGCTTTATCACTGACAGCACAATTCTCATCCAGAGCCAAAGAAAAAAAGTCAAAATTGTCTATTTTATTTTGCAGCTGAAGCACCAAATTCTCCGCCTCATTACAATGCGCTTTGAAAGAGACACATTTCCAAACAATCTTTTTTCTCAGGGCAAATTTGCAGTGCAGACTCCACCAAAGAGTCTTTCATAAACTGCCCATTAGAAAATAGCTTACTATATCTTGCAATTGTGTGGGATATCACAAAGCCGTTCCTGAGTGCTGTTGGGTCTTACTGGAAGAATAGGACTGTAGCTACACCTCCCAGCATTCAATGTAGCTCTCACATCACAGGAGAGTTGATAAAACCCACTGCAGGCTGTGCTGTGTTGCTTTTAGCAACCACCAGGCCCAACAAAAGTACCTCTCCACGACTGGACTTAGTTACAACTTGTGGGACAAGTTAACTTTTTCCTTTCTCACCAAACCCTTGAAAAAAAGTTTGGCAAAGCTTTGAAATCTAGCTGTTTGGGTACCCAGCAGATTTCCTCACCCACTGCGACTGAAGACCTGGATTAGAGCAGTTTGCAATCAAGGTGTGCAGGATCTGACTAAGGATTACCCTACCTCATTGTGTTTCCCTTTTTATTTTTGTCAGCTGACTGCACGGTTCATAATATTTTTACCCTTTTGCTGAAGTTGGAGAAGTTGACCGCTCCTGGAGCTGTAGGATGGACGCGTGTGCGACTCGAAAAGGAGTTTTATTCGAATTTTTTTAACCAATTAACCATAAACTGGCCAGTGGTTGTTGTCACTAACTAGTTGCTAAGTTGGCCTGGTTCCCCCTTTGTGGGCTGGGAGTTGCTTGTCCAAACACCCATATTTACGTGGATATATGGCCACAGATGTCCATTGTTACTTCCCACATTCCAAATTTTCCAAAACTTTGACTGTTCCCACCTTTGCCCATAAGTTGCTGGTTTGATCTTCATTATTGTTCAGTGTGCATTCCTCCCTAAATTGATGAATTTTTGCATTTTTACTCTTTTTATTTTATCCTTTTAGTAGTTAGTGTTCCAGTAAGGTAAAGAGTTTGATTGTAACAGGAAACTATTTTGTTTAATAAATATTCATGCAGATAAAGAGAGACATGTTTGTGCTTATTGTGATTTACAGTCAGCAAGGCTGGTGCTCACCACATGCCTTTAGGTCAATGCTCTGATAATACAGGTACATTCAATAATTAATAATTATTAATATTATTACAGTTATGAATTATAATTATTAACAGTTACTAGTGGCTCAACAATCTCAATTACACAAGTTTTAATGTGAAATGTTCTGGTGATCTATCCCCCTTGTTCTGTCACATAAAATCCCAATAAAATACATGAAGGTTTGTGGTTGACAAAATGTGAAAAGCCCAATGGGTTTGAACACTTTTTTAAGGCACTGTAAATAGACCCACTTGAACCTATTGCTTGGATTTTACTATGCATTTTTTACTGTTATTGTCTAGAAGATACAGATAAATAACAGAAAAAATGGTTAAGTCGCAGTGATGCAGAACATTTACAGAACCAGACACTTCCATCTGCTGCATTCATGAATTATAGCCAGACACCTGGCTTCATACGATATGGCCCTTTACAAACGTTTTGACACTCTTGATGTCTACTAAAATGAATCATGAGTAATGGACCTCTACATTTTGACAAAGAAGAATTGAGCACCTGCATTTAAAAAAAGGAACAACTTTTGTTTTGGGGAGTCAGCTTTTTAACAGGTACAATGAGGAGGATTTGTATGATAAAATGGTCAGGGGGCCACAGCTTTACAATCTCAGCCACCCAAACATATACACGGATGAACAGCAAGAATGAAAACTGACTAACTAGTGACAAGCTTCACCTTGTGACGCTTTACTGGAAACATGGGCCACACAGAGGGTAATGTGTTTTCATCCAAGATATGACAGCTCAGACAAGACTGGGGATATCGCTAAGGGGTAAGGTACATTTTAAAGAAGATGTTTGGTAGTTAATATGAGCTGCTGAAACAAACACAATGAACATGAGTCACTAACACTCTGTTTATGTTTTTCTCCAGATAGATGGCTGTGGCTATAATGTTCCACCTGCTACAGTTTATCTACTCCTTTTTATGGCTCACTTACTTTGGGCTCTCAGGGCAGATTCAAAAAGACAGAGAAAAACAGAAAACACAACCTTAGGATGGACCCTTTAAGGTTATAAATTTCAGCTGAATTTATAACCATGTAAAAACTGTGAATTGGGAGAAAGGGTATGAAATTTGAGTTGTCTTCTTCCATTTTAAGACAGGGTACCTAAACTTTGCCATTATGTCATCGTCTCATTTGTTTTTCATTCATATTATGAATGCAAACCAGGTCAAGATGTCAGTTTCATTTAAGTTTCAAGCATCTGATATGTAAACATGAATAAACCCTAATCAGTGGGGACAGCATAGCGTAGTCCCCAGAGGGAGGAGTATCTTTGGGAAGGCATTTTTTAAATAATTTTTTAAAAATTATGTATTATTATATATTTCTTGAAATGACAGATTTGTTACTTGTTAATGTTAGGATTAACTGATGAACTACAAAAAATAAATATTTTTGTTCTATGCTCTAAAGTTTACTTTGACATAATTTACATTTTCAGACGATCTAAATGCCGGCAGATGGAAGGAGAGGGATTCTGTGATGAATGTGCTTCAGTGTGCAACTTGAAACTAAAATAAAAGTGTTTAGCCACAATGATCACTGTTGCATTAGAAGATGAAAGAGGAGAAGATTTCAAGCCTCAGATCATCATGCCAGCTGTGAAGTATGGGGTGCAGCATCACGTTTTGTTGCTGTTTTGCTGCAGGAGGTATGGGTGCACTTCACAAAATAGATGGCATCATGAAGAAAGAGCACTATGTTGAAATATCAACAAGTTGAACATTCAAGTTTGTGACAGGATGGCGTCAGAACAACAAAGTCAATATATTTTATTGGCAATCACAAAATCCCGATCTCTGTGCCATGGAAAATTTGTATGTTAAGTGAAAAAGATGTGTGTGAGCAAGGAAGCCTACAACCCAGAGTCAGTTACGCCAGTTCTGTCAGGAGGAATGGGCCAACAATGTGGAAAAGTATTGACAGGGGGTTTACATTGTTTTATTATCTTCGGAGAGATCCCTGTCCCATTTCTACTCAGAAACAAATTTTTAGCTTGAATGAAAATCATTTCAAATGTAAATGTTCAAGTGGTATGCATTATTTTATGGTGAAAGGGTGTGTTGGCTGATATTCCTATGACACATAAGGAAGCAGTGTGGGTAGTATGTATCAAATACAATCAAATACATTCAAATGTGTCTCTCCAGTTAACGCGAATGTTGTTGAATTAAATCACAAGCTTTTAAAGCCATGACATCATCATCTGGGATTTCCAAATTTCCAAATTATCTTACTGTGTGTAAATGTATGACTCTGAAGAAAGAACAAATATTATCTAAAATTGATCTTGGTCATTATTCTAGCATTTAGCAGATGGAATTAATGACAGTAATCCTGACCTAAAACAGGAACATTTTGTCGGACATGTGACTTTTTCTAAGATGTATGGAAACATGGTATCCAGTTTTTTCTGTATATAGTGGGAGGAATAATTACAGAATGGCAAACAGGTGAGTTGACTGACTGTTGAGAAACAGCTCTCAATCAACAGAAGACTAAGGGGAGAACTGAAGAAAACTAATGAGGTGGATTGCCAGAACAAGTACAAAACTCAAAGAAACCCACAATCCAAGAAAACTAATCAAGAATCAAATAAGAACAGAAACAAAATCCAGAAACTACCCAGACTGCAAAACAGTAAGCCAAATTCTTAACATTATGGTGAAAAAAGTTCCTGCAAAAACTTACAGCAAGAGATGCTTAAGACCATTTTTGTAAAAGTTTTAAACAAAAAATACTCCAGGAACAAAAATAAACTAGGTAGAACAAGAACACAAATAAGCCAGGAACAAATTGATGGTGTCAAATATTTAGGATAACTTTGCTGCCTCGTGACTGTGGGCTCCTTCTATTGCCTGAACAAGAGGAATGTAGCATTAAACGTTGCTGATATTGGACCCTGGCACTGTTTAAAAACAAACCCAATTTATAGTTCAAAGAAGGAAACATAACATCAAAAACAATTAGAATAACGTGTTCATAAGAGTTTTCCATCAATGCACCAAGAAAGACACAGCATAGTTGGAGTATTTAGTGTGTAAGAAACCAGAATAATCATTGCATTCTGAGATTCTTACTGTGCTGTTAAACCACCGAGCAACAAGACCCATCAATAAGTTCTGTTATTTCTGGGGGCTCAGGAGGCTCAGGAAAGTAAATGGGCTTTGTTTATAGTACAAATTCTCTGTAATATTAACATTGTCTGGAGTCCAAAGCTGATCAATAAGATGTGACAGACTGGCTTTCTTGTTTTGATACAGAGAAGAAAGAAGCTCAGAGGATTGAGATATACACAGTATATACAGGGGTTGGACAATGAAACTGAAACACCTGGTTTTAGACCACAATAATTTATTAGTATGGTGTAGGGCCTCCTTTTGCAGCCAATACAGCGTAAATTCGTCTTGGGAATGACATATACAAGTCCTGCACAGTGGTCAGAGGGATTTTAAGCCATTCTTCTTGCAGGATAGTGGCCAGGTCACTACGTGATACTGGTGGAGGAAAACGTTTCCTGACTCGCTCCTCCAAAACACCTCAAAGTGGCTCAATAATATTTAGATCTGGTGACTGTGCAGGCCATGGGAGATGTTCAACTTCACTTTCATGTTCATCAAACCAATCTTTCACCAGTCTTGCTGTGTGTATTGGTGCATTGTCATCCTGATACACGGCACCGCCTTCAGGATACAATGTTTGAACCATTGGATGCACATGGTCCTCAAGAATGGTTCGGTAGTCCTTGGCAGTGACGCGCCCATCTAGCACAAGTATTGGGCCAAGGGAATGCCATGATATGGCAGCCCAAACCATCACTGATCCACCCCCATGCTTCACTCTGGGCATGCAACAGTCTGGGTGGTACGCTTCTTTGGGGCTTCTCCATACCGTAACTCTCCCGGATGTGGGGAAAACAGTAAAGGTGGACTCATCAGAGAACAATACATGTTCCACATTGTCCACAGCCCAAGATTTGCGCTCTTTGCACCATTGAAACTGACGTTTGGCATTGGTATGAGTGACCAAAGGTTTGGCTATAGCAGCCCGGCCGTGTATATTGACCCTGTGGAGCTCCCGACGGACAGTTCTGGTGGAAACAGGAGAGTTGAGGTGCACATTTAATTCTGCCGTGATTTGGGCAGCCGTGGTTTTATGTTTTTTGGATACAATCCGGGTTAGCACCCGAACATCCCTTTCAGACAGCTTCCTCTTGCGTCCACAGTTAATCCTGTTGGATGTGGTTCGTCCTTCTTGGTGGTGTGCTGACATTACCCTGGATACCGTGGCTCTTGATACATCACAAAGACTTGCTGTCTTGGTCACAGATGCACCAGCAAGACTTGCACCAACAATTTGTCCTCTTTTGAACTCTGGTATGTCACCCATAATGTTGTGTGCATTTCAATATTTTGAGCAAAACTGTGCTCTTACCCTGCTAATTGAACCTTCACACTCTGCTCTTACTGGTGCAATGTGCAATCAATGGAGACTGGCTACCAGGCTGGTCCAATTTAGCCATGAAACCTCCCACACTAAAATGACAGGTGTTTCAGTTTCATTGTCCAACCCCTGTATATATATATATATATATATATATATATAGAGAGAGAGAGAGAGAGAAAAGAAGACAAAGCTATTGGTGTTAGTTTATTCATTTTTTTTATTTGGTTATTTTGATTTTCTGACAATAGAAAAAATATAAAGTAGTCTCCAAACCTATCCTTTCAACAAAAAGCTGTTGATCTTTGTTGATTTATTTTGTGAGGATAATGCCGTTCAGTAAGTTCCCTACTGTTTGTAACAGTGACAGTACTGTTTAGAAATAAAGAAGCGACAATAACAAAGTCGCTGTCCTTTGCCCAGATGAGAAGGCCTGAGAAAGATCTTCACAATGTCCCTTCAAATTAACTTCAACACAGAACTAAACAGTTCTCCTACCTGTTCGGTCACGAATGGCGAGATTTTTCCCTTTCTTCAAGATAATATCCAATTGGTACATGGCTGGACAAGGCAGCTGAAGCTGAGACTCTGCATTACTAGGCCCAACTATGTTGATGCCCTGTGAAGACAAGTTATACAAACACTTTAGTACATCATGAAATACTAACTTCACAAATAAAGAATAGTTTGTTGTAGCATGTGCACACACAAAAAACTCCATGGTTGTTTTTCTCACCCCATTACTGAATTTATGTTGTTAGAACAGATGTTAGATGATTTTAACCAGAAAAAAAACTAACAATCACCATAATTGTTTTTAACAGTTCTGTAATAGTTTTTAGAGTGTAGGCATTTTTTTCAGTGATTCAAATGTTCACATATATCCTGACTCTTCAAAAGCTAAAAAAAAAAATCCTGCAAACTTTTCAAAACTGTTAATACAAAATTAGTTCACTGAAGATAAAAACTTTTTTAAATTGTATTAAAATAACATGAAATATCAACTTGGTTAATATGGTCAAGCATCATTTAAGGAGTTACTTATTTGACATGCTGATCTTTCTGTCTGTGTTCAAGCTTTAAGTAAAGCGTTTTCCATGATAGCACTGCACTCTGCTAAATACAAAGCCACTTCACGCATAGAACAATCTAGGTTTGCAAATTATGTGCTGCCTGATATACTGCTAACGAGCTGCTGAGGACATACAAGCTCTTGTGGAAAGCTAGCCAAAATGGGACTCTTGAATTGTGCCATCTCCTTTTTGCATGTCATGCTGAAGGCCTGAGGTCAATGTTGCACTTAGACAATGAACCCCTGATGGCTGTATTCATGTTGCTGATTTGCAAGCCACAACAGGAACTGAGCCACTCTCGGCGATCCACAACAACATACTATCGAATTTTATTCCACCATGTTTATGCTTCTTTGTTCCCCATCAGGCATCCCTTTGGTGAGCATTGGTGTCATATTTCACCAACTGTGGTGCTGCAGATGAGGCTAATAATAACAAATAATAATACAAAACAACCTAAAAAGTTTGAGGACCACAAGAAAATTGGAAGTGGATAAAAAAAGATACTGCATAAGAATCATTCCTGTCAGTAAGAGAGACAGAAAGACACATAATTCCAGTGATAAAAAATAATAGGATAAATCTCTGTGCCTGGACTATTATTTCAAGGCATAAAGATCAAAAGATTATAATAAATATCCACTTAATATGAACATCTCCTTTTTAACTGATAAAAAACAAAAAATCTGTCATCTAAATTTGTAAAGTTAGATTCAAACTTATGTTGCAAATAAGCTATTATACAAAGTCAAAATCAAAAAAGAATTCAGTTACATAGTGAATCAGCCTATGATGGCTACAGCCTTTATAGTGTAACCTGACTATCTTTGACCTTAATTTTTTTTTCATTTTTGTGTTTTGAAAATCTGATTTAGCAAAAATATCTGAAATATATATAATTTTTGTGCAAAGAGGAGCAAACAGAACCAAACAGTACCAAGCACTGATATTGTCTTTCTAAGTCTGGTAAAGGATGTTTTTCACTGCCGTATAGGCAGGCTAAGATCAAGTTGTAAGGTTTTTACTGTAGTATGTAATCTAAAGAATTGTTTTACATAAAACTGCTCACTAGTCAGAGCAGATTTATGGAACTATTTCAATTATTGGCCAATTGACAGATAAATCACAGTGAAAGATCTTCCCACACATTTCTACTAGACACTGTACAAACACAGAAACTACATTTGCCAGAACACTTCCTGTTGACCAAAAAATCCGGTTCTATTAAAGGGTTCTGGCAACACTAAGCTCTTTAAACTTTAAATATAACCAACAACCGCTGACTAAACAGTGGCAAAATGAGACCCACTAAATATGAAAACTTTAAAAAAGCTATTTTTAACCACAAAAGGATTACTACATAGACTTTAAGACTATGTATTGTTCATTTAAACATGCATAGCAGTGCACAAGCATAGCAGGTGTTCAGGATTTAACATTGATTTGCTTACAGCAAAGCTTTTTGAGTAAAAGACAGGTGCATGATTAGATTAAACAAGCAAACAGGTAAAACATCCTACTAAAACTTAAACGCAAAACTCTAATAAAGAAAAGTAAGCTTTTCTAGACTATGGAAATTTTTTAAAAGCAGGACAGGCAGAGGTGCAAACAAACAGATTCTGATTCTTGAACTAGTTGTTTTGTTTGGTCTTTCCAGAGAATCCATCTCTGTCCCCGTGTCTAATGCCACAGTAGAGAGAGACAGACTTACCAAAGGAACATGTACACATTCAGAGTCACAGAAGTGGAGCTTAAAGGAAGCTAAGTCAGCACTGAACTTAAATCCTTGCCCTTCTCCAGGTAAGTATTACAAAAATGTAAAGACAACAGAAATATAATAAATGAGTGCTTCAGCAACCTCCGCCAGTCTCAAAAAGGATTTGCTGAAAGATTTCATCTGATTAAAGGGTCAGTTCCTTCTGTCTACGGAAATTACAAACACAGCAAAGCAGTAAGCTGCAAATACCGCTAAAATAAAAACAAACTTTATTTTAGACATGAATTTATTGTGTGTTGTTATGACGTCCTGGCAATTGTTTTGGTAGCAGCAGCATCGGCCCTTCTGCTTATGTTAGTGCTGTGTGCTGCTTTTAGCTTCTTGAGGACATAACCGTACTGCATGTTTTGAATAGTATTACATAAACACTTTAGCATTGTTTTTGCCATTTTGTCCTGTTTCAGCGCTGCTAAATAATTGTAATTACATTGCTATCAAACCACAAAAATGACAGATTGGGTTAAAGTGGAACACTCTTTGACCTGGAGGGGGGCTGGTGTGAAGTGCCTCAGTAGCATGAGACAGCACCAAAACGAGTTGATCTTAGGCGCACCTCAGAACAGGTACTGTGAACTGTGGAGCTACAATAACAAGAAGTTCAGACCAAAGCACTGCAGTTCCACTTTATATTGACCACAACTGAATGATCTAATTACGAGTTCAATTACATTCAAATCAACAAGCCTTCAGCCCTAGTCAGAAAACCCTTCAAACCAAATCCTAAATAACTTCTTTAAAACATCCATAAATATCAGTTTCCTTTACTACAAAACGATTGGATTTAAATTATTCCAGTGTTACTGTAGTCCCCAAAATGATGAGTACATTTCTTTTCTTGTAGAACACAAATACTCTAGACGCTATGTAATATATTCTTTATATATTTAATAAGACAGCTTTCTAAAGGTTTATTAGATTATGTGAATATACTGAAGAGTAGTGAGCATCTGCTGAGCTCAGAGACCTGTTAAGAAGCCATTCAAACTAATTAGTCAGACAGTCTTAACAGTATTGATGCTCTCGAACCATAATTAGGTTTCAATGTACAGCAGAAATCCCAAAGGTCGTCATACATTATACTATTATCTGACTAGTATTATCTGACTAAAAGCTTTAGCTATAGTGGTTGTATAGAAAGGCTTTAGCATTAAATCAATAACAGAATAACTTACTGCTGTACAGCTGTTGCTTTTTAACTTTTGGTCCCTGATACAATCACAAACTGGAAATGGACGCATGCCATTTTAGTCTATAAAAAGGGAGACGAGAAAGATCAGTGTGCCAGACAACATAAGATCAGGTCTGCCATCTGACCGCTAAGATGGCTCAGTTTCTTTTTTACACTAAGTAAGAACAGAGACTGGTGGCTGTATTCTCGGGACTATCTGCTGACAAAAAATGCCCCCTGCTCTCTGAGTGACATTGTCATGGTCATGCAGACACCACATCTGATTATTTCAATCCTCTAAAGACTGTAAAAACACAAAGATGCTGATTAGAGAAGTTAAATAGCAGATGTTTATTTCTTTGGCGCTCGGACCCCGGAGGAAGACATGAATGCTATGAATGACATGAGTTTGAATGAACGATTTAGGATTAGGATTAGAGATGTCTTCCCCCCTGGGATCCGATACTGGTGATGGAGTGGAGGCCCGAGGAAATAAGGGAGTTGGAAGGAGCTAGGAAGCTAGATGGTGGCGATGGGGTAGAGGAGGGTCGAAGCTCGGCGGGAGGGCAGGAAGATCCATGGTTGGAGGTCCTTAAAAGCGAAGCCTTGAAGGGTGATTGGCTGAGGAGGAATGCAGACTTGACGCTGATTGGTTGGAGCGGAGGCGCATGATGAAGTCATAATACGGAGCCGGTGGAGGAGGTGAGTCTTCCAGATTTAATTTTTGTCAAAACTCCATTTTACAAAGATTGCCTGTGTTCTGGTGACCTCTAGACTTAAATACCAGTGTTCCAGCTCTCTGTATGAAAGACTAAATACTGGACAAATGCTGATTTGCCATCCCCTTTCCATCACTGACACAAATGTGGTTCCAGTTGTCATTTATGATACACTCAGGGTTGAAAGTGAGCTGGTACGGTCCAGTACTGTGTACCACTAAAAGAGTCTGCGCCGGTACGCAGTACCGGGAAGGGGGAAGAACGGCTGTCTGCTAGGAAGCCATCATCCAGAACCAGTTATGGCTGCAAAAATTCACGAGCACACAAAGAAGATCAGATCCGCTACCAATAGGCAGTCTAAAACACGACTTAATCAGTTTATAAATATAGTTATTTTCCCTTCATTCCAAATCTGAACTGTTCTGCTATGCTGGAGCCTCAATGCTCTTGCTTTGCTTCTCTCCCCTCTGAGCTCGAGGCTTTTGTGAACGGCCAGCCTTTAAAACGAGCACCGCTACGTTTAATGTCTGTCTGCCTGCTGCTAAATACCCCAGTTAAAAGCAGAGGGAGAGTAACTAGTTGTGTTTCATGTTATTTTGCTGAATTACAACAACACAGTCCAGCTCGAAAACACCGCTTGTGACCAGAGATTTTACATACGATACACGAGAGCGCATGCGCGCTTACCTCCAAAGCAGAGCGGTTGCCAAGGAGATCGGTACGTTCGATTTAATGGACTGGGAGATTTTACGCAGGTGGTGCACAGACATAAAAAACCGCTGCTTGCATTAGGACAGGACGAACAATAAATCACTTACCATCTACAGACTTTTAAATAAAAACCGCGAAAACAACTGAACTGTCAAATTTTTAATTTAAATGAAATCAAAACTTGACCACAATGCAGAGAACAATAACTTCTTTGTTCAAAAGAAAAGACGGAAACTGAAGATGAAAAGTTATGCATCAGAATATTGTTTATCATTGTTTCATACATGGCAGTTCTTTAACGATTGAAATATTCTTCATTGTCTGAAGTGATTCTAATTTCTGCCTTATACAGACAGCCTACAGTAAAGTAAAATATTACAACATTTTAATTAGTTTGAGTTCGAACTGAGAGAGAGAGAGAAAGAGAGAGATCTCGAGGAGGCCACAGATGAGAGTAACAATTAACACACATTATATATATATATCTATATATATATATATATATATATATATATATATATATATATATATATATATATATATATAGATATAGATATATATATATATATATGCATATCTATATATATATGCATATATATATAGATATGCATATATGCCCCCAGTCCGTCCCCAGCCCCCCCTCTAGCTCCGCCCTTAAGTACCAGCAAGAATTTAAAACTACTTTCACCCCTGTATATACTACAAGCACACACTTATACACACATACACACTTCATGCCTGCTTTGTTTCAAAATCTCAGTATTTTCTATTGTTCAGCAAGTAATTAGGGTCAGTCATTGCCTAAATACAAAATACCCATGTTCATTAGTGAGTACAGCTTCTCAAAAGTGAAAAACTGACCATTGTTAGTATATTTACATAAGCTCTTGAGAAAACCTCTTTGGAATACTAACCAACTAGATCTCTTGTTGAGTAGCATATTATCACTGTTACTTCTTTTGTGCAGGAGAAGGCCTGCAGTTAGCCCTGGGAACAGTATGCAGCCAGATTCTCATTTCTCACAGTGATGGCAGGTAATTTCCATTTTCTGAATGTCCCTTTCTGAATAACCTGAACCTATTTCTGCTTTCTCATTAACAGAAAATCGTTTTTTTTCTGTCAAAGCACTTTACATTACCACATTTCTTAGCCTTTTAGAGTAAAAATTCTGATTTTTCTCAGAGATTGTCTTTCAAAACATGTCTTGTCTATTGCTTTGTTTAAGAATAAATAAAGCCCAGATCAGTCCCTGTTGTTTAGCTATATGTATTATTTAACACAGTACATAGTATTTTTACATCTGATTGCACTTATGTTTATAAAGTAGCAGTTCTCGAAACCCACAAGTAATCTGGTTTGTGATTTCTGAGGAGACACAAAATTTTCCCAGGAAAAAAAGTGCCCTTAAACATCCTAAAACTGACAAAAACCTAATAAGAGTATTTTTAATAAATAAAACTCAGCTTTTAGAAAAGTACGTTTATGTACCATACAGCATATGCACTCAGTACTAGGTTGGTTCTCCTTCAGTATAAATTACTGCATCAATTATGAAAGTGATCAGCCTGTGGCTCAGTAAAGGTGTTTAGGAAGCCCATGTTGCTTTAACAGCTGCCTTTATCTCATTTGCACTGTTGGGTGAGATGTTTCTCATCTTCTTTTCAGAAAGCTGGTTTGACCTATACCCCATAGAGAATCTATGGAGTTTAGATCAGACCAGTCTGCTGGAAAATCAAGCATAGTGATACCCTGGCCACTAAAGCAGGTATTGGTATTGTTATTGCTGTTCTGCTAGAAATGAAATCAGCATCTGTGTTAAGCTTCCTGGATACATCTGCATGTGGTTGAATATCCTTCTATTCCTTCAGCTCATGCCTTGATAATGTTCCCTAAACTCTTCAATGGACTTTGTTCACAATCCACTCAGCGATGCGATTTTCCTCATAGCTTGTGCACCTTTTTCTAACATACTTTTTCCCTCACTCAACTTTTCACAAAAACTATATTGGATATAGCACACGCCCCTATCATGACTGTGTACTGAAAATCATTTTTTGTCATTGGTCACTGGTCTTGTGTAATACTATTTTTTTTAAGAAGACACACATTTGAAATCTATCACGGTGTGTAATAAAGCTACAAAACCAGTTAGTTTCAGTCTTTGAAAGAAATTTCTAAAATAAATAGACTTTTCCATGATATTTTTATTTGCTGAGATGACCCTGTATATAGGTCCTGTGATCTGTAGAGAAACAGTCTTGTAGTGCTATAACTAGGCCTGTAATGTAGTGAATCAATGAAAAACAGATCAAATAAACCCCATCTTCACGTTCTCATCAATTCACAGTAGTACTACGGTAGGGAGAGACTCTGGTGACACTTTCAAGGCTGTTGTCAGATGCACTTTAGTAGTTTTATTTGCTGACAGGGTGATGGATGGTTGATATCTAAATCATGCTGCTGAGCTAATGCGGGTTATGTGTCTGGAAGAAAATTAGATTGCATTGTTTTCGGTGTGACTAGCAACTGATGCCCAATCCTGAAACTAACTTCTAATTAATGTTATTGAAGACCTTGATAAGAGCTCAAATGGAAACATTGCATTTTGCAAAATGACAGTCAGGACTGTGATTTGTCTCGGGCTAATCCATTCATCTCATTATTTCAACTGCAGCCACTGGGACTTGTGACAAGCCATTATGCACACGTTTTGAAGGCATACGTCACAAAAGTATTTTAAGCTTTCCAATGTAAACACAGCACCATACAGATTCAAAGCATGTGACCAAAAATATAAAGGGAAAATACTGGAAAAGCTAAAGTACATTAGGGTGCATTCATTTTAATGTCGTTTAAATCTGCCATAAAAAGGGTGCTTACCCAGAATTATTCCTTTGGTTTTCAAACCACAGAACTGAACGCACAACAGTATGGCACAGAGACACTACAAACACAACCACATAATGTAGGAAAGGCTCTTGAAGTTTGCCAGTGAGGCCTATTGCTAGAAATGTCGTTTTTGTGCTCAGACTAATATTAGAACATACGGGGGAGGAAAACGGTGTAGAAGAAGACTGAGGTTGTTTCCAGCTGTATATGTCTTCAAATCCTTCTCTCATATTTTATGCAAGACTGAGTAAAAAATTAATTTTAAACAACAAAATATGGAACATTTTTATAGATAGTTATTTTAAAAAGTAACTCATAGCTCTGAAAATCTGCATCAAGATATGACACCAATTATTTGAATTTAACAAATGAAACAAATGTAAAGGTGTTGGCGAGTATCATCTATCTTTTCTTCTGACAAGTGAACTGAATCCAGTAGGTTCACCGTCTGTCTCTGTCATTTTTAATCCATTTACTGAATTGTGTTACAAAATCAACGTACATGTCTGGAAACTATTTTAAGCTTAATTTTGGAAACAAATAATATGCAGTACCTTGAAAAAGTATTCATGCACCTTAAAGTTTTTGACATTTTGCAAAGTTAAAACCTTAAACATCAATGTATTTAATAGGGATTTTACGTCATAGACAAACATAATGGTGGATATTTGTGAAGTGGGAAGAAAATTCATTCAACATATCAAACACACTGCTTCATTGTGTGATGGCATGGGAAAATAAAAAAAGAAATCAGGCAAAATACCAGCCTTCACAAGTTTGATTCATCCTCAGGTACAATTTTCAAATGGATGGAGATGCCACTGTCATCTGTTTATTCAACCTAAACCAGTATGAATACCATGGGTATGGCATGACATGAACCGTCGACAACGGAGAGAGATTCCCAGAGATGAACATGTTTTACTGCAAAATTTGCTTTTCAACCCCAGAACAAAGTGATAGACCTTGTATCGATGCTAATTGAAGCTGGCCAGAGAGAATTATTATCTACAGTGAAAAGAGCCCAACGTGAGTTGAAGAGGCACTCAGGAAGGAAGAAGCCATTACTCTAAAAGCAATCAAAACACAGGAACAAAGGCCTTAATTTATGGAGCTGTGTCCTGTGGTCTGAAGCAACCAAAATTGAAGTTTTGGTCAGTATGACCACTGACACATTTGTAAGAAAAGGGCTGAAGCTTTCAATCCTGAAAACACCAACCCGGCTGGCAAACAAAATAGATGGCATCAGGAGGAAAGAAAATTATGTGGAAATATTAAAGCAACAGCTCAAGACAACAGGCAGGAAGTTAAAGATTGGATCAATGTTTTGAACTGTTGCACAACTTTCATTTAGTAACATCAGTCTGTCAGTAGAAATTTTCCAAAATTCCAGCAAACTACTGTCAGAAGGTCGTGGAAGAATACTTGCTATAAACTTTGGCAATTCTATCAAATACTAAGAAAATGTATGTAAACTTTTGAATATGAAATAGTGTAACATGTATCTCTAAAAAATTATCTCTTTCATTATTCTGGCATTTAGCAAAGAAAAATACTTTAGATAATCCTGACTCACTTTGTATACATTATTTGCTAATATCTTGGCTTAACAGTAATACTTGTTTTTTGAAAATTATTGGAAATTGTATACCATTTTATCATTTCACCCTAAAAAAATTAATTGTTTATATAAATTATTAAATATTTTATTTAGGGGTATACAAGTAAAATAGGCTGAATACAAATGCAGACAGTACATTTCAAATGTTTATTTGCAAAATGGTTAAAAAAAACTATGTATCCTCCTTCAGCTTTACATTCATGCAGTACTTTGAGTTGGTCTGTCTTATAAAGTCCTAGTAAAATACTATGATGTTGAGGTTGTAACGAGGCCCGATGTAAAGAAGTTCAAAACATATGACTACTTAAGTGAGGCTCAATACAGTGATAATAATTATATCTTTTGCTTCAAACAGGACCTTAAACCTGCACTGGAGTTGATTTATTCATTGTCCTCAAATAAGATACTTCAGCATATGCAGCTATAAGAGTATCATTGCTCCTCTGCAGGCTGGGTCTGTAATGTGACTAGAGCCTCTCAACTAAAAAATAAGGATTCTTTGGTGTGATCTTTCTTTAATAACAGCCAAGCAGTCTGCTGTATAAATTGCGAGCTTCTTCCCACTCTAGCCCAAGACTGAGGTAATTACTCTTCAAACGTAGCAGGTTAAATGACAGGTAAAACTCTTATCTGTTGGAACTAACACAACTTAGTCAACAGATTGCATCAACACATAAAATTGCCATCCCAACATGACACAAGCAGGGAAAACATTTTTTCCAAAAGCAGACACTGAAAATGCAGTGAGAAATTATTTCTTCTGTTCCACTAATTCTGAGCGCAAGAGGTGATTTTACAGTGCAGATGGTATTACATCAGTCTATCAATGGTCCATGATCATGAATGAGAAACCTAGAGAGGCAGCCCAGCGTGGATGAAATTGAAAGTAATGATATGATTAAGGGATAAAATGACTAAAAGAAAAAGGAAGAGTTCATTTGTTAAGTGTCTGAAAAGTCTATTCGGCTACAAATCGAAGCTTGAAGGAGTCTGGTATTTGATGCTCAGAGAAATATGACCCAAAAATGTGTCTTTTATCTTCCAATCATGAAGGAATCTTTGTATTTGCTTCATATAATTAACCACGAAAAAATGTTACGCTATCAACTTTAAAACCTATATCAAGGAATGAAATGGTATATGGTAAATGGCCTGCACTCGAATAGTGCTTTAAAAGATTAAAAGTATGCATTGTTGACTTTCACTGCAGAGATATTGTACAACATGTACAAACCTTTCAGACAAAATAACCAATTTTACAAATTGCATGGGATTTTATGACTAAAGAATAGCTAAACATAGTTGTTTCAAATTGTAATAAACCTTTTTTGGCAACTGGTAGCTTAGAGTTGTAGTTGTTGCTTGCCTGATGGCTTTAGATAGCAGCAGAAGCACTACAAGACTGCTGTAATTAAAAATACACCACAGCCCTGAGAGTGCTCCAGCTTTGGGCTTTTCCAGCACTGGAGCCTACGGCTTGAAATGACAGTGTCATTTCTGTAATGACCAACTGCATCAAAGATCTTTTCTGTCCCTGCTTCCATTGACCCCTAATTAAGCCCCTCATTTGATCTTTGTTTTGAAACACATGGTGGGTAAAGTAAGTTATTATTGAACCAAATCCAAAATTAAGCAAATCTCTTATACTAAAATAAAACGAACCACATCTTGTAATATTTTACTTTCCCAATTTTATTTCCCAGTCAGTTTATTAATCAGATTCGACAGGCTTTCATTGTATCTCCGACTTACTCTTAAGGAGTCCCTCTGTTGCTATTATAACTGTTAGGGATGCTCTAAAAACAATTAAAAGGATAACATGGTCAAAACAAAGTAGCTGTCCTTCATTTCCCATAGCCAATATGTTCTTCCCTCATCATCCTCTTATGTCATCAACCCTCCCATCCATAATTAGAATCAAAAGCTCTTTTTCATCTGTGACATTAAAACGGTTATTTCTGTGCGGTAAAGGAAATCCCTCCTAACTGAATGATGGCTTCTGAAGAATTAACTACCAAAAATCGATCTTGTTTCACCCTTCAAATAACAAGCAGCAGGGATTACCTGAGTGCATGTGAGCCCAGTTATGTGCAGCCGAATGAATAATGAGAACGTAACTGAACAATGGTGTGGACAACGTTTTTTTAAACATATGAAAAATTACTTTTCAACAAATTTAATTAACATTTTTTAAAACCAATGGATTTCACTCTATGTTACCATTGAATGGAGTGCTGCTGTAAGACTTATATCGGAAACTTTTGGTTTAATAGCTGCAGTAAAGTGGTTTGTTTTGTTAACTAATCAAGAGTATTCCAGTTTTCCAGTGCTTACCAACAAATGAGGAATCAAGATAAATGTTTAAAGCAACCAATGAGAGCCCTACAGGTGTGCTTTTTAAACTATTAAAGTAATAGCCTATGAAGGAGGAAAATTCTTAGCCAATTTCAGAAAACGCCAGACTCTGGAATGTATTAACAGCACTGCTAGGAGCAGATCAAGTAGGATTTTAGGTCTAAGAAATAACGAGTAATATAGTTGTATCCTTTTATGATCGGGAATAATTTTGCACATTTCAGGTTTTTCCATCCCTGACTGTATTCTCAACTTACAACAGATAATTACCACTTACAAATGATCAAATACACAACAAATTTGCTCTCAGTGATTTAAAAGCATTGAAAAATCAGATTAAGGCCAAATTAAACAATATTTTCCTCCGTTCTTTGTCAGTAACAATGGATTTAGTAAAGCAGACAAATAGCCTGTCATCAAGGGTCATTTTTTCCTGTCATCGTCCAATCTTTAATAGATCTGTGACTGCTATGACAATATTATCCAATTCAAGATGTAAAAGTTGATATTACTACATGTTTTCATCAAAACTGGCTCTGCTAAAAAGCAGTTATTTACATGTAAAAATGCTGTTCCTGCTGCAAAGCGTAATTCAATCAAGGAATAAGGTAGATATTTACCGTCCTGTACATTTGTGCATAATGTCCATATTAAAAAAAAAAAAAGGCGAGATCATTTTTTTTTTCTAGGTATATGAACTCTCTTTGTAGGGTCGTGTCTTTGTAAGGAAGATTTTTAGCGGTTTTAATCTTTTTTTTTTACTTTTTTAAAATAAAAAAATTTAAATGATACTATGATTAAAGCATTAATAAAGTAAGCTAAGAAAAGTCACTGATAACACATTTAGATAAAGACTGATTGTTACTGGTCATAAGCGCTAAATGCGCAAGACAACATCATGATGTGACTGAAATGAACCCTTAAGGCACATTCTTCTCAGACATGTTGCAAACTGATTTCCAATCAGGCTGAAGAGTATGTGTCAAAAACAAATTTGCCTCCCATTACATAGAAACTAAACTAAACTAATCTATCTATCTATCTATCTATCTATCTATCTATCTATCTATCTATCTATCTATCTATCTATCTATCTATCTATCTATCTATCTATCTATCTATCTATCTATCTATCTATCTATCTATCTATCTATCTATCTATCTATCTATCTATCTATCTATCTATCTATCTATCTATCTATCCATCCATCCATCCATCCATCCATCCATTCATCCATCCATCTATCTATCTATCTATCTATCTATCTATCTATCTACTCGTTACCTTTGAATATGGTGACAAGCTCAGCTGGGAGCATCCAGTGTTGCTGACACCGCAGACAAACAAGCTGTTCACCCCGCTGCCAACCAAAGCTGTCAACCAGAAACAAATCAGCGCAAGTCTGAAATCACACTGACACAGCTCTCAAAGTGATCCGAGACCAGACCTAAAAAAGACCTCTGCCTATCCTTCAGAAACATTTCAAACTGAATCAGCAGCTCCACAACAGAAAAGGGCAAGCCCCAAAACACAGCTGATGTGCTTCTTTAAAGAACCACAGTCCTCCATCTATCTCAAGCATGTGCACTATGTGAAGTACATGTTTCAGGTGGACATGCATTAAAAGATAGGATTTCTTTTTGTTGTATCTTTTTAAAATACTACTGCTAAAAATAATTTCTTAAGAAATTTCAAACATTAATCATAAAAGTTTACATATTCTTTGCACGTCCTACAATTTGTTTATACATAAAAAAAACATCTAAGTAAAAAGGGCAACTCTAGAAGAATCATCATTTTGCAACAATCATTTTATTTGCACTTTCATTTATGGATGATGACATGGCATCTGTTACCACACTGGAAGCCTATCACTCTTGATGGCTATAAAAGAAGAATAGATTGTTTTTTTGACAAAAAAAAAGCCTTTTAAATGGAATATGTGATATGGATGTCTGGCTACTTATTGCAGGGGACTGTGGCCCAGTGGGAAGAGTAGTCATCTTGCAATCTGAAAGTTGTGTGTTCAATTACATCTTCTTTCTGCCACATGTTGGTGTCCCTGGCCAAGGCACTTAACTTCAAGTTGTCTACCAATTTGCATATGTTTGTGCCCTTGTGAATGCAAATGAGTGAATGTGGCTCTAGTGTAAAGTGCTTTGAGTGGTCAGTATGACAGGAAAGGCTACATAAGTTCAGTCCATTTAACATTGGTAAGCACCAAAGAACTAAGAAGATGAAGAGGCAATTAAAATCAGTGTCTGTGTTGGAATCACTTTTTACCCCATGATTATTAATTATCATTGGAATCTTAGATTTAAGAAACTGAACAACCACGAGCTGAGGGAAGAGGACAAGGCTTCAATAGAAAGGGCCTCCAGTGAGTTAGAAGCAAGACCACTAAGGCAAACCCAGGTGTTGTTTGTGAGCATAAATCTTATCCTTTACTTTGGTTTTGTTTTGTTTTTTAGCTGTTCTCTAACCAACACCAAACCTCTGCTGTATCCATTGATTATATCTATTGTGAGATATAAGTTCGAGCACACATGAAAAGGAAAGAATATATTAAAAAACTATAATAAATGCCTATTAAATGGACTTTTTCAGTGCAAATTTATTGCAAAATAACTGTAAAAAAGAATAGAATCACATTATTTTCAAATATATTTAACTTTTTCTCCAGCAATTAAATCTTTCGGCGCTAGGAAAGTGATGGTTGGCATGTGTCATATGTCAGCCCCGATTTAACAACTTTAACAACACTGCGCCAGAAATGAGTGACAAGGCATGGCTTGAGATGGCATGCGATTTGAAAGCCCCTGATAGTCCTAGCCTCCAGAGTCGTGATGCAAAATTGCAGATCTGGTTTGAGCAGCGTGCTTGCAGATGTGGCTCAGGCACAGAACAGTGCAGCATAAATACAGCATTTACACTGTAAAAGAGTAATTTACATCTGAATTCACCTACATCAGCACAGTTGTTAACAATGGTGTGCAGGCTTGTCTTGTCTTGTCTCTATAGAGGTGGGAATAGACACAGAGGTAGTAGAAGCACAAAGACAAGGGACAGTGTATAAAACTGTGTTTTGTCTAAAATTCGCTGATAGAGACAGTACATAACCCAAAAAAATAGGTTAATGCTACTAACTTTTTTTTTCCAAAAGTATGGGATTCAAAGTCAGCGGCTAGGCACCAACAGTGCACAAGAGTTACTAAGCAATAACATCTGCAAAGACCTACTGCCTCCTCCTCTCCAGTTTCCCCCCAGCAGATAGTTACACCTGCCAAGAAGTGGTGCTGGAAGTCTGCTCTGCCTGTTGGCAGTCATATCTTTGAAATTCTTATAAATTCTTCAGCTAATTCTAAAGCCCAGCACAAAATATGTGGTGGAGTCATATCATGCAATAGAATAACTTGTCAGTCATAAAAAAAGTATGGTGTTTACTTTGCACCTATACTTGTTTGCATTATTTAATGAATAAAAGGCTGCCGTACACACTGTGTTAATAATGTATTTTTAGAAGAATGTGCAATTTACACGAGAAATAGAACTATTCAGCTACACCTTGGGGGAAAAGATCCGATTTAAAACCTTGTTTCTGGATCTGCTCTTAATGTTTAAAACACATTAGCCGGTCCCAGGTGAATTTAACAGCATGCATTATGCATGCACTGTATACAAGTGAGCATGGATTCAAAGCAGGCAGAATTACCTAATTTTGACCCAAGCTGTTGGTATTCTTGCACTGTGTGCTCACAGTTTGTAGATCAACACTTTTTATTCTCATGACATTTCTGCTGCTTTGCCTCAGTCCTGTTCTCACATCTCCTCTTTTTCTTTCTATTCCCGGCCCCACAAGTAATGTTTTTCTCTCATTCTGAGCACGTTCAACACCTAACCCTCGAAACAGAAATTTTGGACTCTTAAGGTGATGCACATAAAGAGTCTACCATTAATAGCTTCTCAAAATAGAAGTTACAGGAAACATCTCCCATACTTTTATTGTAATTCCCTGTAGTCTTCACGTCCTTACCTCTCCCTCCATTTTGCCCTCCCCCACTTCTTCCCATGGACTAGCCAGTCTCTTGTCACACCAGCAGCCAGCTCAGGTTCCACACTCGTCGGAAACTGGACATGACACAC
Source organism: Crenichthys baileyi (assembly GCA_036173005.1). NCBI lineage: Eukaryota > Metazoa > Chordata > Actinopteri > Cyprinodontiformes > Goodeidae > Crenichthys > Crenichthys baileyi. The sequence continues at coordinate 243,005 of JAHHUM010001218.1, read as the reverse complement.
CAACTGCAACTACATCCCGCCATCCCAGCCACAAAAAAACAAACACACACTAACACCTGTGCCTAGTTTGGCATCCTGTAAGCAATATGCAGTGGAAAGTCCCAGTAAAGGCCAGGTAGATGGAAAGTTTGTATGGAAATCTGCATGCAAATATGTGAACATGACAAAGGAACGGAAACATTTGGCTTATGCTAAAATCTATCATCACCTCTCAAATAATGAGAACTGAAACCTTCCTGGAACAAGCAAATGCTACTATGCAACAATATCAGCATATCTAAAGATGTAAATATCATTTTACAAAATTTTAAACCAATGTGAATGACTCCCCTACATGGAAAAAAACAGTAGGAAGACAATCCAAACATCACTGTGTATGCATGAATGAATACTTACAGTAAGGCTTCGTCCAACAGCTGATAGAGGCAGCGCTAACATCCAGAGTCAGAACACGCTCCAGGGTACTACTGCGGCTGCTGCTGCTGGATTACTCTCCTGTATGAGAGAGGCTCCCACACAAACACCGACTTGCACCTCACCTCGCTCATGCACACAGCAAAGGCCAACCAGCTGTGAGGTTCTTGGTTATCCCAGACAGTCGCTCACCACACTGTTCTCTCTCTCTGTCTTTCTCTCTGTTTCTCTCTCTTCTCACCGAAGCAATACACTCTGTGGAGATTTTGACTGTAGACTAACTGCTTTACTGAAATTAGTGTTAATTTAAAAATAAAAATGTTTTATATGAGCACATCTGATGCTAGCTGCTGTCTTTCTTTAATTTTTTTGATCAGCTTTACCTGAACAAAACAAATAACTGTATAAGAACTGAAAAAAAGGAAGAAGCCAAAAAAAAAAAACTGGATGAAACCTAAACAGAGCACACGAACTTACAGTTGTGTCATATTCAAGCTAAAACAAAAGAAATATATCATGGGATTTAATAAATTGCGCTAATAAATGCTATTAGTATTTCTATTGCTGCTAAAACAATATCACATTTTGATTTAGAATTGATTAATTGTTATTCCTTTGATAATCAAGACTATAAATACAATAATGTTTTAAATGCATTAATGTCTTTATTTTGATGCTCATATAAAAGCATAATAAGAAAACACAGGGTTAGTTTGTTAAATGTCATCTCTTTAAAATAAGTGAATAAGTGAGAAGCTTAGTGTTTTTATCTAAACAGAATTACCTTAACAGGCTTCCTCATGAGAAAGATAAAATTTTTTCTGTCAACACAATGGGGATTGAGATGTTTTCAAACCTTTACACTCTGGCACCTGAAATTAAGCCATTTTCAGAGTAAACATGTGTTGTTGTCGTGTAAATGGTCAGTAGAAACGCAACTAAACGTTTCCACTTTCAAGAGAAAACGTTGTGTAAACAGGACCTTAATTTGCAAATACAAAGACTAAAGAACATGCTATTTGAAAAGACTCATGAGTTGAACCTGACTGTAAGTTTGATCAATCCTTATTTCATGCAATCAGGCTAACATTAGGTCAGTAGGTAAGTTACAGACCACAGTTCTGGCAAGGATGCACAAGTTCTGTGAAAAGGTGCACTGAATTTCCCAAGGACATTTGTGAACCATGAGCTATTAATGTTTATAACCAATCTATTTATGTTGCTGTAGCTTTATGATAATGACTAAACATCTCTGAAATTGAACATTTTGGTAAATGCCTTTAGGCCATTTCAGACTAAAACAAATGTAATTATCATCCAAGACCAAGTGGTACAAAAACACCTCTTTGTTGTATTCATTTAGATATCTGACATTAACAGCTGGTAACCTTTTTCTAATTTCTTTCCAACCTAAATGTATAGACATTTTTTCTGGTTATGTTTCTGGTTATATTAAGCTATATTAAGTCACCTTTGCAATCCATTTATTAATATTTAAAATAATTCACAACAGTTCAAAATAATCTTATTACATGTTGAATGAAATGTTCTGAAAAGAAACAGAGTTGTTAAAGGTTCAGGAGTTAAATTAAGCATTTAATCAAACTGAAGCAAAACTAATACAAACCAGTACTTGCTTTGAATTCATTACTTACAGCAGTGTAGTGTTAAAGCCAGATTACGTGACATGCATCTGATGAGAGAACATTCATTTCAGTCATAACAGACTAGGGACTTGACTTGGACAAATAATATTTATTTCATTCTTCTTCCTATGATTATTTACTTGACAGGTGAAAAATTACATCTCATACATGTTATTGTCACGTTTGTACTCACTTAGCTGCTTACAACTACACTCTGAAAGTAATGAATCCTGGCAGCTGGTGACATTCTATGATTTACTGTTCAACACTCCTGAAAATCAAACTGAGATAGTCTCAAGCAGTAAATGAAACACCTGTAAAGGTGTTCAGTTTAGTTAAAAATCAGTACTGCATCAATAAAGTACTGTGTCAACAGAACATTCTTAGTGTTGTACACTGTATAATGATAAGCTGTGTGCCAATAAAAAGCAAAAGTAAAAATGTTTTCAATGAAGAGAAAGGCAAAAAAAGGAAAATAACAGATATAGTTCCTTAAAGAGAATAACCTGACTCAGCAGTGGTCAGTAGCACATAACATCTTTAATGTGATTTAATCACATTAATTACTTCCGCCTCAAAGTTCAGATTCAGAGGGTGTGTAGCTTTATTCCCACCTTATTACATTTCCCAGCTCTTTTCTGTTTTGATTTGTATAGCAGTAGCAGATAAAGTGGCCAAAAACATGATAAATGGGTAATGGGAGGCTTGTGCCTTTGCTGGAGCTCCTTGACTGAAAGCACCCATATGCACCACTAGCATGCGGTAGTCGGGCAATGGTTCAGACGTGCTGTAATATTTCACTCTCACATTGATGTGAAACCTCAGCTTGACTATGTGTATTATATGCAGCAACTAATTCTCCCATGATACTCAAAATTGTTAAATTTTCTAACATAGTAATCCTTTTTCCTTATGAAGAGCATGGAAAGAATGCCAAGAGAGCAAAGCAGTAATCGGAGCAAAGGGTGGCTATTTTGAAGAATCAAAAAAATATAAAAATGTTAAGATATTTCACACTTTTTTTACTATATAATTCCATGAGTGTTCATTCACAGTTTTATTGCCTTTGGTAAGAATCGACAATTTAAATAGTCACGATATAGTGTTATATATTTTGACTATATATACAGTATGTATATATACTTATATACATATATACATATCTATTTATATAATATATATATGGTGGTTGGTGATCAAATCATCATTGTACAACTTTCTGTTCCTCATTCAGGTAGCAAAAAGGTAGACTGTCAGGCCAGACAGGGCGCACAACACCAGGGAGGTGCCGCTTGGCTTCCTGGCACTGACAGCTCTGCGGTTTTTGAGTGTGCATATGTATTAATGTATGTGTGAGAGCGTGTGCTTGTTCTTGTATTACAGTAGAGTCAGGTCCCAGAACACGACAGCTGTCCCTTTCATGTCTGCTGTTGTGTTAGTCTTGATCGGCTCTGTGTCAGTCAGCAGGTCTTATTACTACAGTTGCTGAGTTCAATGCAACACACATCCTCACAGCCAACAGTCTCACAGAGAGAAAAACATAAAAAAAATGGTAATGTTTATAATGCCAAAACACATGCAATAGCGGGGCAGAGTTTTTTTAATGTTTTCAAAATCTATGTAAAACAACAGAAAAAACTGAAAAACTTTAGCATTCAATTCTTTTACAGTTGGGGAAAAATACTAATAAACAGTCAGTAAAGAAGTGCTATAGTACATTTGATACACTGTGTTGTCATACAACTCAGTTAAGTTTGTAAAATAAAAATGACATGGTTACGGCTAGCATTAAAAAGAAACAGTCAAGGTTAATAAAGATTCCTTTAAGACAAAACACTGTAATGACTTTGATGTATTACATATGCGCAGAAAAACTGTCGCAACTGGCCAATTTTCAGCTTTCAAATGGTGTCAAAAGAAGTCGAGCCATGTAGGTGGTTCATTCAGGCTGTGAGAGAGGGTACGATTTTCAGCAGATAACAGAAAGGCAGAACAGAGTACAGCAAAGATGCTATGCTGGAGGTGACTTTTTTATTAATGCTAGCTGGTGTAATTGCCAATATAAGATATATAAGATGCTAAAACTGGATCAATATGTCAATAATATGTCCAATTTAAAATAGTATCATTTTGCTTTACAGTGGCTATCTCAGTTACCTCTGCTCCTAACATGCATAATTTATGATAAAAGGCTTAAAAAATGTATACATTTTCAACGTTGTTCTGATGTTTCTTTTTACAGTTCTTAAAATTAAATTGGAATTGTCTAAAATTGGTATCCTAAGGTCAAAGTTTTACGAAAACCTGAGGTTGGAAATTAGCCCCAAGATTCTGATTGGTGAATCTCTACAAAGTATCTATTTCCTGGATCAATAATGCCTCACTGGTGACACACACAAATGTAGTGAACACACAACCTTCTTACTGAAATGTATTACTATAAAATGCGACCAGAATGGTATTAAAAATTCAGATTTTTTATTTTTATTTAGTTATTTAGAGAGTGAACTGAAACCGAAAAAAATCCTTAGCAGCAACCTTGTTGAAACATAAATTAATAATAAGCATGGAAGTACCCTAAGAAAGTTCCGGTTTATTTTTATTTAGTTATTTCGAGAGTGAACTGAACCCGAAAAAAGCCTTACCAGCAACCTTGTTGAAACACAAATTAATAATAAGCATGGATGTACCCTAGGAAAGTTCCGGTTACACACAATCATCCACAAACCAAATATGCAAAAACAAACTCATGCTGTACATTCGTCCTTGTTTGAATCTCCTATGTTGGTATGCTTGTATTTCCAAACCCACAGTGTGCACCATCTGTTTCCTCAGAACTCACCACACATCACAGCACATTCACACACAAACACATGTGCCAAACACATGTGCTCAAACCTGCACTGCACATCATTAGTTCAGCAAACACACGTGTGCCTAACACTTCAGCTGTAAACTCTGCATGACATAACAGACAGAAGAGCTGACAAAAGCTCCTCAAAGCCTGTGCAAATCTATTCTCTATGCTGCAGTGTCATGGGTGGAGGAAATGGGATGATATACAGGCTTTGTCACTGGTAGCTGAGTGGCGTCAGATTAACAAACAGATGGACAGGAATGGTAGGCAAAAAACAAAGACGCATGCATGCAGACCTGTTTGTAAATTACAAAAATAGATCATTTTTTATACCTCATAGACAATGACTTTCCTCTAGAATTTAAATAAATAATGATTTCCAATAGTTTAGTAGTCACTGAGGGTAAACTTTTTTTAAAATTACAAAGATAGTAGTTTTCTAACAGGAGCTCACAAGTTGCTTTGTAGAGGGACAGACACATTGCTTTCCCATATCTGTCACTTTGATCCACTGCTGCTATTGATCATTAATTTTCCTCTTTCTCTTTTGCAACTTTATCTCTTCATTCTAACTTTAGCAAGCAATCCTTGTTTTTTAACCATTTAAAGTTTATATTGACTGCAGTTTTTTTGGCTTTGAACATGTGTTTTTTATGTCCTTTTTATAAGCCTTCATCATGTTCACCCAGTCAGTTTTGCACATATTTTTAATATAAAGTGACGAATGCCATTTTGGTAGGTTTGCAAGCATTTTCAAGATAATATCATTGCCAGGACATTCAACCATAATTCCTCAATTCTTCAACCAACTTGCCCAAGGGATTGATCACTGTGATTATTTTCATTAATATGGGCTAGAAAGAAACTGCCAAAAATAAGTGATAAAGTGGGATTCTTCAAATTCAGAACAAGTCAATAGCACAAAAATAGAAGTGAAAACAGAACAAAATTAAATCCAGGGGGAAAAAAACAAATTAAACAGGTAAAGGCAGTGGGAGAGAAGTAAGTGAGAGTGAAGGGATGCAAGGCTGTAAAAAAAGACATGTTCTGGTTCATTTCAGGCGGAGCAACTACAGTGGCTAATTAACACTGAGAATCTGGCCAAACAGAGCCCCTCCTGTGAGAATCACTTATTCTCCTGGATCTATAGATGGATTCATCATCTTTGTTGACCTTTGTCTGTCTCTTTGTCTTTGCCTCTCTTATTCGGTTTTCCGTCCTTGACATTGCTTAGGTCATCACTTGCTACTCGCACAACTGCCACTATCGTGACTGTTGATTAGGTGCTCAGTGCCTGCCGTGTCTCCTTTTCCCATTTGAACTGTCAGTAACCTTGAAAAATTCTGGTTTCTTTTAGATTGCCAATTTGCACTCTACATCTAACAGACAAATGCGAAAAAATGGGACAGGAAAGCCTTTGCCTCTAAACTTCTTTTTCCACCTCTAAATTGCCTCAAGTCATTTTAAAGTGCTACTGAATATTCAACACACGTTTCTGAAACATAGAAATGTAATACATCTGAGCAACAGTGATTTCAGACAAAAAATTTCACAAGAGAAACAAATCACTGATGAAAAAAAGATCTCAATTTATCACCAGAGCTACTTTTCCCTTCTCTACATTAACAAGGAATCAGTATATGATTCATAGCTTATGATTAAAGCTACAGATAGCCTAGAAGTAAAAAAAAAAACACTAAGTGTAAAACATAAATACTTCCAGACATGTAGGTTCCAGTATTTTCTAAATATACCAGCCACCAAGAGATGCTCAGAGCACTCGCTCAAAAAGCAAACTTTCCAGTACAAAAGTACAAGACCGTAAACAGAGAAAGGTCAATGCTGATGAAAAAAAAGCAGCTCAGGCTAGAAGAAATCTTTACTCCCTCATGTTATGTCCTCAGTGTTACTTTGAATCATGCTGCATTCAGTGTATCTTGTCAGTAGGAAGTCCAAAAGGTTGCGTTTTTTTGTTTCAATTAAGCTAAGAGAAATAAATAAATAGTGTACAATCACAAGTGATTGTACACAGGCTGCCTTTAGTAGACCTCAGAAGAAAACTTGGTATAAATTTTAGTACAACAAATTAACTGTAAAGACTTGCTCAAGTGCACTGTTATTTGCTTCAAACCGAAATTATATGAAATACAAGTGCAGGAGAATATTTAAAGAAGTATGAAGCAGGGTATCATGACCTGGGATAATGTGCTAGTGGCCACTCATGCTGTTCCATTTACCTTTGATGCTGGAACGTGGATCTGGAAATGATGTCACTCCAAACTTTCAACAAGCAAGCAGGAGAAACTGTAGGATTTTCTATCCGATGTGCTTGATTAGGCTAACTAATGAGGTGTTAGCATTACAAGCTAAAAATAACAATGTTTGGTCAGTATTTTGAATCTTTGAATGTTCAAGCATTGTAAAAATTTCAACATGGTGTGGCTATAATTGTGATCTCTGTAACATGATCTTAACATGAACTTTTTTTAATCTGGGACAGTCAGACTGGAAGAGGGATTATTATCAGCTATCCCTAACAACGCAGCAGTTAAGAAACTTGGATATAAAGGAGAATTTCTGATCTAATTAGAACAAAGCTGCAGTAGGATATATGCCAAAGATTTCTAAAACATTTCTAAATTGAAATGTTTGCTTTTTGTAACAAAGCTGGAGACATCCTGCACACAGTTTTTCATCACACCAGCCTACACGCCATACCTGAGAAACTGTAGTATCAAATCTTCGAAGTTTCATCCAGTGACTCATTCTCTTTCATTAAAAGAACACCCACATGCACATTCACACCACCATGTGATTCTATTATACACACCAAGAACTCTGCAGCCTTTTCTTAAAATGTATCTTTATAAATGCAGTAATACCTATTAAATAACATTCATTGTGAAAATGTCCTTCAAGTCCTACAGCTTTAAAATTCAGACTTTCTCTTCTTTTTCAAACCATATTTTAAACTTTCTTGGCATTAAAATCATTGTATCTCAAGTAAATAATAGGCTCTCTATGTAGAGTTGGATGTTGGGATTTTTTCCCCAATATTTCTTTCTCATTTTGTTTTATTTTTTCAACAGATAAAAATGATCCAAGAATGTGGAGAAACTCAAATCTTACTTTGAATTTGGTTTTACCAATGCATTTTACTGTCACTGTAGTCATTTCTTCTGTCTGCTAAAAGAATGTCTACCTTTAAATCGTGACTGGGAGGTGTGCTCTACAGTCAAATCACTGCTGCTTTGCTCTAAGAGTCTATTTAATTAATTTCATCTTTGAGTTTACCGTGGTTAAAAGACCAAATTATACTAAATTTAAAGCCAGATTGCCTGCTAATGAAACATCTTTTCCTTAACAGGAACTCAGACTTGCAAAAAGAACAAGTAAAGCTTAGAGATGAGAGTAGGAAATAGGTCAGACAAATAAACTACTTGGGTGAATGCTTGGGACACTGAATTGTCCCAAGCATTCATCCAGTACCCTGTTACTATAAAGATATGGCACCTCTCTGGTCTTCTATGTTGTGAAGTCTGAAGTTTATGAGAGACCACATCAGTGTTTTAATTTTTTAAGTAGTGTCCGTGTGCACAGCTGTTAATGAGTTGGTTTGCCTCCTGCCTCCTTTCAGTGCTCAGCAGAATGTGTATTTTTCAAGTTTGATGGCAGATTGCTTTGACTGAGTTGGTCAAGCACAGGTGTATTAATGAGGCCTGCATTCTAAAAGGTCTGCTTTTGAAGACCTTCTGGTGAAGAACCAGGTTGCATGAGTGCATCCCTGTTTAAAATGACAGATTTCTGTAATGTAAAGAATACTTTGACCAACTGACTTAGGATGCTATTTTAGGACTTGGTATTCTTGAGTTCACACCTATTGTCATTTATATTGGATCAGATACAACTTTAAGCAAAGTCAAGCTGTTGTTTTTGGATTTTCCATCTTTGCATCATTTAGCCGAGGCCCTACTCTGCAGAGAGGATACAAAGAATCCAAAGGATCTCATCATACAAGAGTATCAATTAGAAGAAGGGTTCAAAAGATTTCACAGCATTATTTCTATAGTACAATTAAGACAATCATCAATTATAGGCGATAAAACAGGACAACCGTCAAAAAAAAAAAAAAAAGTTGGTTTTTCTCCAAAAATATTGATCAGACAAAATAATTAATTGTCAGGGACACCACTAGGTGGCCAACAACATCACTAAAAGAACACCATGGTAAAACATAGAGGTGAAAGCATCATAGTCTGATGTTACTTTCTTAAGGTGGAACTATGGTTTTGGTCATTGTGAATGAAATTATGAAAGTTCCAAATAATAATCCGTTTTGTGTCCGCTACAAACAAATAAAGGTTTTCAGAATAGCCTAGTCCTGAACTAAATCTGACAGAAGATTGGTGGAGTCCTCTGTAGAGGACTGTGGACGGGAGATCTCCACACAGTGTAATAGATTTGAATACATTTTGCAAAGTAGAGTGGGAAATTGTTGTCTAGTCAAATTGACTACCAAAGAACAATCCAAAAGTGCTTTAACAAAGTATTAGTATTTAAGAAAACACACTTATGGAATCAGGTTTTTATGTCCAACTGAATTCAGATTAATTAAAGATCTGATGTTGTTGCAGAACTGAGAGCAAAAGAAAAACAAAAACAACTTTGAGAATGACATTTAGTACTCAAAACATAGATGAAACTCACCTCTCTGATGTGCACACAATCCAGTCTCTCTCAAAGCAGCAGAGCACACACAACAGTTGATGCCCAGGGACAGAGTGAACAAGCTCTCTGCGTATACTGCTATTAGCATGCATGCCATGTGTATTTTTGTCTTGTTGACAATATGTCCAGTATCTCACCCTTCACAGCCCATAAGCACACACACCACTTTGTGAGCAGAAGATTTAACAGATTTTAAAATATTTTATAATGAAGTCTTGTTCTAGGAGCCAGTCTGGATAAAACTTTATATATATGATGTCTGAAGTCAGCAGCCTTCCTCAACATCTCTGCTATCCTTCCTTTCAGCAGACATGGTAAACATGTGTAATGAGATCTGGATATGGGAGAGCAAGAAAGAATGAGTGGCAAGCATTTAAACAAAGTTCAAATAAAAGCTAAAGGCAAATGTCTGGGGTGTGACATGCCTTATGGTCTGTGGTCATAATCACGACTCTGAAGTGGTGCGACCACCTGTTAGAGATTCCAGCAGGCTCAGTGGCACAAAGGTCTCTGATGGGAAATGGAAATAAGCTTTTGTTTGTGCAATAGATAGCATCCTCCACATTCATTGGCACCCCTGGTAAAGATGCGTAAAAGTCTTAAAATAAATTCCTACTTTAGAGGACTAACTTACTCACACTGAAAATTTTAAACAGATGGCTTTTTTAACCTCCATAACCATCTTCTTCAATGTACATAAAGACAAGAGACACATAGTTTCTTATCCAATGTGTTCATCACAGTTTCTGTTGTTTTTAGACTTTTTAGTTATTGCCATGTCTGTAAATATAGGCAAGTTTAGGTGAGCAGCTATTTTCTTTTATCCATTTTCTAACTTATGAAGATAAACACGCATCTGCTTTTCCTTGAATGGCATGTTCTCCTCTGTTTCCAATTATGAAAAGAGAGATTTTCTTCTACGTCACATCATATTAGAATACTAGGAAGACCAGAAGTCATTGATCACTAATTAAAAGATAAAACAAAGATTAAAAAATATATATTTATTTATTTTGCATTTTGGCGTCTACATGTGGTAAAAACTTGTTGAACTCCAAATCAAGCTTCAGATTGAGGAAGAAAGAGGACTAAAGTTACATTGAACGAGGCATGGTTGTTGCTGCCAGACCGGCTGCTCTCAGTATTTCAGAAACTGCTGATCTACAATTACTTCTACACACAACCACCTCTCAGGTTCACAAAGGTCTGAAAAAAGAAAAAATCCTGTGAGCTGCAGGTTCGTGAAGTGGTCATAAAATAATGTACACACTGACTAAAGAAAAGAAAAAAAAGTAAGACATGCTCCAACAAGTCAACATTTTCAGATGCAATATTTAGATTTGGCATAAACAACATAAAAGCATGGATCCATCCTGCCTTGTACCATCCGTCAAGGCTGCTAGAGGTAGTGTAATGGTGTGGGGGATATTTTGTTGGTACAATTTGGTTACTTTAGTACCAACTAAGCACCATTTAAAACCCACAGCCTATAATCTTTATGACTACAGTGTACCCATCTTCAGATGTCTGCTTCCAGCAGGAAATGCACAATGTCACAAAATCAAATAAACTCAGGCTACTTCAACATGATAATGACTTCACTGAACTCAAACTGTGTCCAGTCAGTAGATCTCCATTCACTAGAGCACACAACTTTAGTTAGTACAGAATTCATTAGACTCCACTGTGAAATGGTTTATCTAGCAGCTAAGAAATAATGTTAGTACATGCGATGATTCAAGATGGAAATGCCACTTACTCCACAGCAACCAAGTCCTGCAGAAAATTCTCAAATTTTAAACATATACAAATGAACATTTGCAGCCAAAAGCACAGCTACAAAAAGGAGAGCGAGACAAATTCAGCTTCCTAGATAACAGTGGTAAGTAAACATGCTTTATAATGCAAGAACATTCTTTATATGTAGTAACTGTTATATGGTGAACAAGACCAGGAGGGCCTTGGCAACACAATACTTACATATTTATGTGTTATTAGCAGTCAAAACAAATGGGATCATAATGATATCTCAATGCTGGGTCTTGTTTAATTATAGCTCTCGTGTTAAAAAACAATCTGACTTTTCACACATAACTGAAGACAAGAAGATTTCCTGATGGCAAAATCTAGAAGAAAGAAACACTGCATTGTCTCCCGCTTCAGGTACATCTTTGCCCCATTAACATTATATTTAAACATTACACGTTATATTTATATATGGTTAATAAAATAGGTACACATTTTTGAGTTGAGCTGTTTCTTTGTCCGATTTTTACCTAGTTTTTTTTTTTTTTTTGAAACTTGCTGAAATGTCTTTCTCAGAATGCACGTAAATATTAAAAAAAATGCCGGTTTAAGGTTTATCAGTTCTTCATGACCAATGACTGTTCTTTTCCCGACTGGTCAGGGGGAGACAGCAGGCAGCAAGTGACAGGAGATTCTGTATCGTATGGATCAACAGAATAGTGCATAAACAGGTCGAAAAGGAAATTCCGGAACTGCGTGAAGAAATTGTTCTCATGAATTTCGAACTGAGAGTGCAGATGGCGGCCGAGCTTAGGAAGCATCTGAGAAAAGCAGTGGTGACGCAAACGAGAGAAACCCCTGAACCTTACTTAGCATCTGATGCCAAAGAGATGAAAACAAGGCAGCTTAAAGAGAACGAGGGAAAAGGAAAATCATTGAGGAAAGTAGAGTTGAACTCTAACCATTCAGAAACAAAGTCTTCTGACATGCCCTATTCAAACCACATCTCTCCAAAACCAGATCAAGGCTCCAGGAGGTTTTTAAGTATGTCTAGCAAATATGATTCGGGGAATGGAGACATCAGACATACAGAAATCAAGCATCTCCCTGGTGAAGATCACACATTATCACAACAGGCCCAATGTGGGGCAATTTCTCCATCAGGTGACCCTGTTGTCTGTGACAACAAAAAGCAATGGGTCCTTGTACACCAGAGAAACAAATAACAAGAAAATAATCTGGACAAATATGCACCATAAAGAAAATTACAACATATCTTAGTGATTTTTTCAGTCCTTCTGAAACAAGCAAGTGGGAGATACTTGAAGTGGAGGACTGACCCTCAACTCCCCAAAGATTACTCTATTCTCTCAATGCTATGCTCCATATAAACCTCAAGTTACTTAATAAATAATGGGAACAGCCACCAGTGCACTTATTTGTCAGTGCTTCAGAGAGCTTTAGAGTAAATTAACATATGAGCTGGTTTGAGGTGAAATTAATTATCAAAGTGGTTCTTTTTGTTGGCAACACTGCCAGTTATTGATAAGGGTGATACGGCTTGCAGCCCAGGGAAGCAAACAAGAAGTGGGCGCCATGACGCAGAATTATAACAAATCGTGAGCTGCATACTGAAAATGTTTTCATTTTCATGTTCATATTATTTAGATGATTTATTATGTCTAAATTAGTTTGTTGTTTTAATTGAATTTGTTCATCTTAAATTTGAAATATTTAGAGTAGTAAGACCTCATCTGAATCATTCCGCAATGAACAGAAATGGATTTAAATACATTTTAATATTTATGATACCTTTATTCCACTTGTGAAAACACAAAAGATTTGTATTTTTAATGCTATCTTGGCATTAGAACCAGCTTAGATTGAAAAATGCTTGAAAAGCTATATATATACAGTATATAGACTGGTAAAACCTAGAAGTTCATCAGTGGAGTGGGTTCGTGTTGGTTGTGTGAGAGGATACAGAGGGAGGGGCTCGCCCAGGAAAGGCATTCATGCAAGACCCACCAGTCCTTTCAAGCTCCAATAAAATGTGCTAATCCCTAACTAAATGCTCATACTACTTACCTCCTACTCCCTGCTAGAAAACAAATGGTACAGTGCCAATAATTTTCAAAATGAAATCAAAAGATTACACATGAGAGCTGTTCTCACTTGCCAAACAAGCAAGGCAACAATGAAGATCAAAGCTTCTAGACGCCCACATGAATATTCATTTATCAGAGCAAAATAAAGGCTGACATTACATTCATCTGAAAACATCCCAAGCTATTCAAAACCTTAGAAAGTGTCAATCCATGAGTTTTATAAAGAGAGATGCAACTTATATTTCTTACGCAGGTAGAGTGTTTTGCTAGAAATCTTTTAGATACATTTAGATAAAATCAATCTAAAATAAACTTAGTAAATAAAACTTCAAGAAAGAAAAAAAAGTGTTTTCCATATATGTTATTCTGAGATGTAACAGCGATTAAAACAGAGGACCCTAATAAACAAACTGCAACCATTATCAGAACTATTACTAAGATTAAATAATAATAAAAGTGGTTTCTATTTTAAATATTATTTTGTTGTTTAACATTCGATTTGTCTCATATTTGAAATCAGTTTTGAGTGCTCTGTTACAATGGGGGCCAACAATTTTTAATTTGGTAATTTATGGGAAGGACTAGAGATATACTTACAATAATTATACAGCAACAGGAAGACAGGTCAAAATGTTAGGATGTTCTCTGCCACACAAAGTATTGTACCTGTAGGTCAAAAAGTTCAATTTTGAATTTATCTTACCATAGCACCTTCTTCCACATGTTTGCTGTGTCGACCACACGTTTTGTTGCAAACTTTAAATAGGACATCATCTGGCTTTCATTTAACAGTGACTGTTTTCTGGCAACTCCTGCTTAAGGACAGATTGGTGGAGTGCACGACTAGAAGTGGTCTAGTCAACAGTTTCTCCAACCTGAGTTGTGAATCTCTGCAGCTCCTCCACAGTACCAATAAGTACCTTCTTTATTTACTGCCAATCCTGTCAGTTTACCAGACAAAAACATTATCCCTGACCTTTCTGCTGTGTTCCATGGTCTTCATGATGCTGTTTGCTCACTGATGTACGTAATCAAACCTCTGCTGAGGCCTTCATAAAAGCTATATTTATACTCAGTTAAAATTGCATACATATGGGCGCAGCGCTGGTGGTGTAGGGGTTAGCGCACGACCACATATAGAGACTATAGTCCTCGAAGCGGCCGACCCGGCGACCTTTGCCGAATGTCTCCCCCTCTCTTTGCCCCTCCTTCCTGTCTGCCTACTATCAAAAATAAAGGCCTCTAGTGCTGAAAAAATTCGAAAAAAAAAACAAAATTGCACACATATGGAAATTTATGCAGACAGTTGGTTAAATTGGATTGTAGAAGTGCAAGATTAAAGGGAGCTGAAAACAAATGCAAGCCATGCTTTTCAGATTTTTGTGTGTTAAAAAATGTAGAAACTCTGTATGATTTTCTTTCCAACTATGCCTTACTACTTTGAGTTGGTGTATTAAATTAAATCTAAAGGACAGTAATTGTTGGCAAATCAGGACAATTGTTGTGAAGGTGAGCGGAAATCATAAATCATCTCGGCAAAGAACACTGGAAAGAACACATTGGTGAAAGCTTTTCTAATCATGTATCAAACCGCTTACAGAATGACAGTCTCATCTCTCTTGGAAATTAAATCAGATTTTTACCAGCAGGTGGCACTAAATGTCTTCCAAGGTGCTTTAGAAATTAAGACTTGAGATAAGCAGTGCCAGCAAGTACAGCTACAGTAATATAATCCATACATTTCAGTGTAGAGAAAAATATACAGTGATCTAACCCTCACATTCTCTTACTGTGCATGCCAAACAGACCCCTACATACAGTATAGAGCCACCATCCTGCAGGGCAAATACAGAAATACTTGGCATCTGTTGTTTTATAAAACTTGCAATGATCCTGTGCTAAGGTGTGCATCCAGAGCGTTAAATAAAAGTCCAAAATAATGCCAGACTTACAAAAACACCCACTCAAACAACATGTATGCAGTGATGAGTTTCAGGGTCAGATTAACATGGTAACTTTCCTAATCTTGAGGTCAACTTTGAAATGGAGATTTGTTGTGGTGCAAGTGGTAGGCATTTGAAACTGTTCACATAAAAACTGATGGGTTAGTTTTTAGCTAAACGTTAGGTTAATATTAACACATGTTGGATTAGATGCTCCACTCATCCTATTTGCTCAACATTCTCGACAGGCTGCCCTTTTGAGTTACAGATGTTTTTCAAGATAAGTCATATTAATTGTATTTTAGATATAAGAAGCATAAACAGACAAGACTTTACCAAAAATCAAAAACTACTACTTGAGCTCAAATATTTTCAGATTTTGAACACGTTCACATTTTTAGAGAATATAGAAAATAAAAGTAAAAAACTAGAGAAGAATGCGAATAGATGTCAGAGAAGCTTGGTTAGCCTAATCGAAACTGCTAAGGGAAATGTTTTACCTGTGTCATACAGATATTATCACCGTTACAATTATCTTATTTAACAATATGATGACGTTTTTAAAGTTTACGTCTTTACAAGTGCGTAATTTGTGTCACCCTGTTAGCTGCACCGAATGCTTGGCTGCTCTGCATGCACATTTATCTGTACTCTAGCACTGAGGTACTCAATCCATGTCCTCAATACTATATGTCCTGTTTTTTATGTTTTCCTGATGCAAGGGGTTAAAAATGTAAATACATTCCCATGTAATCAAGGTCTGCGGAGGACTGTTTATGACTTATTCATTCAGATCCAGTATGTTAAAGCATGGAAACATCAAAAACAAGCAGAAGAGTGGGCTATCGGGACTATGGAGGATTCTTTCAACGCTGTGTGCGTATGTCTCCTGCGTGTGAGCTTCTTGTCTGCTCCAAGATCTACTCTCATGGCAAGAGATTGTTTTTACTTTGCATTTCTGATTTATTCATTCAAAGTTCAATAGGCTTCAAAGCCTTTGCAAGACTTCCGGTCTTCTGGATTCGTACACCAACCAACCTGTCACATGGATGTTCATTCACAATTAAATGCAAATCTCCTAATCCGCCTTTCTTCTTTCTTTTTATAAAAATGTTATCACTACACAAATAAAAGCAGCTAATGCTTTTATTTGAGATTTTCCCCACTGGAAGCATCTATAAAACATTCATTAAATATCAATAGTTACTTTACTAATCACTTTAATTGCCTACACTATAGCCATGCTACCAGGACTTTTAGAAATAAATAAAAACACCCCAACTCCAACCGGCTTTACTGAACCTCTTATACAGCATGACATGAGAAATGGTAAAATCAGTGTACAGCACTGTTAATGTCAGTAGATTATGTTGAGGACTTTAGTTCACAGCCTTTTATCTAGTAAGTAGTTAATACAAGCTAATGCTAGCCATGTTCCACATTAACATTTTGACTAGAAAAATCGTTTTATTGCATTATAGGAAGGCATAATTTTATACAGTGTAATATACAGAATAAGAATTAGATTTTCGAAATTCAAGCGGTTATTAATAAAAGTTGTGCTCGACATTCTGAGTTTGTTTTTTTTAACTGATCATTTTTTTATGTGAAATAAATCTAAATATAAAAATAATTAAGAGATAGGCTCCAACTAGGCTCTAACTAGGCAAGTTATTGAAAGACGTTTTTAATGCCATAGGTCCAGCTGTTTTGTTCTTTTTTAATTCCTTTTTGAATTCAGGGAGTGTGCCAGCTTACTTCAGACATGCTGTTGTGAGGCCTCTTCATAAGAAACCCTATCTCGCCCCCCTGATTTTACCTAATTTCAGACCAATCTCCCACTTGCCCTTCTTATCTAAGGTTTTAGAAAAAAATGTTTTTATCCAGCTTTAACCATTTTTAGAAGAAAATGAGATCATTGAGAAATTCCAGTCTGGCTTTAGATCGCGATATAACACAGAGTCTGCCCTTTTAAAGGTGCACAACGACATTTCTATATCTGTCGATGAAAGGTGTCCAGTTGTCCTGATGCTGCTGGATCTCACAGCAGCCTTTGATACTGTGGATCACTCTGTCCTCTTTTCTCGTTTAAACAACTTTGTTGGTATCCGTGGTTAAGCTTTCAATTGGTTTGCATCTGATCTTACTGATAGAGCTTTCTCAGTTATAATTAACGACTTGGCATCCTCCAGCGTGCCTCTGTCGAGTGGGGTGCCACAGGGCTCCACCCTTGGCCCCCTTCTTTTCTCCCTCTATATGCTGCCACTCGGAGCAATTATCACAGGCACCACCTGTCTTTCCATTGTTACGCAGATGACATCCAGATCCATCTGTCCTTAAAACCAAGTGACAGTAACTCATAATATTGCCTTCTTGACTGAATTTCTGGAGTTAAACAATGGTTGAGCCAAATTTCTTGTTTTTAAATGAACAAGAGACTGAGCATATTCTATTCAGTAATAATAACACCACCGATGTTAGTGCTTTTAATTTTAATTTCAGTAATACTGTCAAAAATATGGGAGGGATTTTTGATGAGGATTTTAAGCTTAGTAAGCAAATTTATTCAGTAGTCAATTCAAGCTTTTACCATCTACGCCTTTTGTCCAAAGTTAACCTTTTTTTAAACCACTCAGACCTTGAGACGTCTTTACACGCTTTTATCAGCTCAAGAATTGACTTCAGCAATGCTCTTTATGTTTGTGTCAGTCAGTTGTTACTCAGTTGTCTGCAACTAGTCCAAAATGCAGCTGCCTGGCTTCTTATGGGTACCACCAACAGAGATCACATCACTTCTGTTTTATTTTGTTTGTATTGGCTTCCTGTCCACTTTAGAATAGATTTTAAAATTCTACTGTTTGTTTTTAAGATTTTAAATAGTTTGGCCCCATCTTATTTATTTGATTTGTTGTGTCTTTGTGTGCGTGGTAGATCCCTGAAGTATGTGCCTTGGGGTGACAGGGCGTTCTCAGCAGCAGCTCCTAGACTGTGGAACCAGCTCCCTCCGGACCTACACTTCATCTATGACCTCAGTAGTTTCGTGGCACATTATTTAATTATGTTTGTATTGGTTTATTGCTGTTTCTGTAGTTGGTTGTTCGCTAATTTACCTTTTACGAAATATTTGTTTTCTTTTTATGTATGCTTTGTAACGCACTTTGGTTGCCTAGTCGGGAGTTTTGAAAGGGCTGTACAAATAAATAAATAATAACAATAATATCTTACTGGGACTGGATTTGCAACATGACCCAAACAGGATAGTTTTTAACCCAGCAGTTTTTAGATGCCAAAAAAGGCAGAAAAGACAAAAAAACAAAAAAAGGATCAACAAGACAGATCTTATTTTCGATTCAAGAAATCTAGAGTGTGTGTAAGAATGCTTGCCACGGTAGTCAAAGGCACAGTCCCAATACTAAAAATGTACATGTGTAAGAGTGCGGGTCAGCAAGCGCACTCCTCCTGTCCTCCTCCTCTGTCATTATTATCCCAAACAGAATCAGGCCTACAGCATACTTGGAAAAAAACAAACAAAAAACAGGCCTTTCGTTCTTTTCCACCAATGTTTAAAACCATCAGCTCTCAAGGTTGGAGCCTATTTGCCTAATTATCACATGTGTTTAATATGTCAGGGTTTAGCTAAAGTGAGCTCATAAAAAATAAAAATAAAAAAGAGATTATTTCAGTCAGTTGTATAACAGCTCTGTCTTATTTTCCTGTTTTAGGACTCACCATGTGTTGGGGCAACATTACAGTGAAAAAGTTAGAAAATAGAGGTATACTTTTTACATGAAACGTACCTGAAAATATTTCTTACTCTTCTATCAGCTGCTCTCTCTGCTGGTCTTTTTCCCTCTGAATCAATGAAGTAGCCTTTCAGATTACTACAGTGACTCCACTGGAAACCACATGAACACAAAAAGATGCTGTTCTCTCTAAAAGCTTTGTACCGGGTTCTTTCTAAAAACAGAGGACTCTAAAATGAAAACTGCATCCATTTGCAGAACAACTTTCAGTAATATCAACTAATAATAAAAGTGATCCCTACATAAATATTTTATATTGTTCAACATTTGTTTAGTCACATTTTTAAATCAGTCTGCTTTTAGATCAGTAACTTGGCTTCAGATCAAATAAAAGTGAAACAGCTCATTAAAATTTCTTGAGAGCTCTGTCACAATGGGGTCCATCAATTTTTAATTTGGTCATTAATGATAAGGACTAGGAATACATTATGCATGAAATATACAACACCGGAAGGCAGGCAAAAATGCTGGGATATTGAAATTATTCCAAACATCTGATTTCTTTTGCAAAGGTGCCAAAATTAATCTGTAAAAGCAACGCCAACATTTATGATTGAACAACTTTCCAGGAAGCTTGACTGAAATGTTTGTTTACAACTACTACTACTACTACTGTTGCAGGGAAGCTCATTTGCATGTATTTGGTATCCAAAAAATGAGACCAATATTGAGTTGCAAATCATCTTTGTCTGATTAGCATGAGTAGGAAAGACATCCCTCAGTCACCATGTGTTGTTTTATCCAGAAACAGAAACCACAGCCTTCCTGGGAGACACTGCTGTTGTCTGCCTGTCTCTGTCCTTTTCATCGATTCCATCCAGTATATCTATGAATGCTCACAGTTGCTCATCTTCTAATTTTCATCTCTGCACATGGTGATCCATTGTTTTTTGGCTGACTGACGAGTCACTGATGAGTATTCTAGGTAGGAAGATGGCATTAACAGCAAGGTTGTAAATTCCCTGGCTTTATCTTTTGATCAAGAAGGCTGTTTTCTCATTTCTCTGATTTACAATTATGCCTGGTTTGGGCTGTTCTTATACAGATATTTATTGGATGTTACTGTGTTCATAGAGGAGTGGAAGGAGTTTATTTCGGGAATCATACTATGGTCCCATTTAGAGTTGCACAAATTAAGAATTATGCTTCCATTTCCCAGTCTCCAGCTTTTGTAAAGCTATGACCTGCAAATACCAATTTTAGCACATTCCATAACAGACACAGATTGAAAGTTAGGAAAGCTTAAATAGAGCACTTCTGGCGTGCACTCCTCTGGCTTTCTCTTGCTCCATCTGAGCCCAAGTGAACCACAGACATGTCTCAACATGTTGCAGAATATAGGTTCCTTTTAAATGCCTTGTTACATCTCTGAGCTTCCTCTGACTTTATTTTAAATAGCCATGAGTCTTCCTGCAATAACAAACTCCTCTGCTCATCAACAGTTTCAATGGTTACTTTTTCTCTTTCTGTTTAATGTGACCACTAAAAAGCTGAATTTGTATTATGCTGGTGTTGCCACACTTTTCTTTCAGTGACATCTGGGATTATTTTATATTTTTGTCTGTTATACCCTGTTTTTACATGTGCTTGGGACCATTTAAGGCATCAATTGATGAAACCAGTTTAGACAGCGGAGAACAAAGCTTGAGGGCCACATAAAGGCACACTGCACACTTCATATCGGAGTACCACAGACCTTCTGACAGGCTGTTTTGGATTTGTCCTCCTAAAGTTCTTAAAGGGGACAAGTGTCATTATCAAATGAGCTAACAATGGAATCAGAGACAATGTAGGCAAGGTTATTCTCAGAGACATATTAAGGGATGATGGGTGGAAGAAAAAGATGCATTCTTTGATTTTTTTTTATCACTGAGCTGACACAAGGACCTTGTCAGTTTGTTGTGCAAGCACTTTAGACAAAGTGAACTAAACGGTCAGGCTGAATTCGGTGTACTTGACCATTTATCTGATTTTCAACTTCTAGCACATTCTAAATAATGTTCAAATAATCTGATCAAATGATCAAATATACATTTAATAAGTTCCTAAATGGCACTTTACATGTGTAAAATAAAGTTAATTAAGAATCTGTTCAGGATGTACCAACTCTGTCTACCCTTGACTGCAGAAGATAGGCACCAAATTTAGTTGGCCTCAATAAAAACCAGTCTGAGATGATTCGTGCTTTATGACATGGCACGTTATCCTGCTGAAAGTAACCATCAGAATATGGGTACACTGTGGTCATAAAGGGATGGACATGGTCAGCAACAATACTCAGGTAGGCTGTGGCGACTAAGGGGCCCAAAGTGTGCCAAGAAAATATCCACCACCCCATTACACCACCACCACCAGCCTGAACCGTTGATACAAGGCAGGATGGATCCATGCTTTCATGTCGTTAACGTCAAATTCTGACCCTACCATCCGAATGTCGCATCAGAAATGGAGACTCATCAGACCAGGCAACGTTTTTCCAATCTTCTATTGTCTAATTTTGGTGAGCCTGCGAGAATTGTAGCCTCAGTTTGCTGTTCTTAGCTGACAGGAGTGGCACCCGGTGTGGTCTTCTGCTGTTGTAGCCCATCCGCCTCAAGGTTCGACGTGTTGTGCGTTCAGAGATGCTTTTCTGCATGCCTTGGTTGTAACAAGTGGTTATTTGAGTTACTGTTGCCTTTTTATCAGCTCCAACCAGTCTGGCCATTCTCCTCTGACCTTTGGCAACAGCAAGGTATTTGCGCCCACAGAACTGCTGCTCACTGGATATTTTCTCTTTTTTGGACCGTTCTCTGTAAACCCTAAAGATGGTAGTGAGTGAAAATCCCAGTAGATCAGCAGTTTCTGAAATACCGCCCCACCTGTCTGGCACCAAAAACCACTTTGCCACGTTTCAAAGTCACTTAAATCCCCTTTTTTTTTCCCCATTCTGATGCTCGGTTTTAAAAACTGCAGAAATCGTTTTCTTGACCATGTCTACATGCCTAAATGCATTGAGATGCTGCCATGTGATTGGCTGATTAGAAATTTGCGTTAACGAGCAGTTGGACAGGTGTACCTAATAAAGTGGCCGGTGAGTGTATTTGCATTGTTTTTGCTGTTTTTGTCTTTTCTCTGCACCGCTAGATAATTGTTATCAAGCTACAAAAATGGCCAAACAAGTTACAGTGCAGCGCTCTTTGACCTGGAGTGGGAGAGGTGTAAAGTGTCTCAATAGCATTTTAAAGAGACCGCACCAAAACGAGTTGCTCTCAGACCTCACCTCAGAACAGGGGTAAAAGAGGAGCCGGTGGAGATCCATAAAAAGGGGTTTCAGCCCAAAAACCCATTGCATTTTTTATTTTTAAAATAAACCAAAAATTTAATAATTTTAAAAGGGTAAAAAAGGAAATGGATTTGTAAGCATGATATGTCCCCTTTAAAGCGTTACATTAACAGTGATCGGCCCCAATACTTTCTTTTTTCCACCCCCATGATTTTCCAGCTTACAGCTTTATTTTTTTCCCTTGTAAAAAGGGAAACGAGCGACGGGAAATCCTGAAAATTTAAGACCATAACCAAAAACGGGTTAGCCCTTTTTTTAAACTTGGTACACTTTAGGACTGGTAACCAGTCCATTGCTAGATATAATAAGCCCTAATCTAAACTTTTATTAAAGTAAAGTGAAGCTAAGTGGTTTTTAACTGAATAGGTAATGACTGACAGTTACCATGCAAAAATGAGAGCTAGTTAGACAAATATCTAGTTATAGTCCATTAAAGGCACTACATTAGCAAACAAATAACAGCAAAATGAGCAACTGACATCAACTCAAAGCTTTTCAAATTAATTATCAAGTATCTTCATCAGCTGGGTAAGCTAAAGTAAATAAGATAGAACATGTTTTGTACTTATTACATGACTACTTGCTAACGCAACCAATTTGTGCATCTTTAGTAGTTGAAGATACAAACTGATTAATGGCATTTAAATGATGCTGTACTTGGGTAGAAATGTATGTATTCAGACATGATTCAGAAACAGTGAAACTGCTTGAAAAAAAACACTAATCGCAAGTGTTTTACATCGGATATATTTAGCAATGAGCCTTGTAGTCTCTCTGACACAAAAACCTACTTTCCACGTTGGAGTGATAAATATTTTAAATTACTGAAAATGAGCTGTGCATAAAAAAGTAAATGGAAGGGTAGGATGGCATGACAGGAGAGAAGTGGTCTTAGAATGACAGCCTAAAATGTAGAGTGAGATTTTTCCTAGATTTACTCAGCAACTAGGAAAGTACAAGAAACCTTAAACTTTAAATGGAGCAGACATTTCTTTTGCAAACAGAAACAGATGTAAAGGGCAGTGAACAGTCATGAACTTTGCCCTTATCAGACTATAAAATGCAACATCTCACACAGGGATGATGCTATGTCCACATTATTGCAAAAGCACATGCTAAACATTTGATTTCCATTTATTTTGTTTGATTTGACTCATGGATCAGTCAATAGTAGGTCAATTATTCCAGCACTATGATAATCAGTCCATTTTGTGACATGGCTTGTCCCTACAGTTTGTCATAAAAACAAAAAGCCCACATATTTGTGCCCACAAGCTACTTGAGTAATTTTGTCTAAATTACACCCACACTACTATGCACTGTTGTTCCAAAAAAACATGATAATCATGAAGGCAGATTCAGAGGAGCTTCTTTTCTCAGCATGACTGGGAATATCCGCTAGCTGGTAGAAAGCCAACACTGCTTAGCTGCTAGACCTGCACAACATGTTGAGTTGCAGTCTTCATCACAATATTTGTGAGGACTCTCATTGCTCCTGATGCCCAGATTCTAGTAGTACAGATGCTAAAGTTCATGGAGAGTGGTAGGCAAATGATGGTGATGGAAAAGAAAGAAGAGTGAGAAAAATGAGGGTTAATAGCAACTGACATCATTATATCAGCTGCAGCAATAATGCTGTTCAGATCTTCTACTGCTGAATCACAATATTTTGTTTTGTTTTTGTTGTTGTTTTGGACATACAATGTTCAGCAAATGGCAATGCAATTCGATGGATGGATGGATGGATGGATGGATGGATGGATGGATGGATGGATGGATGGATGGATGGATGGATGGATGGATGGATGGAAGGATGGATGGATGGATGGATCGATGGATGGATGGAGTCGGTTAGCTGGCATCACTGGTTTATCAGCCTGGATCTAGAAGTCTAGTGTAGAAGTCACCTTTCCTTCTGCACCACTCTCTCTGCACAACCTTTTGAGTTGTTTGCAATTTTCACTTAGTACCTTAAACCCATAATCATACAGTAGCTGCAACACAATATTGCCTCCATTCAGTAGTAGTAATAGTTATTATACTTTCAGACTGGATTTAAGAAACTTGTCCTCCTGCCTCAGAATCTCAAAAAACTATAACACCAGGGAAGAGCAATGTCTCCATAAGAAAACTGATTAAAATGTGTTGTGATTGACATAGGTAATGACTGACAGGTTACTGTGCAGTTAGCTCATTGTAGCAAACTCTGTAGTCTGTACAAAACAAAACTAGACAACAAATGCAAAAATCTAGCAAAAGTTTTTCACAACAGAATGCTAACATATATTGTACAGTACTAATATTAACATCCATCAAAGTTAAAGAAAAACACAATATTATCATGTGGACTTTATTTGTTTCACACATGCAAACTGAGGTGGGTGAAAGGTAGGATTGATGTTTTTCCCAGAAAAAGAACTCTGTCTTTTTCAGGTGGTTCACTTCCCTGTATACTCTGCTGTAGCCTGCACACACATAATAAATATACTTTGCACTGTAAATCCAAAAAGTAGAATGTCTTGCATTTTTCCGGCATTGATTCAATTATTAAATTGCTTCCAGAGCTTGGCACCAAACCTTTATCATAACTTACTTAATATTGAAACAGCTTTTTATTTATGTTTAATATTTACTATTTTATTTATGAGATTTCATTTCCCTGCAAAAGCAGTCATATCGCTAAAACCTTTAAACATTTTATCACATCACAACCAAAACCTAAATAGATGGTATTAGACGTTTATGTGATAGACCACCAAAACAATATTACATATTTGTGAAAAGGTTAAATTACAAAAATGCATCTGTGGTATGCATTTGTATTCACACCTCTTTACTCTGACACCCCCAAAATAAAAATCTGTACAATCTATTGCATTAAGGAGTCACTAAATAAGCAAACGCAGTCCACCTTTGTTTGTTTTCTCAGCAGAAATACTGTTATTTTGTGAAGGCCTCCAGAGATTTGTTAAAGAACATTAGTGAACAAAAAGCATAACAAAGACCAAAGAGCACAGCAGATAGATTATCGATAAAGTTGTGGAGAAATCAAACGCAGGTTTAGGTTAGAAACCAATAAACATTAAACTGCCTCACAGACAATTGTTCAAACAATCATTCATTCATCTTCTATACCGCTTATTCCACAGGGGGTCACGGGGGGAGCTGGTGCCTATCTCCAGCAGTCTACGTCTACGAGGCAGGGTACACCCTGGACAGGTCGCCAGTCCATCACAGGGATGAGATGAGACTGTGTTTAAACTTTTTTGACCTACAATCAGAATGCATAGAGGAAAACTACCAATGCAACCAAAAGCACAGAGAGAAGGAGAAGACATGCAGCAAATGGTCCAGGGCTGGGAACCAACTTGGGGACAACTGCATTGAGTACTGTAGCTTCCGCATATGGTGTGCCTGCTCTTTCATGTCGTTTTTATGGTGCCTCTCGCTGATCTCATCTCATGCACTTTTCATCCCCCTGTTCATCTCTTTTTTATCACCTTTATTAGTGTATTACTGGCTTGCAGACATATTCAGTGCCTACCGCATGTCATTAAATCTGACAATATGAAAGTTTGCCACTGCCAGTTCCCTCACGATATGCAGAAAATCAAACAAATGGGCAACAGAAGCTGGGATGAAAATGGCAACTGTACCATGAGAACTGAACTGCACAACTGCTAAACCTTCCTGAGGTTTTGCCAGATCTGGGCATGTTATGTAACTGTAAAGTGCAAAAACAGATCAATTCCAATGATACCAATAATACTTGCCTTCTTCAACTGAGTACTCTGCACTGTCCTTTCATATTAACTGGAGAGGCTTTAGCCAGTTGCACCAAGAAGAAGAGTACTTATATGCCAAAGCACTTTTAGACAGAAGTCTGGATGATGTTCAGAGGCAAGTACTGAAGCACTGGAGGAATGGCCAAATGAAAAGCTTTGCGATAACTGCTGCCACTTAAACCAAACACACTCATGTGGATCTAGTTATTCTCCATTCATTCTCCCATACCTTGTGTATTATACTAACAAAAACATTACAGCCAGACCAGCTGTCTCAGATAACCTGATCTACCCTGCTACACTCATATTGTCAGAATTTTTCAGCCTAAATCATAGTGTCTTGCAAAAGTAATTATACCCCGTGAACAATACATTTTTTCAAGATCCAACCATAAACCTAATAGATTTTTATTAAGCGTTTTATTGGATAAACCAACACAAAGTAGCACATAAGTGAAGGGAAAAGCTAGCCAACATAGCTTTCAAAATATTTTACAAATAAAAATCTGAAAAGTGCGGCATGCATTTGTATTTAGCTTCCTTGAGTGTTGTAAAACCACCTTTCACTGCAAGTCTTTGGTATATGTTTCTATCAGCTTTGCACGTCTAGAGACTAATGTGTTTACTCGTTCCTTTTTACAAAAAAGATAATCACATTAATAAGGCTTTCCCCATGGTGAATTATGGCAGTGGCTCCATTGTAGCTCTAGCTGTCTGTTTGGGGTTCTGATCTAACAGGTTTTCTTCCAGGATTGGACAGTATTTAGCTCTATCTTTCTTTTTCCTCTTCAACATCCAAAACCCGGAACCATTCTTGGTGCCCTCTGCTCCGGCTCTGCGGTGCTCCAAGCCCAGTTTACTCTATGTAATTCTATCTACAGGGGTTGGACAATGAAACTGAAACACCTGTCATTTTAGTGTGGGAGGTTTCATGGCTAAATTGGACCAGCCTGGTAGCCAGTCTTCATTGATTGCACATTGCACCAGTAAGAGCAGAGTGTGAAGGTTCAATTAGCAGGGTAAGAGCACAGTTTTGCTCAAATATTGAAATGCACACAACATTATGGGTGACATACCAGAGTTTCAAAAGAGGACAAATTGTTGGTGCACGTCTTGCTGGCACATCTGTGACCAAGACAGCAAGTCTTTGTGATGTATCAAGAGCCACGGTATCCAGGGTAATGTCAGCATACCACCAAGAAGGACGAACCACATCCAACAGGATTAACTGTGGACGCAAGAGGAAGCTGTCTGAAAGGGATGTTCGGGGTGCTAACCCGGATTGTATCCAAAAAACATAAAACCACGGCTGCCCAAATCACGGCAGAATTAAATGTGCACTTCAACTCTCCTGTTTCTACCAGAACTGTCCATCGGGAGCTCCACAGGGTCAATATACACGGCCGGGCTGCTATAGCCAAACCTTTGGTCACTCATGCTAATGCCAAACGTCTGTTTCAATGGTGCAAGGAGCGCAAATCTTGGGCTGTGGACAATGTAAAACATGTATTGTTCTCTGATGAGTCCACCTTTACTGTTTCCCCACATCCGGGGAGAGTTACGGTGTGGAGAAGCCCCAAAGAAGCGTACCACCCAGACTGTTGCATGCCCAGAGTGAAGCAATGGGGTGGATCAGTTGATGGTTTGGGCTGCCATATCATGGCATTCCCTTGGCCCAATACTTGTGCTAGATGGGTGCGTCACTGCCAAGGACTACCGAACCATTCTTGAGGACCATGTGCATCCAATGGTTCAAACATTGTATCCTGAAGGCGGTGCCGTGTATCAGGATGACAGTGCACCAATACACACAGCAAGACTGCTGAAAGATTGGTTTGATGAACATGAAAGTGAAGTTGAACATCTCCCATGGCCTGCACAGTCACCAGATCTAAATATTATTGAGCCACTTTGGGGTGTTTTGGAGGAGCGAGTCAGGAAACTTTTTCCTCCACCAGTATCACATAGTGACCTGGCCACTATCCTGCAAGAACAATGGCTTAAAATCCCTCTGACCACTGTGCAGGACTTGTATATGTCATTCCCAAGACGAATTGACGCTGTACTGGCCGCAAAAGGAGGCCCTACACCATACTAATAAATTATTGTGGTCTAAAACCAGGTGTTTCAGTTTCATTGTCCAATCCCTGTATCTTCTCATCTATTCTGACCATCCTCAATGTCCCTGCTGAAGACATGAATATACACAGCATGATGCTGTTTCACTCTTGGGATTTTTTTAAAGGGTGATATGAAATATTAGTTTTAACATGTAACACTAAACATTTTGGATTTATGTCAAATGCCGATTGGGTAAACAGTCGGGTCTTGGTAAGTTAGCAGTTGTGCAACACACCTGAGCAGCACTCTACAAGATGTTCAAAGCTTAGGAGATTGTTTTATTACCTAACCCTGCTTTAAAATCCCCAACCTATCCCTAATATGTCTGCTGTGTTGCTCTACCTTCATTATGAAGCTTGCTGTTGTAATGTTCTCTGTCATCCTCTAAGGCTGGATTTATGCTGTGATTGAATTACACACAAGTGGTATTTACTACATAAAGTGACCCCTAAAGGAAGGTACTTGCACTGTATTTTATTTAGGAGTATCAGAGTCGAGGGGGCTAAATGCACACCACAATGTTGTGGTGTGCACAACATTGTGGTGTGCACTTTTATTTGCAAACAATAGTGAAAACAATGTATACTATTCCTTCCACTCTGCAATTATTTGTGTTGGGATTAACAAAAAATACAATAAAGCTTGTAGAGAAAAATAAAGTTCAGAACGTGTGAATACTTTGGGCTTATTAGGACACTGACTCAGCAGGTTCAGTGATGTTGGAACTCGACATCCATTGAATTATAAGGGTAAGAAAAGCTAATGAGCTGTGAGTGTGCATTATGTGTCTTAAACCAGCAAAAAACATATTGTGACACTAGGGCACAGTCCACTATACTGAAGGACAAGGAGTCAGAAAGCTCATTGATGCTGTCTGTTTAGAAATAATTGATTTTGGAGGGATTGTGATGGTAAAATGATCCCAAACTGAGGCTAATACAGGCTGCCAATACAGCCAATATATTCCAACGTGATACACGCTAGAGTGAAGTGAAAAAAATCAATCAGCGCATCACATGACAGAGTCAAGGAAGCTGCTGCACCATCATCTTCATCAAACTTGCCTCCTTTACTTAACATCCGGATAAATTAGGTCCAGCCAAGCTCACTGATGCTTTTATCTCTACCACAGTCTTACATGGCTGCAGTTTATGACCTCTTACATGATCATGTCGACTGTGTTACTGCACGGCTCTTTACTCACGGAATCACTTGCGTTTTTACGCAGCTGCTCTTCCTCTCCTAGCTCCGCGGTCGGATCCACCACCAGCTTCTCGAAGCACGCCGAGCCGAGAGAGGAGCTCTTCTGCTGATACATCATCAGCTGGGACACGGGGAGTTTGGGGCTCTCGTGGGCCGTCAGCGCCGGTTTGCTGCCTGTGGCCCCAGAAGCTGTCCCCAGAGCCTGACCATCGGAGCTCGTGTCCGAGGTGGCGTCGCCACCATCACCACCAGGCTTGTCTCCTTCAAAAGGCGCCGGAGTGGAGCAGCTTAAGTTAGGCTGCGATGATGAAAACACTCGGTCCAGCTGTTTCTTTTTCCTCTTGAACATCCACAAGCCGGACTCCTTCTTGGTGCCCTCCGCTCCACCTCCTGCTCCGCGCCGCTCCGAGCCCAGTTTAGGACTGAGCCACGGCTTAGTTTTCTCCTGGAAATTCTTCCATATCCTCCGCTGGTAGGATAGGGATTCCTGGCCCCTACTGGAGCCTCCGGGTTTGGGTGATTTTTGCTCCATGGTGCCTGTGCAGCAGCCACCCAGCCTGAGCACACTCTGTAAGTGTATTGGACGGGTGTCACAGCCGGGCTGCTGCTGCCTGTGTGCGCCTCAGCCGATAATCAGTTTAGAGCGCCGAGGAGACGGAGGCAGTGATGATGAAGATGCTGCCAGTCCAACGGGGAGCCTTGCAGAAAGGCTATGCTGGCGTTATAAATTATGTCATACAGTTTGATACGCCATAAACAGGCAGATTTAATTTATACACAGGTTATATCTCACATAAGCAGTAAAGTTGACGCAAATACACAGCACGATTTTTTTTTAACTGTCTGCGCTTGGTTGTTCCCCTCCAATGCGGATAGACCAACTTGTAGTATTAAAATAAAAGGCACTGCGCCTCCCACTGGTTAAAGCTCTTGACTTTGTCATCTGTATGCTGGTGATTTCGAAACACAACACAACCCCCAATGCCTTGTGGAGATGCTTATGGTTCTGTTTTGGACCCGTCATCATCGCTTCCTCTTGGAGGTTTGACATAGTATGCCTAAAATGTGTGAGTGGTTTACATCCTAGTAGATACAGTGACTTGTTAAAGTTTTCTACAAATATCATGCAGAATTCTAATTTGAAAAACAAATTGTAAAATCTGGAAGGTTTGATTGCATTTGTCCTCAGTCAACCCTCCCACTGATTTAAACCATTTTATTATAGTTCTGGCTGTATGTTTTGGATTGTTATCCTGGTGGAAGTTAAATAATAAAGAAAAGCATCTAAATAGGGTCCTGTTTATTTTAGTTATTTTGCGCATGTGTGAAGTGGTTGCCTCATCTTCGTCAGAGGTTTGGGGGGCTTGAGCGTTTCGGACTGGCTGTATTTAGCGGTACAACAACGGTAAGTAAGGTTTTGTAAATCATAATAAACCGTGACATTATGTAAACACTGAACAGTTAATTTTGGGCATACAGTCAACAGCAGCATTTGCCAACGGCTTACTACCAGTGCCGACTATTTAGAGTGATATTTTCGAGCCAGCTAGCTCGAGTAAACACTCGCTGAAGGCTGTTGCAGGTAAGTGTTAGGAATAACCTTTATTAATAGGCTCATAGCTGTTTTTCCCCTTTTATGCAGTAGTGAAGTAAAGTATAAGTTCTAATGTTTCCCTTCTGTTACAATAGGATAAGAATGCTCATAGACATACAGTACAAGGACAGATGACCCAAGGATTGTCATAAATGACCTGAAGCTGGGGCACTGGAGTAGATAGTGGAGCAACTGATATTACTGGTTTGTTTAGAAAGCTACAGCACACTTAGATTAAGTATGGACACCCGCTACTACACAATCTAACAGATAGACACCACAATGGTGACACATAGTCTACTGATAATCACTGAGGGGGAGGACATCCATTGCATTGGAGTGCCCAAAATAAAAAAGTATGTGACCTTCTATCGAGGCTCTTCTCATGCTCTAACAGATGGCGACGGTCCGAGACGGGAGCCTCAGCGCTGATCTCTGTAATCATTCCTCTGCCTTAACTTAGAATAAAAAGAGCTAAAAGTTAGAAACTGGTTGAGAGTTGTTCCTTTAAGAGTCTTTAGATAGAGTGTGTGATCGCTTCATGGGGACCAAGTACCGGAGGAGCTCCGAGGCGTCTGACCGCCAGCAGGGAACATAAGTTGATGTGAAATCTAGGAGCAAAACTCGACGGTACGTAGTTATTTGTTGTCAAAAGTACACCACTCATGTTAGGTAAAATTAAGTTTTATCAGTGAATGCCATTTAACGTTACACTATGTGTGTTAGACAAGCCAGGGTTCTTGCCAGCGCAGTGGCCGCTACGCTGTAATTAGGTCGATATCGGCCCTTTGACTGACATCTGATCTTCCTCACTAAGCTGAAGTTGGTTTCCAATTCTAGCTTCCGATTCGTGAAATTTCCATAAAAGGCTATTTCAGCCATTTTTTAGGATCTAGACCACATGAATACTGAATTCCTCCTGCTCTGATATTTGCTTTTTGTTTGCTTTTAATTCCACTTTTAACTGTCTGTTTTCTCGTTGTTTTATCTTCAGTGTAGCAACATTTGGTCTTGCAATCGTTTTATCTCTGATACCTTCCTAAAGGGGGGCATCAACTGGTATAAGGGCTTTTCCCAACAACCTTTAATGTTCTCTTTTGGTATTAACCTTTTTCCTTTTGACACAGAAAGTACTCCTGCATAAGTGCTTCCTTTCAGTGCCGTTTATCTGCTTTAAAAAACACCCGGGTTGGTGGTGATAGATGCCTTTTTCACACTGAGCCAGATTCTGTGGGAAGTTTCTTTTCCCGGTTTAAAAGAAATGTTTGCTCTACATCGTCCCTACATGCTTGCTTGCTAAAAGGGTTTGCCGGAAAAGTTAAATACAAATGCGAATTGTTCATGGTTATAGTTTAGAATAATCTAGTCCTGGTTTGAAGTGTCTAGGTTTTGTAGTTTTGGAGCTGGACCAGTTCTAGTGTGATATAAGTACTAAAAAAGTGATGAAATCACCTATTATTGAAGTTTCACAAATCAGAGAAAGGTTTCACAAATCACAAACTTGGTTTTAATTATTCTGCTATCAATTTAGAATAATCTAGTCCAGGTTTGAAGTGTCTAGGTGTTGTAGTTTTTTAACTAGAGTAGATTAAAGATGCTTCAGGTTGCGAAAAATTAAGTGGAATCGCCCTTTAGCCATTTTGGAAGCTAGAATCAGAAATCAACTTCAACTTCGTGTCTTCCTCTCAATGTGTTTTTTTATGTCGGCTATTGCGCATGCGTTGAGTCTGTTCCCACTTCCTTTCACACTATGAACACGTATGAACACTAACGGTAAAGCTTTCTAAAATCATGTCAGCTTCGAAGGGTGGGTATACATGGCATCATATCACGACGTCTAAGCCCCCGCACCCCCCTAACCTCATAAAAATTCCTGGAGATAAGCCTGCAAGCATTGGGCACCTAGCTGAAAACATGGCATCATGCGTTTACACAGACAGTCAGCAGCTTTGGGGATGACACTTAGATATTTAATTTTATCTGTTATTTGGCCTCCTGCCACAGGCTGCTGTGGGAATTGTTTGCATAGGGTAACATTACCTGTAGAGTTTCTTGCGAATTCTGCTAAAATGTAGCTTGTATAATTACAGAACTAGATTCAGGAGACTTTTTTATGTGCTTTTTCTGGTCACCTCAGTTGATTTCGTTTTGCTTATTTCAGTTATCAGCATGTGAACTTGATGGTCTGATAAATAAGGTGGTCGGAAAAAAGCTTGAGTTTAATGTTTTTGTGGTCTGCTCTAAAATTAGGTCACAAAGCCTTAAATTTCCCACAAATATGTATGGGTTTTTTTTTTTGTTTTGTTTTTTTTTAAACATTGTTCAGCCCTAGTTATTGCCACTTATGTCTGGCAGCATTGGCTGTGGTCCCACAAACATAAATGTTAATGTTACATGAATGAGGCACTGGAAAGAGGGGTAACATTAATCTCCTCCTGACAGAAAATGTGGCTGCAGAGGCCACAAGGTCACCCAGTACACTTCACACTTGCTTCACAGGTGTGTGTTTTAACAAGAAGGTTCAATGTCTAGCCATATGTGGCTGCAGTCGTCTTGCAACCAAAAGGTTGTGGGTTCGATTCCAGCTTCCTTCTGCCATATGTCGATGTGCCCCTGGGCAAGGCACTTAACCTTAAGTTGCCTACCGATCTGCATATCGGTGTATGAATGCGTGAGTGTGATTGGGTGAATGTGGCTCTAGTGGTCTGTATGACTGGGAAGGCGCTATATAAGTTCAGTCCATTTACCATTTAGTGAGTGTGGCACACTTTTCATCCGCAAACTTTGAAAATAAGGTTGAGAGTTCACATTCCTCTGCCTTCTCTTTTCCAGAGAACACAACCTAAGTTGGCTTCAACGGTGAGTTATCTCCAAATCTAACCCAGCCATCCATTTTAATTTGAAAGTAACTTACTGTAACCCGTAAAAATTGTTTACATTTTTGGAACATTTAGATACAGGTTAATGTGAAAGATGTTAAAAGAAATGATTAGGACAGCTTACCTCCATTTGATTGACTGTTTTTATTTCTTATTTTCAAATGTAAAGATTTTCTGTATAAAAATTTCAGGCTCACTCCCAGATGTATCACAAAAAATGGAGACGACAAAATGCACAAATATGTGTATTGGTGGAGTCTAGTGACTCAGAAGAGAATCCAGGTCCCTTAAATGAGAATCCAGGCCCTTCTTTTGCCGATAGCCCAAAAGACATACAGGCACAGGACCAATCTGATACAGGAGAAGACGCGTATCGAGATAATCCCCTCCTGACAAACAGTGATAGTGAAAGTGTTGTAGAAATTGGAACTTTTTCCGAGGAGGAACCAAGTGATCTGAGAAGTGATTTGGCTAAATGGGCTGTAAAAAATAAGGCAACACGCACATCGCCTGCCAAAAGTTGCTAGAACCCTGTTAGAAACTGCCCCTGAAATAGAAGTCCAGGATCTATTTGGTGGCCAGCAGAACATCTGTCTTTGCTTAAATTGGTCTCTCTTTACACCGTATGGTAACTGTTGTGTTTCCACACTGACGGCCCGAGCTGTGGAGGCTGAAGCTGTGCCTCCAGCACTCAGTGTATTGCGCTGTGCTGCTATTAATGTTACAGTAGCTGCGTTTCCATTACAAATGTGCGCAAAACTGTCGATATTCTGCCAATGTCGAAAAAACACAATGTCGCAATTGCGGTGTTTCCATTAAATAAGAAACACAATTAAAATCACACATGAATACGTTTGTTCACGCGATAACTCATCAAAAAACACGGCAGCTACGGATGTAAACACTTAGATGAGGTACATTCATATTTCAGCCACGGCGCTAGTGCTCATCATCAGCCATCAGAGGAGACGTTGGCGTGTTGGAGCGACAAGCCCCTCATACTTGGGAGCGGCTACGTATGCAGTGTTTTTGGGAAATTGTAGTCGCCGACTTTACAGAAGAACTATGGATTCAACACTTTCAAAAGACACACTCAGATTTTGATGAACTGTGCTATGCTGTAAAACCTCTTGTGGAGCCAGCTGCGCATTGTCCAAGGATGCCAGTGCCCACAAATAAGCGTGTTGCTATTGCTGTATACAAACTGGCTACCTGTGCAGAATATAGGGTGGTGGCAGAGACATTTAGAGTCAGACAACGGTTCACAGGTGTGTGTATGGAGTTTGTGAGGCCATTTGCAAAAAAACTGATGAGGAAGTACATCTGTTTGCCAAATGACATTCGAGGCACAAGAAACTGCACAGAAGCACAGACCTTGTTCAGTCAGCATCTTAGTGCCATTCGTGTCAAAGTGGAACAAGCATTTGGACATGGGTGGTGAGTAAGGAGGTTGGTGATGCATGCGTGACGTGATGGGTTGCTGAATTCCTGCAACAGCCTCAAGAGCATTTGCATGGTGCTCAGCTGCCTCTGTCGCCTTTTCAAAGATTGGATGACACGACTAAGAACTTGGCTCTTTCTGTGTCCTCTTCCTCGGTTGGAGGATCAAGGGTTTCAGCATGTGTGGTGGGCTCATCATCAGAAGAAGCTGTAATTAAATGAAGAGGAGAAAAGGGAACATGTACTGGTTAAAACTTGACTTAAAAAGCAATCTATAGCATGTTACAAATAGAAATCTAAATGCACTGCACTGAGTAAAAAAAACCCACACTCACCCACACATAAAAGCACTTTTTAATATAACTAACCTATACTGCATTGTAGATTATAAAAAACAATTTACTCACATGAATCCTTGGATGTATCATTAGTACCAGGGGTACTCAACATCGGCCTCATCTAATGTGAATCATAAGCAATATTAGTTAACTGGTTACAAACCACAATATACTGATATATCAAATATTCCGAAAATATTCAGAAAAAGGTTGATGCCTGACGCTAAAATTACAAGATAACCCAGGCCTTATGTTTTTACTGAAAGGTAGCATTTAATTCTGACATATTTTAGTAGTTAATACACCAATTCAGTGCCTTACCTATGCTGTTGACAACTGTAGCCATGGATGTCACGACGGGTCTCTGGCCAAGTATCTTGTCCAAGAGGGAGAAGTATTTGAAACTAATTTGATCTTTTCTACCTGCGCCTCTGTTGCCGAGCTTTCTCTTCTCTGCCAGGTATTTTTGTTTGAGGGATTTCTATTTTGAACGTATGATTTGCCAGGGCTTGTGGAACCCCGCTTCCTTCATGGCCACTTCAGGATCTTGGTAAATGTTCGCATTTCTTTGCTTTGACACCAAACATGCCACGCCATCATCCTCCTACTATTCCTGTCTTCTTCTTTGTCTTTTTCGGCAGTGGTATCATCCGGTTGTTGATCAAATTACTCGTATGATGTGAAAAAAGTGTTTCCATTGCAGTTTTGCAAAATACACC
This sequence comes from Crenichthys baileyi, assembly GCA_036173005.1. Lineage (NCBI taxonomy): Eukaryota > Metazoa > Chordata > Actinopteri > Cyprinodontiformes > Goodeidae > Crenichthys > Crenichthys baileyi. The sequence continues at coordinate 206,359 of JAHHUM010001218.1, read as the reverse complement.
AATTTCAATATGGGCAAGAATATACCTCATCCTAGTGCAAAAACTTTTTATGGAAAAACGGGAGTTTTTTTTAAATTGCTGTGTTAAGCTATTTTTTTTTTTCGAAATTACAATTTGCGCAATTTGATGGTCAGTGGAAACGCAGCTTGTGTGACATTGTCACATTAAAGTCATCTGTGCGAAATGATAAAATATAAATTACGCATCCGTAACAAACTTAAGGTTATGGATATAACCCTGGTTCTCTGATTAGCATGAGTGAGTGTCTAACTATGGGGAACGCCTCCTGCATGACCTCGACAGAAGCTTAACTATCATTACGCCAGCCCTGAATGGCTGGCATTAGTGTGTCATTAGGGGCCCTGACCCTCACCCTATAAATAGGGTAGACATAGCGTCATTCGTCATTCAAAACAAGCTCACCTCTTCCTCGCTTCGCAGTAAGGAGGGTGGTCTGGTGAGACACTCATTCATGCTAATCAGTGAACCGGGGTTATATCCATAACCTTAAGTTCTCTTTCATAGCATTCGTTTCGTGTCTCACTAAGGGGAGAAATACTGACTCCCGATTGCCAGACACGCCTGTTTAAAAGACAACTGCCTGACGATGAAAGCCTGCACTAAGGACTGAATGTGCTAAAACAGAAGCAGTTACATCAAGTTTGTAAAATCTAGCGAATGTATCTGAGGAAGTCCAGCTTGCAGCTGCACACACTTCCTGAATAGAGACCCCTTTAAAAAGGGACCATGAGGACGCCAGCCCCCTGGTGGACTGTGCTCGAAGACCAGACGGGGGCTGGAGCCCCCTGCTAGAATATGCCAAAGTAATAGCTTCCACAATCCAGTGGGAAAGACGCTGCTTCGACAAAGGCTTACCTACATGTGGTTTAGCCCAGGACACAAATAACTGATTGGTTTTCCTAAAACCATGCACCCTGTCCAAATAAAACCGTAGTGCACGCACTGGACACAAATTATGTAGGCGCCTTTGCTCCTCCGAAGCAAAAGGAGGAGGGGTAAAAGGCAGTCAGCTCGGGGAGCATGAACCCACCACTTTTGGAACAAAAGCTGGGTTAGGTTACAAGATGACCTTAGAGTCACCAAGGAAAAAATTAATACAGGCTTGATGGACTGAAAGGGCATGTATTTCACCAACCCGTTTAGCTGAGGTTTAGTTCAACTTCTCCCAAGGGTTCGAAAGGAGTACGAGTAAGAGCTTCTAAAACAGTGGGAAGGTCCCACGGTGGGGCCAAAGGCCTGGATGTAGGCAATTTACGGCGTGCCCCTTTCATAAAGCGACACACCAACGGATGTTGGCCCACAGTTTTTCCCCCAAATCTAACGTGACAGGCTGAAATGCCATTATCAATAAGGTTTTGTAGAAATAACAAGACCACTGCCACCAAGCACTGATAGGGGATGGTGTGAGAATCTGCGCACCAGCTTTCAAACACCTTCCACTTTAGCTCATACAGGGACCTGGCTGATGGTGCCCTGGCACACTGAATGGTGTCAATAACACCAACAGGGAGATCATCTGCATTTAAATTCAGCTGCATAGAGGCCAAGGCCAAAGGGCCAACCTTTCTGGATATGGGTGAAATATCTCCCCGTGAGCCTGGGATAGCAGATCCCTGCGAAGCGGCAGTTGCCACGGTGGGCTGCACAAGAGTTGAAAAATCTCCGCCAGCCAGTGCTTTGCCGGCCACCATGGAGCTATCAGGATCATGGAAAGACCCTCTTCCCTCACCCTGGCCAGAGTGGGAGGAATGAGAGCTACTGACCGGAACGCATAGAGCAGAGAGCCCAGCCACCTGTTTGCCAGTGCATCTACTCCCAGTGGAGCTCCCTGGTCCCGCAGGGAAAAGCAAAGTGGGCACTGAGCGTTCTCTCTCGACGCAAACACATCTACAACTGCCTGACCGAACCTCATCCAGATCCGGTTCACCACCTCTGGGTGAGGTTTCCAATCTGCATAAAGCGGGTTGTCCCTGGATAAAAGGTCTGCACCATAATTAAAGGCTCCTGCTATATGAGTCGCTTTTAGAGACTGCAGGGTCAAACTGCTCCAGACTATCAGTTTGTGTGCCAGCATGTGCAAGTGGGGGGACCTCAGTCCCCCTTGCCTGTTGATATAGGCCACTCCTGTAGAATTGTCTGTTCTCACCAAAACATTGCTTCCTCTGAGCCAAGGGAGAAAATGTTTCAGAGCTTGGTGAACAGGCATCAGCTCTAGACAATTTATATGAGTCGAGCGCATGCCAGCTCCCCACTTTCCATTTATGGATCTCCCATCGTGAGTAGCACCCCAGGCTGTCAGAGAGGCATCTGTGGTGACCACTTTTCTGGCAGAGATGGTACTAGGAAATACCTTGAGTAAAACCCGCCGTGGGTTTCTGATGGAGGGACAACTCTTATTGCTCCCTTCTCCTTCAAGATGGAAATTTCTTCCAGAAGGATATTTAAAGTATCTCCCTGCATCTGGGAAAACACAATTTCTTTAAACCAGGGTGGGGAAACTCTGAACTGAAGTCTGTATCCCCGGTCGATTGTACGCAGCACCCATTTTGACTGTGCGCAGGCTGCCCAGCGCTCTCTGCCCCCTTGTGGCGGAGCGCAGGGACATGCCGCATCCTCCCCTGCCGCTGTCTCTGACATTTGCCTAGGGGGGAACTGGATGCTGTCTTCGCAGCTGAAAAGATATGGGTTTTCACAGGCTGCGTTATGGTAGACAGCAGTTGTTTGTTTTTCAACATATTTGTTGTCTTTTTTAATGTTTTTACAACATGTAATGCCGCCATTGGCTTTCGGCCTGGATACGAGCATTGAAACATTTTTAATACAGAGTGTATGAAAGATGTGCTTTTGTGACAGCTGTCCGAACACAGTCTCTCTTCCGTCATCCCCGGAATGGCTCGGGACTTGCACTCTGCCTGGAACGTGTCCCCCCGAAAAAACTCCGGAACAGAGCTTGGAGACGGCGGAGCGGGCCGTGAAAAGGGGGAACTGGGCCCGCTGTCAGGCTGGCCGCTTCTTCTTCCGTCCGCTCGTAGCGGCGGGAGGTGGAGGAGGTGCAGACTGACGGGCGTGCCTGAGGGGACTGCTTTCTTGCCCAAAAGTTCTTCGGACCTCCAGGGGCCGGTGCAGTGGCCTACGCTTTAGGCACCTTGGGAATCCTGAACGCTTGCGTCGGGTGAGCGTCGTGGCTTGTATAGCCAGTTTATGGAGACGTAGAACATGATGCGTTATTACACAGATCTCCTCCCACAGAGCGTTATCTGGTTTAGCGGTCATATCTTCTTCCAACTCTGCCTGGCATGCGGTCAGAATAGATGAAGCGTTCAGGGCTCTCGCAGACAGCTTTGTAGCACTTGTCGGTGAGGCTAGATGGAAAGGGAGGGATGCGGCAGTTGAGGAATGGGACGTCTTTGGGTGAAGGTGGCTTGCAACCAGCGGCTCCACCGGTGGCATCTGGCGTAAGCCATGAGCCTCCATGCCCTCACAGTCCAGCATAGAACTTCCCACGATGGGGGCTTGTCTCTCCACGTCACCGCAATTTCATCAAGGAGCTCTGGAAAAACTGGCAGCACATGCTTCCCAGTTTTCCTTACCTTTGGTAGCTTTTTCCCGTCAAACCGAGATTTTACAACCTCTGCCTGAATAGCCAACCAAAGAATGCTCAGCCTTGCGGCCGCACATGTCTTGCCCATCCAGGTCCAGGGGACACAGTGCCGCAGGCTTGCTGTCATCATCCACTGCCGGAGACTTTGCAGCTTCGCGGCGGCTAACGAGGACGGTAGAATCCTCATCTTCATCGTCCAACAGCATAAGCTCTGAGTCATCCGACTCTGCCCCGTCTTCATCCCCATCTCCTTCCAGGAACGATCGTGAGATGGCCAGGCCATCACATACTTCGTCCATCTTTAGCAGTAGGAATGTATAGGGCATTAGCTGAGGGTCTGCATCCACCCAGCTGGGACCAGGTGTAGCGAGTGGTTCCACCGCGCCCCTCGAGCGTGGCTGACCCACACATAACCGGGTCTCCGCTGGACAAGCTAACCTGGCGGGCTAGCCTGCAGCGGAGCAGCTTACAGGGAAAACCCGCACAGTGGATACACTCCTCTGTGGAGGTTAAGGCCATCCTTGCATGGAAGTATTGCTACTTCGTGCTTGTACTAACCACGAGAAGTATTTCTACTTTTCGCAGGCTAGCGAACAACCGTATAGCTGGGAACAAGAGCCCGGTGACCGAGTTGTTCAACCGGTCTATGGACAGTATAACTTAGCACCCAGTAGAACAGTCGTTAAACAGCTTCTGGGAGAAGCGAGAACAGGTTTTTGAATGACGAATGACACTATGTCTACCCTATTTATAGGGTGAGGGTCAGGGCCCCACCTGACATAGACGTCACTGATGCCAGCCATTCAGGGCTTGCGTAATGACATTTAAGCTTCTGTTGAGGTCACGCAGGAGGCGTTCCCCATAGTGAGACACGAAACGAATTCTATGAAAGAGAACTCAAAGACGGCCGGCCTTCCTCCTTTGGCAAAGGGGAAAATATGACGGACCGTCAGCAGTGGACTGGAGCAAAAAAAAAGAGGAAAATTCCGCCTCCTTGGAAAACCTTCGTCGGTTTTTCTTGGGTTGCGTGTTAAATCCACGCCTTTGATTGGTAAAGAAAGACTTGCTGCTCTTCCTATCCCTGCAAGCCTTTAGCTCGTTGAGCTTCTCATGAGTTTGGCCAGTGAGGAGAATTAATGAGAACCCACGTGTAAGTTTCTTCTCCAGAATGATGCGCGCCTCCGTTGCGTGGTGACCGCGTCTCGGTTTCCAGAGAGAGAAAAAGCAATGGTGGAGCGTCTCCCTTGTCCTTATATAGCCCACTGTGACATCAGAGCTGCGACGTCCCTTCCTGCTGCAGTGCCTGCTGGGAGTTGTGGTAGCAGACGATACTGGGGTATATAGTAGCAGATGACACTGGGAGGTATAGTAGCGAACAAATGGTCCAACGTGACAAATTCTGTGAGTATTCTCTGTGAGAGCTGCCATTTAAATAAAATTTACTTACTTACAATTATTTTAGCAATTTAATATGGTAAGTGCAATAATTGAAAAGCAAATCATTTTTAGTTGGACTCTACAGAGCAGGCTCTCATATTTTATATAATAGCCCTGTCTCATCACCCTGTGTTCATTGTGCTTTGATAGATAATGCAGTAATATAAGGCAGTTTGGTATGTGTTGCCCATTTTGTTGTCAGTGTTGCCCATTTTGGAGTTTCCAACATAAAACAGTTTGAATGTTGCAGCTCAGTTTTGTTCAGCTGATTCAAACTTTTGGTTTTGGACTACATACCGTCTTTTATTGACTGCTTAAATCTAATATGTTGAACCAAATAATCCATTTATTAATTTGATTTTATAGATCCGTATATAAATAATTTTGGTACTTAAGTTTTAAATGCTTCAAAATATATTTTTTTATTAAGTGCTTCAAAAGATATGGGCTTAGATTTCTCGAACTGCTAAAAGCAGAGGCAGGAATAGATAAGATTTCCCTTCAAGGTTCAATGCTGCCCAATGTTTGGGCCATTTTTTATTATTGTCTAAGATAATAAAGCAGTTTCTAACATCATGAAATGTCTTTTTTGTTTTTTTAATCTCCCTGGTCTCGGATTGGATTCTTCATAGCTGACTGTGTGTATTGTGAACATGTAATGTAGATGAAATTATATACACATCGATACTTAGGTGAAAACAGTGTACCAAAATATATTTCTGTGTCAAACTATGTTAAAAGGCAGGACTTGATAGTAATTTTGAAATTCCCACGATGATTAGATTGGCAAGATCTAAACTTAAATCAGTATTGACTCAATGTTGGCAAATTCACCTATGTTGAGAAACATCATGTAGAAATGATGTTATTTCAACGTTGATTAGATTTGCAAAATCAAAACAAAATTCAACAGTTATCCAACACAACTACTTGATGTTGATTCAACATTGACTCAACGTTAAAATGCCAGCTGGGAAAATACGCCAAAAGCAGAAACAATTAACACATCTATTGAAGGCCTCCAACCAAATATTTAATGAAATTAGAATTAATACAAGTATTAAGTGGAATATTAGGTATTCAAAGGAAGGTACAAAATACTGCCACCTGCCTGCTGTGTTCCTTCGTCTTCATGATGCTGTTTGTTCATTAATGTTCTCTAACAAACCCATGAGGTTTTTACAGAAAAGCTGTATTCATACTGAGATTAATTTACACACAGGTGGACTATTTACAAATTGGTTGCACTGGATTGTGAGGTATCAAAGTAAAGGGAACTGAATACAAATGCAGTCGCCTTAACTCATACAAATAAGTATTTTCCTTCCATTTTATAATTATCTGCTACTTTGTGTTGCTACTTTGTATCTTATTGAAATACACTGAGGTTTGTGGTTGTAATGCGACAAAGTGAAAAACAAAAAAAGGGAAATGAATACTTTTGCATGTTACTGGTCCTATTTAATGTTATATTGTTTTGTCCACAGTGGCCATGTCTGTAATAGTGGATATTTTCTCCTCACCAATTAGGTCAAGCTTCAGCAAATGTTATCAGCCCAGTAGCAGCACTAGTAAGCATACAGGGCTGAGCAGCCTCTTCTCATTTTCTGATGTGTGTAATAACTCATTACCTCATCCCCTCTGGTCTTTGTTTTAGTGCTGGCCTCTGTTGCCCCCTCACCAAGCACCATTCCTACAGAGACACAGAGAAAAATACAAAGAATGAATGCGTATTTATATCAAACCCTAGCACAGATGTACAAAAAAAAGGGGTCAGAGAAGAGGGTGTGATCTGCAGACCGAGTAAACCAAATGTTAATACGTTTATCAGTGCAATGAAACCTTGGCCTCATCTGCAAGAGTGATAAAGGATGTCTTCTGCAGCAGGAACTTTGCCTTGGCCTTTGTTGATGCGAACACCATAAACCCTCAGCGGTGTGATGATTTATAGCACCACTAAACTAGAACAGACATTTTCCTCTAAAAAGATGTTCTTCTGTATAGAATGTGGCTTAAACGTGAGATGACTCAATAGCTGTAGTGTGTTTTTTTCATTTCTTACTCTACAAATTAAAATGTTTTAATTACAAATTCAGGCTTGGTTTGAAACCTCTTCTTAGTTAAGTAGATGGATTTGTGAGCAGGTGAGCCAAGAGAGGCCTGTCAGCTGCCACAAGCATTCCACTGAATCAGAATGGAAAACTGATGAGTCTGCACTTGTATGGCTTCTCTGTATAATGATCCCAGTCCTCCTGACTTTAGAGGCTAATCTAGAACTGCATTTACCTGCATACACAACAGTTACACAGATAATCCAAATCTTTGAAATGAGCTGTTTCGCTGAATTAAAAAAATGTTTGCTGACTTTCTATCATTTTAATAGAACTGATTTATTTTCCCTGTAGCGAATAACAGCTAAATAATAAATTAAGTGCATTAATTTCCAAACTCAACCAGTCTCACTGGTTATCAAAAATCTAATCGGTCTCATAATTAATTCATCAATCCCTTCAAAGTCATCAAGCTTTTGTGCTAACTAGCAATGATTACTTTATAGATTAATTACACATAGACTGATGTTCTAAAGCCTTTATTCCTGTTAATTCTGATGATTTTCTGCTTACAGCTAATGAATACACATTTAAGATTATAATATTACATCAGACCAATAAAAAACATTTTTAATACATAAATGTGAAAACTATACCTTATTCTAATTCAAAATAGGCATGAAGACACAACCTGAGCGCATGAAAACCAGTGCTCAACGTCTCATTCTATCTTCATTATTTTCCTGGATAGATGAGTGCCTTGCTGAATTAGACTCTTAAAGGATGGCCTTTCTTCTTGAATTAGTTTTAGTGGACACTTTGTCTTGATTTGCAACACAGGCTTTAAATCCTTTCGTTGCCCAAAACAAAACAAAAAAACAATAAAGGCAGCTATTTTTTGCCTGTTCACTTTCTGATTGGCTCCATCCTAGGCAGGTCACTTTCAAGCTGCTGGAGAAAAACAAACCTGTCATCACATGCATCATCAAACAGCCATGCATGAGGCTATAGGTACAGACATTTGTAGGGGCAGAAACACTTGTGCTCTAAAAAACAATGCACATCTCTATTGCACACTTATTAAGAGAGATTTGCATACTCGTTTTGCACACATTTTACATTTCCTATGTTTAATGTGCAGAACGCAGACATAGAGTCATGCCCACAAACCCCCAGCTGATTTGATTACACCTGATGGAATGGTGCAGTGTCTGAAAAAAACAGCTTCACTTCTCATCAGCTCCAGGTTGCATGTCTGTATAAGCAAAAAGCCTTCAATGTGCACAGCTAGTAATCTGCGTGTGATTTTAATAACTACTGTTCAGTTATGCACTGAATAGGGCTTATTTAATTATGTCAGATATTTTTTTTGAATGCAAGTATATTTGACTAATGAATCAGGGTATTTGGAGTCATCTGTGATTGTGAACATCAGGCAACAAAAATGAAATACAAGCTTTATTATTTATTATTGCTTTGCAAATGGACCATTTACCTGATTGGAGGATACCATTAAATGAGATGTTACATGAAAGTCTTCAAACTGATTAATTTTGCGTGTGATGAACAAATAAACCCAGTTGAAGTGAATGTTAAGTGAAATCAACCGGATGCAGCATCAAACAGTCAGTTACTTCTTGTGATTGGCTCATTGATGTAAAGTTAATGCGATTGCCTAGAGAATTTCTTGACAAGTAATCATTTTTTGTCCCTGATTCTTTTTGTGGTGTTCATGGACAGGTTCCCAAGTTGTAATCCTGGAGAAGAGGGTGTGTAGTTTGGGAGTCTCAGTGTCTCATTTTTGTTTTTCATATATAATGTGGTTTTGTTGGCATCTTTATTCCATGAACATCAGCATCCGCTGGAGTGTTCTGAAGCCCAGTGTGAAGAAGCTGGGATGAGAATGAAGTCCCTTAAGTCTGAGTTCATGGTTCTTGCTTGGAAAAGTTTGGACTTCTCCCTTAGGGTTGCGGCTCTGTCTCTGCCTCAGGAGGACAAATTCAAGTATCCTTGTGTCTTGTTCACAAGAGATGAAATGATGAAGCAGAAAATGGATAAACAGAAAAGGCCACAACTGCAGTAATGTGGGTGTTGCTCTGATTTGTAATGTTGAAGAAAGAGCTGAACCAAAAACCAAAGCTCTGAATTTTAACTGTCCACCCATGTCCCGAACCCTACCTCTGATCATAAAATATAGATCAAGACTGAACGAATGAGATCCCATTCATTCAGTCATCGCTCAGTGTTTCAGCCATTCAGCCCTTCAGCCAGCCAGGCTGGATGGATGTTCAGCAGGTAAATCCTAGAACAGGGTGCACTATAAACAAGAAAGTACCTAACCTACATTGCTCCTTTTCTCTTATTTTGATCTCTCCTAGCTTCCATTCATCATCTCAAACAGAACAGTGTATTATCTTACCCAGTCTAATTTTAAAAACCCGTTGGTTGACACCAGGGCTGCATTCTCTGTGAGGTTTTAGAGCTGGGTGATGAGCGCACCAATTGAACCTTATTAAACAAACAAGGGGTGCACGGTGGCGCAGTTGGTAGCACTGTTGCCTTGCAGCAAGAAGGACTTTCTGCATGGAGTTACATGTTCTCCTTGTGCATGCGTGAGTCCTCACCGGGTACTCCGGCTTCCTCCCACATTCCAAAGACATGCCTGTTAGGTTAATTGGTCTTTCTAAATTGCCCTTAGGTGTAGGAATGAGTGTGTGCATGGTTGTTTGTGTGTTGCCCTGTGATGGGCTGGTGACCTGTCCAGGGTGTACCCCGCCTCTCGCCCATAGACTGCTGGAGATAGGCACCAGCTTCCCCGCGACCCACTATGGAAGAAGCGGTAGAAAATGACTGACTGACTGACTGACTAACTGACTAAACAGACAGCTAATTTAAGAACCAATAAAAGCAGCAATAGAACTCATCTACTTCGTTTAATGATTTTTTGCGTGGTGGCCATACATATTCGGGTGAGCTAGGGGCAGGTGGTTTTGGATAAACTGCACAGGTCACTGTACTGCAATCTTGGAAGCATTTTAATAGTGTGCCGGGAAATAACCCAAATTTATCACTAGATATCCCAGTTATTAGCTGCTGGATTATGGTCCACCAGATATAATATAGTGATATAACCACGCAGAGAGATCTGATATACTAAAGCCTTTGAAAGAGTAATTACTGCATCAAACCATGTACTGGCAGGAAGGAAGCTGTAATTCACTGCTGATAATGGATCAGGCAGTTCATACTTATCTATTCAACTTTTTTTCAGAACATTTTACATGCAAAATATTGCACAAGAGATGCATTAAAACTGTAAAGCAAATGTTATTTTGATTATTTTTTTGTAACAGCTTTTTTGTCAACTCAAGCTTTGTGAGCTGACAATATATTATCTAAAGTAAGCTAAACTGAAATTAATTTTTTTCCTATTGCTGCCTGGCAGTGCCTTTTTTTTTACTTTGTGTGCTTCATAATCATGTTTCCCTTCTGTTCAGGCCCGTCTTCACACGTTGCCATCACTCCCTCCCACGCCTCTGTTCTTATTTAGTTCTCTTCTACCAGCTGTTCTTGCTTTTCTCTCTATTATCTCAGGTGTGATGGCAGCGTCTGCAAGTTGAGCACTGACGTGAACTTGGGGGAGCAGATGATTAGATTGCAAGAGGAAATTGCAAAACTGGAAATAGGTGTAGGTGTACAGCTTCAAGAACTTTAGTCCAAGGTGGGAGGAATAAAAAAAATCATGCTGGCTTTGGTGGATCTGACATATAGCAGTTTAATGAAAACACCTGCAGCCAGGGTGATAAAAACAATTGACAGAGGTCTGTGAATGACTAGCACTAAATATGCTCCAATATGTCTCTTTATTTTTTTTACATTTTAAGATGTCTCCTAAATGCTACATCAAAAACATGGTAAACTATGCAGTTGCAGCAATGTCAAGATACTACATTTCTGAGTCCTGACAGCAGCTGTGATGCCCTTGAAACAGCTGTGCATGTCACGATTTCCAAGTTTAGGGTTTTGATTTTCTTTTGCATGCATTTTTTAACCATTTTCTTGCTGTTCTTATATTTTGCATTCTTCAGTTCAGTTCCCTGTGTCTATTGGTAGATGCTTTTGTCAGTTTATTCTTTTATGTTTTACCTCCTGAGGGCTGTTTCACAAAAGCAGAATTAAGAAATCCAGAATAAGAAATAAAGCCAGTCTTGACCTAGCGGGATCAGTGCATCCTGGCTTTATTCGTCACGCAAAGGCCAAGCCAGGCTCAACGGGTGCGGCTATGTCAAGCCAGATGTAATCCAGCTAAATGCGCATCCACAACATTCTTCAAAAGGTCATGAGATCTTTGACAGATTCACTGATGCTGCAATGGATAAAGTGAGAGCACTGTACTTCACTCCCAGTGAACAACATATTTTGATGGGGGCTTATGAAGAATTAAAACCAATTATACTAAAGAAAGGAAACACTGCCGCTATTATTAAATTATTAAATTAAATATAAGAACATTTTTGCAGACTGGTAAAGTTTTGGACAAAATGTTGACTATAATGTACCAATGACTTAGAAGGTTCCTGCTCACTCATTTCATTCTCTTACTGATTTTAATCGTCAAAAAAGGGTCACGTGTCTGGCAAGGGGTGGGCCACCATCTCCTGAATTCACCCCAGCAGAAGAGCTGGCCCTTGCAGTGAACAAGGAATGGATCTGTCTTAGAATGGATCTATGGGGGGGAAAACCACTGAGTCTGTCCCATCAATACAAGCTGCACCCTTCCTACATGGTAAAAAACTCCACAGCTGCACAACCAACATTCATATAGTATGATATGGACTGACTGTGACTGTCTTGCAGTATCTGGCAACACAATGACTCGTGGAGCCAACAGAGGATGACATTGATCCAGGGACTATTATTCATTAAACAGATATAGGCTATAGGCACCTGTCAACACTAGGTCAATGAGTTTGGTTAATCTGGCAGGGTGAAGGAACCTCAGGAGATGAGGAGACTCTGAGCGACTCAAGAAGGCTGGAGGTAAATTGCTCTTGTGGAAATACTTTGATTTAAGTCATAATGGAAAAGAAGTCACTGATGTGATGCTCATAGAGGGAAGGGGAACACCTCCTGGGTGTCATAATGGGGTTTTCTTAGACTCTGAGATTACACAACCACGAGGACAAAGACAGCGTTTTAATAGTTTATTAAGAGACACGGATAAAGGTCGGACTGGAGCCAGGACTGGAGCAGGTGGACAAGCGCGGGATCTCTCTGAAGGAGGAGAACAGAGACTAATAAACACTCTGGGTGGAATTGGAGACAATGTAACTGAGTTCTTAGATGCTGACTTACAGGAGTTGAGTTCTTGGAAAGAGTTGGCCACCAGAAATATCTGCGAATGAGGGCTATTGTGCGACTCGAACCAGGATGCCCCGAAAACCTGGAGGAATGACCCCACTGGATGACCTGAGTCTGAAAACAGTGGGGACATAAAGACGATCCCGGGGACCCCCACCTGGATCAGGCTCACCTTGTTGGGCATGTCTAACCAGATCCTCCAAGTCCCATGTTACAACCCCCACAACACAGGACGGCCGATGATTGGATCAGGTTCTGAGTTGTCTTCGGTAGGAGAAATCTGTCTGGATAAGGCATCAGGCTTGACATTCTTGGAACCTGGGCGAAAGGTAATAGTGAAGTTAAACCGGGAGAAAAACAATGACCAACGAGACTGTCGTGGGTTAAGATGCTTAGCCTTTTTGATGTATTCTAAGTTCTTGTGATCGGTCTGATCTTCTAAGGCCATCTTAATGGACAAAAGTTCACGATCTCCCATGTCGTAGTCCTCTCTGCGACAGAGAAACGTTTAGAGAAGAATGCACAGAGGTGGAGCTTACCATCCGTGGGGGATCGCTGGGAAACGACTGCTCCCACCCCAGTGTCCTAGGCGTCCACCTCCATCACAAACTGCTCCTTGGGATCAGTATGTTTTAGCACTAGAGCCGTAGAAAAACATTGCTTTAGGTCATTGAAGGCCTTATCAGTTTCAGGAGACCAGACAAATGGTTGTTTACTTAAAGTGAGAGCTGTGAGGGGAGAAGCAAGGAGACTGTAGTCTCGAATGAAGCAACGGTAAAAATTGGCAAACCCCAGGAAACGTTGCAACTGTTTACGGTCTGTGGGAACAGGCCAGATTGACCATCTAGAGCAGTGACATTTATAGGGGGTTCAAGAGAACAGAATCCAAACTTCGGGAGTACACTGCAGCTCAGAAACAGAACAGTTACCTGTGAAGGCGTGGAAAGGCGTATTCGTCACTTCCTGTTTTCACTGTTGCACCCGGTGGATTGTTTGGTGTGTGAAGGCTCTCTCGTTTGATCTGATTTCTCTCTACTGTGATATCTCTTACTTGTTCTAATACATAAGCACCTTAAAACACATACTTTCTGTTGCTGCATTTAATGTTTGGGGACTCTCCGTGTCCTACACGGTTTTTCAAGTAGTGGTATTGGGTCGCTAGCTTAGCATTAGCTTCAACTCCACCATGGCTACCCGTATTGCTGTTTCTCTCTCTGAGTCTCCTCCTCTCTCCTGCTCTCTGTGTCAGATGTTCAGTTACTCCTCTGCCTCCTTTAGTGATAATGGTACGTGTAATAAATGTAGCATTTTTGTAGCTTTAGAGGAGAGGGTGTCGGAATTGGAGGCCTGGTTCTGCGCTGTTGAAAAACCAGCAGATAGCCGAGGCCCCTTAGCCAGCGCGGAGCCACCAAGGGTAGCTCCCCGTAGCAGTCCTTCAGCAGAGGCCGCGCAGCCGGGGCCTCAGGCCGGCTGGGTGACGGTACGTAGAAAGCATAGTCCTAGATCCCAGCCCACAGGTCACCACCAAAAAGAAAAATAAAACAATTAAATGTGGCTTACTGAACATAAGATCTCTCTCTTCAAAGACTTTGCTAGTTAGTGACCTGATTTGTGACAATCAGATTGATTTATTTTGCCTCACAAAAACCTGGCTGCCGCAAGAGGATTATGTTACTATAAATGAGTCAACTCCTACTAATTATTTAAATTTTCACATTCCTCGAAATACTGGGCGAGGAGGAGAAGTAGCAACCATCTTTCAGTCTGATTTATTGATTAGTCCCAGACCAATCAATAGCTACAACTCTTTTGAATATTTAATCCTTAGTTTTCCACATCCAAATTGCAAAGCACTAAAACCACTTCTGTTTGTTGTTTTGTATCGGCCACCAGGCCCTTACTCTCAATTTTTAGATCAGTTTTCAGACCCTTTATCTGATTTAGTGTTAAATACAGATAAGGTTATTATAGTGGGGGATTTTAACATTCATTTTGACACTGAAAGTGATAGCCTAAATATAGCTTTTAATGCTATCTTATGCTCAATTGGCTTTGCTCAAAACATTAACTAACCTACCCACCTTTGTCTTCATTCTCTGGACCTTGTGCTGACATATGGCATTGAGTGTAAAGACATAATATTTTCTTATAACCCTGTCCTGTCTGACCATTTTTTTAATAACCTTTGAGTTTAATTTAACCGAGTACTCCACACCTGAAAGAAAATTTCATTATAGTAGATCATTATCAGAAAATGCTGTAACAACCCTTAAAGAATCTGTTCCACTTTTAATGTCCTCATTATCACAGAAAAACACACTGGAGGGCAATAATTTTGTTTCTTCCCCTTCACAAATTAATTCTCTTGTTCATAGTGTTACTTCATCATTGCGTGGTGCATTAGACAATGCAGCCCCTTGAAAAAGAAGGTAATTATTCATAGGAGGCCGGCTCCCTGGTTTAATACAGAGCTGCGTACTTTAAAGCACAATGTTAGAAAATTGGAGAGAAAATGGCGCTCTACACACCTAGAGGATTCCTACTTAATCTGGAAAAATAGCCTACTGTTATAAACTGTATAAAAAGACACTTCGCCAAGCCAGAACAGCTTATTTCTCATCATTAATAGAAGAGAACAAGAATAATCCTAGGTTTCTCTTTAGTGCAGTTGCTAAACTTACACAGAGTCATAGCTCTGTTGAGCCAAACATTCCCTTAGCTCTCAGCAGTAATGGCTTTATGGGATTCTTCTTAGATAAAATTGATTCTATTAAAAATAAAATCTTTGACATAATTCCGAAGATGATTACTTCATCCTCAGCAAGTGCGACTACATTGGAAGTAACTGTAGAACCTGATCTTTGTTTGGACTGTTTTGGTCCTGTGGAGCTTGCTGAGTTATCAGAAATACTAGCTTCATCTAAACCTTCAACTTGTATGTTAGACCCAGTCATAACCAAATTATTTAAGGAAGTGTTCCCTCTGATTACCAGCCCCATTTTAGATATGATTAATCTATCCTTATTAAATGGATATGTACCACAAGCTTTTAAGGTAGTTGTAATTAAACCTTTACTTAAGAAACCTTTGCTTGATCGAGATGACTTAATAAATTACAGACCGATATCCAATCTTCCGTTCTTATCTAAAATTCTTGAGAAAATAGTTGCTAATCAAATGTGTGAGCACTTACACAGCAATGACCTGTTTGAAGAGTTTCAGTCAGGCTTCAGAGCTCATCATAGCACTGAAACAGCTCTGCTGAAAGTCACTAATGATATTTTTATGGCCTCAGATAATGGACTTGTGTCTGTACTTGTCCTGTTAGATCTCAGTGCTGCATTTGATACAGTCCATCACAATATTCTCTTAGAAAGGCTTGAATATGCTGTAGGGATCAGGGGAACAGCGCTAAGCTGGTTTAAATCTTATTTGTCTGACAGATTCCAGTTTGTTCATGTAAATGATAAATCATCTATAAACTCCAGGGTTAATTGTGGAGTACCACAGGGTTCAGTACTTGGGCCAATTTTCTTTACTATAAATATGCTTCCAATAGGTAAAATTATCAGGCAACCTAGGATACATTTTCACTGTTATGCTGATGATAGTCAGCTTTACTTATCTATAAATCCTGATGAGCCCAATCAGTTAGATAGACTACAAGCATGTCTTCAAGACATAAAAACTTGGATGACTTTAAATTTTCTGCTTCCAAATTCAGACAAGACAGAAGTTGTCGTCTTTGGACCGGAGTCTTTAAAAAAGACACTGCTTAATCAGTCGCTTAACCTGGATGGCATTAAATTGACCTCTGGCAATAAAGTAAAAAACCTTGGTGTTATTTTTGACCCGGACATGTCATTTACATCCCATATTAAACAGGTTTCTAGGATTTCCTTCTTTCACCTCCGGAACATTGCCAAAATTTGAAATATCCTATCCAGGAGTGACACTGAAAAACTTGTCCAGACATTTGTTACTTCAAGGCTGGACTATTGTATTTCTTTACTATCAGGATGTCCACAAAATTTCTGGACCAGATCAGGACTAATAAGATTCTGTTCTGAACCTGATTCGATGAGAGGTGTCAAAGGAATCTGTTCGTCTTTGCTACATAGAGTGGTTTGAAGCAGGAAACGGGGGTAGTTAGATTGTTGAACAGCGCCCCCTTGATCACTGGCGGGCTGACTCTTTTGGGCGAACCGGACATTTAAGACGAAAATGACCAATGGAACCACAGTACAGGCACTGTCCTGTTTTAAATCTTCTCTTTCGTCTGGAGTGAGACGAGTTCTCCCAATTTGCATAGGTTCAGGAGATGATCCAAAACTCTCTTGGTGGGCGCTTCATTTTCAGGGTTCTTAAAGGAAGAAAAACCTCTAACTCTAGTTCTCTCACAGATACGGTTATCAATGCGAATAGCAAGACTAATGAGACTCTCTAAAGAGTCAGTTTCATCCCTGTAAGTGAGTTCATCTTTTAAGTCTTCATTTAACGAATTTAAGAAAGTGCACTTCAAGGCCGAAGGGTTCCAGCCAGATTCTGCAGCTAAAGTTCGGAACTCGACGGCCATAATGGCCACATATCTAGGACCCTGTTTAAGGGTGTAATTTCTTAGCTGCCTCATCACCATGTTGATTGGGAAGAAAGGTTAACCTAAACAAACTGATGAACTCCTGAAATGAGTAATAGTGAATTGAAGTCATTTTTCCATGGTGGCTTGAGGCTGACAGGCTGTGCACAGTTTTCGGAAGATGAATTGTTTTGTTCCTCCGCTTGTGTTTCTTTCCTTCCAGGAAACTCCACTATGGTTGGAGAGTTAACGTTGGAGGGTGGACAGGCAGGTTGATGGGTGGTTTTAGGTGACTCCTGAGAAGGTGGGTTTGTAGTTGGAAGCAGAGTGGAGGCTCAGGGCTGAGGCGTCGAGGCTGGATTTTCCAAACTACTCTGAACATGACACGAGTGAAAACGGGGACCAGAGAGATTCCACGACTTCCTTCAGCAAAGGTAGATCTGCAAGGCAGGGGAGAAAAACAAGGAGATCAGAAAAATCTGCTTAGAAGCAGGACTGCAGAAAGGCAGAGGTCTAGCTGTTACCAGGCCAAGTGAGAAAACGAGCTGACGCCTCCCTCTGGGTTTCCACTCCATAAGTAGCCCAGCTGATTGCTCTCAGATGAGTAACACCTGTGCAGCAGCACCTGCCAGTCACACCCTGCACAGAAAGAACACAGCACACAAACACAGCCTGCATGCAACCTGCACACAGCCTGTAACAAACCACCGTGGATATGACACTGGGTCCGGGGTCTGGTTGCCCCTGTGGGGTATTAGCACCTGGACCTGGGAGTATAGAGTATGAATGGGGAGTGTGAGTGAGTGTACCACGTCCATTGTTGTTTGTCTTTCTGTTGGGTGTGTGGGTGTGAGTGTTTTTATGTGTAAGCATGAGGGTGGGAATGTGTGATTGTGACTGTGTGTGCCTGTTTTTGTGTCAGGTTGGGTCTTGGGCTGCTCCCTCTCCTGGATCAGTTTAGGCCCCCCATCAAATGTGGGCCCTCCCCGCCACACTACCTGTGGTGGTTGGTGTCTCTGCCCGCCAGTGTACTTGTGGTTCTCGGCATTCGGGGCTGGGTGCTTTGGTGTGCGCCGGCTCGCTCCTGGTGGCTGCTTGCCGGGGCCTGGACCCCTGGGCTCTGTCGGGCCTCTGCTTGGGGAGTGATATGTCCTGTGGTCTCCAGGTCCATGGCTGCATCTGCTCGGGCGTAGACGGCTGCCGCCGGGGCCTGTGGGCTCGTCGCTGCAGCTCCCTGCAGAAGCATTGTGGCTGCTGGGTGGTTCCCCTGGGACTCTCCACTGCTCTTCTCTGGCGGTGTTGCCGTAGTCCCGGCGGTGGTTCTCCTGGGGTTCCTGGGCTCTGGGGGGCCTTTGGATGTCTGAGGCTTGGATGTCCTCCATATCTGTCCCGGGTCCAGGGGGTAGGTCTGCGGCTCCTCACACTCACTATTGCATATTTTTATGGAAAAACCTTGCATACACAAGCGCTCTCACACTCAGACCCACAGGTGTTTAGATTCAGGTGTTAACAGATACACAAACGTTCAATATTGAGCAGCATTTACTACTAAATACATCTTGCATTCATAAGTACCATGCACTTTTCGGTAAAAAAGCTGGTAATATGAACGTTTCTGCAGGTGTAGAAGCAAGCAGGGTGTTATCTTGTATTCTCTTCATCCTTCTTTCTTTCCTCTATTCTATTCTCCTTCTCTTCCCTTTTCCTTTCTGCCCCCCCTTTCTCTCTTTCGTGCTTCTTTTTTTTTTCCCCTTTTCATTTCTGTCTCCGTGTCCGTTACAACTGATATAATCCCAATGCAGTTTCTTTTTATGAATATCAAGCAAAGCTTTTAAGCGTTAGCTGTAATGCTCCACTTGTGAATGCAAATCTGTAGGGCTTTTTCTTGGCACTCAGACAACAATTCTGAGCACTACTCTGCCAGACAGGACACGGTTAAAAACTAAAAAAAATAAAATAAAATATTACATTTTTAACAGGACCCAGACTTTGTACAGCCTGAGAGCCAACCTGGGAACATAGTAAGTTTTACCTGAACATTTATTTGCAGACGCTTTTATCCAAAGCAACTCATATTTGAGGAAAAACATTCAAACAACAGTAAAGTAAGAGTACACTAGATATGTGTGATTCTAACACATACACCTACGGCACCAGTGGGATAAATACCTGGGGGAAGCAGTACGATTTAACCAATAGTGCAATCAAGAGGACTTCTTACCACACACAATTCATGCACTGCTAATTGTGTTTTACAGGATTCACAAACTGTCAGAGGTCTCTACAGCACCCACTTGCAAAAACAAATCGAGTTGGCAGACATACAAATCAAATATCACAAACGAAAACTGCCGAAAGTGGACTTGGATATGGAGGTCAAACAAAAAACACTGAAGAAACTGGACTTCTACAAAAACTACAAAAGAGGTAAGTCATGTTTCAGTGCACACTGTAAGCATGACTGTAGGCTCCTGCGCAACTTGATCCTTTTTTTTCCGCCAAACTCTCAGCAAACAAGTGACCTAAGAACAATAAAGGAACCATAAAACATTGTGACATCCTCTCTTTTGTTAAATACACACACAAAAATAAAATCAATCAACTGAAATGGTTAATAACATATTGGTCTGACTAGTCTGCCATTGACACCATCAGAAAATATTGCCGGATTATACCAGTCCATTTCCAAGGCCCTTTTACTTCCAGAGACAATGTTGTGAAGGACAGTGCATGCAACAATGACATCACAGGCCCTTTCCGGGGTCATCCTCAGATGGTAAAGGCACTGGAAATGGGACTTAAGAAGGCCAAATGCCATTTCTATGCGGGCCCTTGTTCTTGCAAGGGCAAAATTATGTGTGTTGTCCTGCTGTCTAGAGTCTGCAAATGGAGTCAGTAAAAATATCTGACAGGCATAACCCTTGTCTCCCAGCAGCACACCAAAGAGTTCACCTGAGTATACAAAGTATAATGGTTCATTTTTAAGAGTGTAAAAGTGTTGACAATGGTCAAGATGCTTATTTACATAAATTATAGTGATAGTCACTGGCTAATTGTGGAGGCCCGAAATATTCGGGAGTCATGGACTGAGCAAGGCCACTTTGCCTCAGTGTTACTGAAGATGCAGTCAGCATCACAGATCATCTGAAGCAATAAAAGATGTAAGATAATTTTAATGCATATATTAAATGTATGTAGTTGACAGTAGGCTTAACCATAATTCACTCTTACCTGAACGTTGATACTATGAAAGGATTTTCTGTTAACAAAATCATCTTCATGTGCACCAGAGGAGTGTTTTATCTTAATGTGTGTGCAGTCCAGCGCACCAATAACATTAGGGGATCCTGTATCAAAGAGAGAGAAAAGTAGTCCACCTGTTCTAAAGTTTATTTTGTGATGTGTAGCCTAAATCATGCTACCTGCAATTTTGTAGAATCCCTACTTGATGTAGTTAGTTCTTCTGTGGGTGGGGAAGGTTATGAAGATGTGCATATATCCTTTTAATCCCAAATACACACTTCTGATGGTGCGGCAAATTGTGGCTTTGCTAATATTTTCAGCATCTCCTATTGCATATTCAAACATACCGCTAGCGAAAAATCTGAACCCAACACACATCATCTGTGTGGCGGTGAAAGCATGGCTGCGTTCAGTTCAGTCCTCAATTTTGGGACCCAGCAGTCTGCACAGATAGATGCCCAGAATAGCGGTAACGCTCAAGCAGGTAACTGTCGGGAAAAGCCAACGGGTCGGACCTGTCCCAAAACGTTCTTTCCTATCCGAAAGCCCTTCTCAATACAAGTGGTTCTTTGTCAACAATGTCATTCAAGAATGGGCACGCTATTGTAAAGGAAGATACATGTTTTTGGAGCTACTTATATGGCCGGACTTGATTGACAACACCTTTGCTTCTTTATCAGCCATTTATCTCATCCCCTCAGCATGCCTATTAAGGGCCTTTCTGTCAATTTAGAACAACAGCTGTCATCAAAAATAAATACGAACAGTAACATTGCCCACATGGATAAGTATAAAGTTAATAATGGTAGAGGCAATACGTTTTAGTGGTATTTTAATAGGCTAATAAAAATACCAAAACACACACATAAGAAAACAGAATCACTGACAAAACTCATTGATTTCTGATTGGCATGAGCGCTGACTTAACAGATAAGGCACCAGGATTAACTAAGCCTGGCTGTTAGCCTGGTATGGAGCAGGTTAACTTCAAAGAATAAATCACCATGGCAAATTCTGTGTTACTGCTGTTGTGAAACCGAGTCGAGGCTTAATTAAGCCAGGATATCCGAAAAATCTTGCCTTAAATCCTGGCCTAATCCCTTATCTCTGGTTTTGTGCCCTCCAGTTTACTTTAGTGTTTGTGTACATTTTTGTATTAATACGCTAGATTTCCTCCCTGTGTTTCTCTCTGTCTTCTACTGCTCATTTACTCTTCTCCCTCAGCTCTCTCTTCATTGTTTTAAGCTGTTAATCATTCTCACCTGATTACTCTCACCGGCTCTCCATGCCTTTTCTCCTCTCTCTCTCCCTTGTATGTATGCTGCTTGGTTTTCTCCTCTCACTCGCTGGTTTCTTCTGTTAATGCTCCATGTCTGCGACTCTGCTTCATGTGCTATGCTCCGTGCCCTGATTCTCCCGAGTTCTTCATGTAAGTTTGCTGTTTATTTATCATTCAATCATTTCAAAACTATGCTACCTCCGAGCCACTGTTTGCATTTTGGTCATGCTACATCCTCATGAAGCATGTCACTATGGTCCAAACCAGAGCATCACCACAACACTTGACAGTGTATTCAGTTTTTTTGGGTGCTTCATGACCTCCTGTGCATATGCAAATAGGCAAACTTGATTACTGTCGTGATATGGTGAGGCCCGTTTCAATTAGCATCACCAGCAGATCAGTTTTTATGTGTTTATCCTATTAATATCATCTGACCAGACTATTACTGCAGATATCTTGGCTGGCTAACATTTAGCTTAGAGCAACACTTTACCTAAGTACAGCCCTCATTGGCTGCCCAGTATGAGTCATGCATTAGCCATAATAAGCTGACCCTTTCCCAACCTTTTTTTGTATGAACCTCCCAGTTCATACAAATCCATTTCTTATCTGAAGGTTTTCTTATAGTGTTGTCTTTGATTTATCTGCCCAACAACTCAGAGAAGGCATTCCCCCTAGAGAAGGAATTCCCTCAGCAAGATGGTGCCACCATCGTGGTTCTCAGTAGGTGTTGTATGATGTATTCAGTGTAATGTCCAATGTTAGTTTTCCTCCACACATTGTGTTTTACATGTAAGTCAGAATGTTTAACTTTTGATCTCTACTAACCAGAGAACCTCTTCAAAATCTTTATAGCACAGCTGTATTTATACTGCGATTAAGGGCGCATTCACACTGCTGGTCTGGTCCAGGGATCGGTAAAATTAAGGACATTCACACCTATAGTCACTCTGTGTTTGCATAACACAGAGATTTTTGGACCGGACCAAACAACGCCATGCAGTTGCAACGGATTTTTTCGGAGGTTGCTACTTTGGTGTTCAAGCATAGTTGTGCACCTGTGCCTCTTTGCTACTCCGCGTAGCCCCACAAGACATTTTCAAACTCTTTTGTCTTCGGATTTGTGCTATTACTATGTTTTTCTTCTTTGTCTACTCGAATGCGCTGCTCTTATGTCACATCATATAGTATGTTGGGAACGGCACACATTCACACTGCAAGCGAACCTCTCCAGGGTCCGAATAAATCATCTTTAGACTGGCAGTTGTAACTGTGCCAGGGTACAGTTCTCTGGTCCGTTTCAGGTTTCGGGAAGGGTTCACATTGGCGTGATCTGTTCCTAAAACTGGATTCTGGCACGGTAAAAAGCATTCCAAAGGTTTGGGGTGAAAGCACTGTAAATTACCTTGTTACCATTTACCGGCCAACTGGTTGCACAGGATTTATTTTAGGGCCATCAGAAAAAAGCGGCAGAACAAAAGTGCTTGACACACTTTTTAAATTTTAATTCGTACTAAAAAAATTACAAACCATGTATTATTTACCTTTCGATTTCACTTGCTACTTTGTGTTGGTCTATTTCATAGAATAATTATGTTACCTATGGTGACCCTCAACTATGTGCTGTGAAAGGGGATTGTTTAAGAGGTAGTGTAGAAAATGTCAAACAATTTAAACAAACGAATGTTACAAACGAATTATTTTAACTCTTTTGCTTCTTTCCACTGCTGAATCTCTTTGAGTTAACATTTTATTTTACCATTTTATTTTGAAAATCATGTCAATAATTCTGTTCAATGTACAAACATTGTCAAAGTGTATACAATTGCAGACTATAATCATTGAGCTCACAGTGATATGTTTGGTGAATAAATGAAATCCAATTTAGTGTTTGCATTAATTTCAATAATAAATTGTCCAGGGGTTAACAGTAATACGACAGGATGCAAAATCTGGGACTGGTTTTTGTAATTTATCCTGGAGAGGATGTCTTATCAGGTACAACACAGCCCAAATAAACGCAGCCAGGGATGACAAAGTCCTCCTAAAAAGCTTTTGGACAATCCTTTGTTTTTTTTTGTTTTTTTTTTTTGAAGACCAATATTAGAAAAATTGTCAAATCCAGGATTAAGATCCATAATGTGTGTTGTGTCCTAATGCTTCCCATCACTTTAATGCATCTGAAGGACACTGCAGCAGCCCTCATCACACACTCCCACAATGATTCTGTCAACGCTAAATTCAAAGTACATCACTGTGATGACAGCACAATAACTCTTGACCAGTGGTCACGCATGTGCCATAGAATAAATGAAAATGCAGAGAAAGTAGGTCACTGCCATTACTCACTGCTCTGACTCACCACAGGGATGCTACCATGATGTGCTTAGACTGACTCAGTGGAAAAATAAACAGAGTTATTGTAGCTGATATTAGACCAACCAAACCGTCAAATTAGAATGTATTATAGAGATAAGGCCGGAACCCTTGTTTTATCGCAGTGTCTGTGTTCAGTTGCAACCTAGATTAGTTAAATCCTGCTTTCTGCAGGGACCTGTGAGGCAGTTTGACAGAGGTGATCCAGACCCACTGTGACCAATCAGGTGGGCCGATCTACATAGGGAACTGCAGCTGCTCAAACAGGCAGACCACAAAGTTGACTGATCACTGTTTATAACTTGCTGTCATTGCACAAACAAAAATGCGAGATGTCATTTCCGTCAAACGTAAAGGGAAAAAAAACAGCTGAAAGGGAGCTTTCTGAAGATCAGGAAGAGAGGCTCATTACTATTGCTTTACCCCAGAAAAATGGTTTGAGTTCTATTAAAATGTGAAGACAAAAAACTACTCAGTTTTAACAAAAATATTTTTTTTAAACTCGTTTAGGATCTGAGCTGAGCGGCAGCGTCATCAAGCATGCTCTGTTCCATTTGCAGAACTGCTGTACTGCGTCCTTACGAAATGTTTGATTTTATGTTAGGAAAATATAAGCCTAAAAGCATCGAGTACATTAATGAATGCTTTAAAACTTTAGATTTTGCACCGGGGGGCTCGTTCGTTTTTCAGTTACTATGAAAATATTTGTCGAAACAATTACAAAACTGCAATAGAGTCATTATTCACAATTCAAAAAAGAGCAACAGGAAAAATTAACAAGCCAGAGGCTTCAGACTATGGAGAGCCGTTTTATTCAAATTTAATTAAATAAATAAATACTGCTATTGATAAATTATTAATAAATATTCCATTAAATAAATAAACATCCCCATGAAATAAAACAAAATAATTATGTTAGAAGAAAATTTCATCTTATTTTATTTAATTCATTTCAAGATTTATTTAATTTACTTAAAGATTTATTTATTTCATAATGCAGCTTTATTTTGTGACACTTTTATTTTGTAAAGCTACTTTACGTATTCCAGTGACTTTTACTTGTTAACCCTGTTTTTCATTTAAGCTCTTTTAATTTCATGTTCTTCTATCCAAATGAGGTGGCAGAGTTTTATCTGTGGGGCGGCGCTGGGACAGCAGGGCCGCGCTCAATTCGTGGCTGTGGCCGGCAGTAGCATGCCGCTGCCTGTCAGAAGACAGCATGCCGGAGGGAGCCATGCCAGAAGGTGCCAGACCAGCCGTAGAAGCTTGCCACGGCAAACGCTGTTTATTAAATAAAAACCAATAAAGTCATCATCATTTAAAAGTAACAGGCTGTAACAATAATGACATCCCGTTTGCCGATAATCAGCATTGGTTTCCACAAAAACAGCTGCAACCGCTGTGGTAGGCTTTTACGGCCGGTCTGGCACCTTCTGGCATGCTGATTATCGGCAAACGGGATGTCATTATTGTTATAGCCTGTTACTTTTAAATGATGATGTCTTTATTGGTTTTTATTTAATAAACACCGTTAGACCCATAACATAAGGTGGCTGCATTTATTTGAGATGGAAAACAAATAACACTATGTGCGTGTATGACGTGGTGAAAGGATGACGAAGACTTATTGCACAGCTTCCACAAAAACAACCGCTGTGGCAAGCTTCTACGGCCGGTCTGGCACCTTCTGGCATGGCTCCCTCCGGCATGCTTCTGCCGGCCGCCGCCTAGAATTGAGCTCGGCCCTGCTGTCCCAGCGCCACCCAGCAGATAAAACTCCGCCACCTCATTTGAATATAAAAAAATGAAATAAAAGTTTAAAATGAAAAACAATGTCATGGAATATTTATTAAGAATTTATCAATAACAGTATTTATTTTTTAATTTTTGAATAAAACGGCTCTCCATATCAGACCCTGGTGTATAACTCAGAATAAAAATACCCTGCCGAAACCCGGGATCGAACCAGGGACCTTTAGATCTTCAGTCTAACGCTCTCCCAACTGAGCTATTTCGGCTTCCCACGTTTTGGTAGCTGACCATGGACCAGACAGCGGCAACCTATCTCATTCGGTGTCATATTAATTAATGTTGCCAGACGTCAAGTCCAAGTCGACATTTTTCTGTGAAATATGAAATTATTATTTTTTTTTTCTACAAGCATTCGGCACACATTTCACGTTTCCATTATTATACCCGCCTCCTCTGAGTCAGCAGCTAAATAGTCTTTCCGGGTAATATAATCTGTTCGGCTAAATCGAAACTAACAAAACAAAAAGTAGGTCTTGGATTTATAAACTGCGGTTTATCACGAGCGGTAAGTTTACTTTTTAAAAACAACCCATTCCCTAAAGTTGTTTTTCATATTAAAGGAGAGGGTCAATCCTTAATCAGCAAATCTTTTAATGTATATGATAGTTTCAAGGCTATTTAAGGGACTGAGATTGGCTTAAACGTTTCGGAATTTCATTTTATTTTCTAGCAATAAACATAATTCGTGTTATATTGTATTTTGCAGAGCCCACGAAGGTAAGAGTAGTAGAGGAACTAATGAGACAGTACATGGTTAATGTTTGCAGCCTGGAACAGGTTTTCTAATTCAGCATGTATTTTGCGAACAGGCTTCTAAAAGTAAAATAGGTTTAACATTCCAATGATATGAGCAAGCAACACAGTACACAGATAAGCAGGATATCTATTTAGACTGCGTCAACCCAGCAAAAAATGCAAGGTGATAAGAATACTCCCATCAAACCAGATTGAATAATCTTGACTGTACTGTCACATTACTCATTGGATTAAACAGGTGAGGATGTCAGTTCAGTTCTCCGGCTGGGAGGTGGTGGACGATGGTGCCTGTTTTCCTGGTGTGTTGTTGGCGCCAGCGCAGAAGCCTCAAAACAAGGGCGTCTACACTATGTTTCACGGGACCAGCGTTGCCAGTGCACGGGCCATCATCACTGGTGGATTTCAGCAGTCGTCCCATGGTATGCTGGGAAAGGGTGTGTACATGAGCAGGGATGTGAAGAAGGCGGCTAACTATCCTCTAAGAAGTAACCCTAATGACCGTGTGATTCTGGAGCTGCGAGTTCGTGTAGGCCGTGTCAAGCGTATTGACGTGGACAACCACCCTTTGCAGTTCATCTGGAGCACAAAAGGCTACAACACCGCTTGGGTACCCCCCAACTGTGGCATGAGATCTGTGCCCAGTGGCCTAGAGGAAGACTGTGTGTTTGACCCTAAAAGGGTGAAGGTTGTGGGCATTGCAAAAGCACCAACCACTGCAATAGAAAAGGAGCTTCAGCAGCTTCTCACTAAAGTATCTAAACAAGACAAAGGAGGAGCTGGTAAAAGTAAAGATGTGTGTCCCCTGTGCAAGAGGAAGACCCAACAAGGAGCTCCTCATATTAAGCAGCAGTGCTGGAAGTGTGGTCAAAACATCTGCATCCTCACGTCCAAGCACTTTTGTCAAAGCAAACCTTGACAGAAGCTGTGGGAGGAATGAAAACATAAGAGTCGAATGATGACACTAAAAGCAATCTGGATGATTATCATTATTGTGAAAATTCTGTTGATCTTACTAAAAAGCAGTAGTCTGATTTTTGTTGTTATCAGTCCTCCACAGTTCATTAGGGTTTTATTATACATGTAGAGAGAGAGATTCTGCTAGCCTCTAGACCCCTATCTGATTTCATTTGACTAAAAAAGAAAAGAATTAAACATTAAATAATAAAAAATATTTGAAAAAAATCCTCTAGTTGATGACTTTAACTTGGAGGATGAAAGTTTGCTCTGCACAATCTTCTTCCTCTCCCTTTGGCTGCTGCCCTCAGGGGTTGCCACAGCAGATCACCTGCCTCCATCTCACCTATCATTTGCCTCTTCAACTGAAGAATCTCCCCTTTAGGTCTTCCTCATCTCCTCCTTCCCAACAGCTCCATGTCCAACATCATCTTTACAATGTATCCACATCTCTTTTCAGAAAATGTCCAAACCAACTTAACATTGCCTCTCTTACTATCTCCAAACTGCCCAACCTTAGCTGTTCCTCTGATCTGCGCCCTTCTAATCTTGTCCATACTGGTCACTCCCAATGAAAAGCTCAGCTCATCTTCAACTCTGCCACCTCCAAGTTCAGCCTCCTGTCTTTTAGACAATGCCACTCTCTCCAACCCATTAATCATCGCAGGTCTCACTACTGTCTTATAGACTTTCCCTTTCAATCTTGGAGCTTTCTTTCAGTCACATATCACTCCTGACACTTGTCTCCACCCTGCCTGCACTGTACATTCTTCACCTCTATTTTACACTGTCCAATATTTTTGATGGTTTGTCCATAGGTATTTAGACTCAGACTTTGGCTACTTCTGCTGCTCCTGGCTTCACCTTTGGATGTGCCTCACACTCATTCAAACACATGTATTCTGTTTTGCTTCTGCTGATCTTCACTCCTCTCTCTAACGTCAATCCCTTTATGTTCTGCCTCACCTTCTCCCTACTTTCATACCAGAAAAATAGAAGCAAAGAGGATGTGTTCTTTAGAATACTACTGGTTTATTGAAATTAAATGACAGAAAAGAGGTGTTCATGTTTCTTTTGACCAAATCATCTTTATGACCAGATTATAAAACCTACCAGGATTATTAAAAAAAAACATTTGTTTTCAATATTTCTCCTGAAGATCGAATCAATCGACCTACAGGTTTCCTCTGCTGACCTAAGATAAAAATATTCACGACTAGGATTTTGGCTTTTATTTGATCATGATTAAGAAAACCACAAAGCGACGAAAAGAGCATCAACTATAAAAACGGGGAAAAAAAATCCTTGATGTATAACAAAAAGGTGACAAAGAAACACAATGACAGGAACTAAAGCAATATAATAAAAAATGAGATTTAAAATCAAAATGCTCAGCAAAGGACTTTAAATAACTAGGCTTAAAATAGTAACCATACAGGGCCTTGCAAATGTTTACAACCCTTGAAACCTTTTCACATTTTACAACCACAAACTTTACACCGAGACAAGCCAACATAGGGATGTGCATTACTGTGAAGTAAAAAAGTATACATTGATTTCTCTTTTATTTTTTGTGTAAAAAAAGTCCCGTGAAGTATGGCCTGCATATATTCTATATTTAGCTCTTTTTAATTTAAAATCCCTAAATAAAATCCCGTGTGATCAGTTGCCTTCAGAATTTAATTCAATAAATTCAAAAATACTTTATTAATCCCAAAGGGAAATTAAATGCTGCTGTAGCTCATATTAGAAGTCCCTTAATTAGTAAATAGTCCAGCCATGTACAAATTAATCCTGGTATAAATCTGGAGGTTCTGTGAAGGCCTCAGAGGTTTGTTGGAGAACACAAGTGAACAACAGTCTCATGAAGACCAAGGAACGCAGCAGACAGGTCAGGCATAAAGTTTTGGACTTGTTAAAGCAGGGAAAAGGGAGCTGCTCAAAGTTGATGGGTAAATGAAAGTCAGTCTTGAAAGAAAACCTGTTAAAGACAAAAGCAAAGGACATCAGCCTGACGTCAACCAAAAACATACAAGAGATATAATGAATGCTTTAGATCAAACATATTTATGTTTAATTATGTCCCTGTCTAGGTCTATACAGGGGGTCTGACACCTTTTCAACCCAAAGAGCCATTTTTGCCCTCAGTCTAGCTGAATAAAATTTGATTAGACTTCCATGACCTTTTGAAAAAGACAACTTATAATTTTTGATATAAGAAATTTGTTCTCATTTAAAAAAACAATTGGTATTATTATCTATTTATATTTTTTGGTTTTAAAATAAAGAAAAATAAAAAGTATGTATCTGGGAAAATATGTTCTTGTAGTAGAGCAGCTTGTGAAGGTGAATAAACTGTTCGAAGATCTACCACACTGTACACAGAGTTTAAAATATACACGAATATGGCAGAAAATAAATTTAGCTAAACCACTGTGAAGATGCAACAGTGAATTAAGTATCAAGTAAACGCAGAAGGGCCGTTTCTATTAAATTTTGCTAAATAAATAATATCCACTCGTCAAAAGGCAAAAAGTTTCTCGAAATAATATAAATACATAAAGAATTGGCCCGTACGGGGATCGAACCCGCGACCTTGGCGTTATTAGCACCACGCTCTAACCAACTGAGCTAACCGGCCACGGAGAGCACGTAGCCGACGTTGTTGATATCAACACGTGAATGCGCCCTGTCGGGAAATCGGTACTTTGAATCTGATATAATTCTACTAGACATTTTGCAAAACAGAAAGTGAAAGGTTTCGTACTTTTACAGAACCTGCGACTCCGCAAAGACGGTAAGCTTTAAACTAATATGTACACTGATAAATACAACATCAGTAGTACTTTGTAGAGTGTAGCTAATGCTGAGTTAGTCATTTCGCCGGTTAGATTAGCTGTTTTCAAGTTGGCTTTAGTCACTTATTAATAGCCGTTTATGTTCACATATCGCATTAGATTTTCATTTACGTTTCACTTGCTAATACGGTCTGTGTTTAATCATGGTTTCACTGCACAATGACTTCGTTTTAAACAAGTGATTTTTTTCAAAAGTAGTTTTATTTTGGATTTTTGAAATCTGAAACACTGCATATCTCGCAGTCGTTTATTGAAAAAAATCGCAATCACTTTATTAATCCATTGGGCTAAACTAAAGTAAAACGGTTTTTCTGGATGAAATTAAATATAGCAATGAGACTGTTGCGTTTTCATACCGATCAGGCATATCATTATGACCAGGTGGCTAATAGTGTGTTGATCCCATCTTTTGCTGATAAGACGGCCCTGACCAGTCGAAGCCTGGACCCCTCTAGAGCCCTGAAGGTGTTCGGTAGTGTCTAGCTACAAGAAGTGAACATTAGATATTCTGGGTTGTTAGCTGGACCACTATGGATCTGTCAACCTAGTCTAGCACTTTGTACTGATGCTGAATTTGATTCGGATCTGAGGGATTTTTGAGGCTAAATCAACAGCTAAATCTCCTTGTTTTCTTCTTCAAACTGGTGACATGAAGATTTGATGTTATTCCTAAATTTCCCATCTTAAAACAGTTAGTCAACATTCAGCCCTTCATGATTGTGTTTATTCCCTTCACAGCTACTGGTATTATCAGGACATGAGTATCATCCCGTATTGAAGTAGGATGTCGCTGCAGTTCTTTGGGTGGGAGGTGACCTACGATGATGACTCTCCTCGTCTGGAGCTGGGGACTTCCCAGGAGCCAAAAGATCGGGGCGTCTACACCATGTACCACGGCACCTCTGTTCCCAATGCACGTCTCATCATAGCCAATGGCTTTCAGCAGTCAACAAAGGGCATGTTGGGAAAGGGCGTGTATGTAAGTCGTGACAGGAAGAAAGCAGAACGCTATCCTCTAGGCATTAACCCTTCAGATCGTGTGGTGCTCAAGCTGCATGTGCGCGTTGGCCGTGTCAAACGCATAGACAAGGACAACCATCCGATGCAGTACAACTGGAGCCAGCAAGGCTATGATACTGCTTGGGTACCCCCCAAATGTGGCATGATGGCTGTACGCAGCGGTCTAGAGGAAGACTGTGTGTTTGACCCAAAAAGAATAAAGGTTGTGGACATCGCTAAGGCTCCGGACGCAGAACTGGAACAACTTAAACAACTTCTAGCCAACTGTCCCAAAAACCACAGTGTTGGAGTTGGCAGCGGGGCTGCTGCGGCTGATTGTTTACTGTGCAACAGGAAGCAACAGCCGTATTCTCCACATGTCAAGCAAACGTGCTGGGGATGTGGGCAAAACATTTGCACGCTCATGACCAAACATGTCTGTTCTGTGAGGGTTTAAGAGGAACTATATTGCTGGGCCAAAATAAATTAAACAAGTCCTGGGGAAAGAAAAAAATGAATGTAGCTTAAATGCTTCTCTCTCAGGGTATGGTTATACTTTGGAGACAGCGCTCCAAACAGTTTCTTCCGTCTTCCACAAACAACTGAAATACATTGTTGAAATCATTAGTTTGAGCAAAATTTTACTTTATGATGATTTTACATTATCATGTGTTAGTGTCATGTTGAATCAATAGAAAACAATTTCTATGATGATTAAATGTCTTTATTTTCTGCTGAATGTGGTCATGATTGCATGGTGTTTAGAAATATGTAATGATTAAAAAGAACTGATTTCATATTCAAAATGCAGAGAAAAATAAAATGAAATAAAATAAGGCAAATAAAACAACAGTTTTGATATGAGATTTATGATGCCTCACGTTCAGATTTTTTTAACCTTTGGCAGCAAATGCAGAAAGCTGATGCCTTGCTTGTGGAGAAATCTGCCTAGCTGTTACATCCAAATGATGCAGATGCAACATTTAGGATGAGGAAGACGTTAGCTCTGTGTAAAACTCCAACAGCCTTTGATTTCCGTTCATTTTAGCATGTTGCAAAAGAACCTGCACAGAGAAGAGAGAACGTGCTTACTATCAAAGCTCCGAGAAACAATCAGTTCAAAAGTAAGAACCTGCTGTGGGGCCACTGTATGGGCAAGGTGGTTGTTTACTCACGTTGACGAGTTCCTGGTCATTTTTGGCATGCAAGTGTCGGAGGAGATACCAACTCGCCACCTGCATCACCGTCACTGGGAAGTCATCAGATGAAACATAAACGAGTCTCTCCAACAAACGCCTCGTTTCCCTGCAAAGGACAGAACCCAAACATGGGGACAGGTGTAACGGTGGTCTTCTACCATAAATGTGTGTGTTTCTGTGGACCATTTTCCAAGACATTTAGCCATGTCATGACAGGCCCGGGGGATTCTCATCCCTTGACCCTTTCTACATTTTGTCACATTACAACCAGTGCATTCTATTGGACTTTTATTTGATATTTAGTGTCACGAGAAAGAGATTTCTTCTGTATTTGCATTTTCATTACCTAAATGTTTCTGATCATCTAACAACAATACCAAGATAACCAGAAAAACTACAAAAAGTTGTTTTGAAATAATTTCATCTATTAAGGAAAAAAGCTACTCAAACCAACTGGCAATGTGTGAAAAAGTAATTGCCCCCTACACCTAATAACTGGTTGTTCCACTCATTTTGACAACTGGCATCAATCGTTGCCACTCCAAAACCTTCATTTTGTGTTTTCTTAGTTGTTCTGAAGTGGACTTGCTGATCTGCCTTAGATTACTGTTCTGCTATATAACACAAGTGGATTTAAGCTTAAGGCCACAACCTGATGGCCAGTTTTTTCCTTCAAGATACTATAAAGCTAAAGTTATCTTTCCCTCAGTTATCGAAAGTCATTCAGCTCCTGAAGCAGAGAAGCAGCCTGAGACCATCACACTACTGTCATCATATCTTGCTGTCTGTATGATGAAAATGCTGTGTTAGGCTTTACAATCATAACGGGACACACACCTTAAAAAAACTTCCAGTTTTTCTCACCAGTTCACATGAACTTTTCTTGTACTCGTCTTCTTCCACTTTATCCGGAACCGGGTCGCGGGGGCAGCAGACTCAGCAGAGACACCCAGACGTCCCTCTCCCCAGAGACCTCCTCCAGCTCCTCCGAGGGGAGCCCAAGGCGTTCCCAGGCCAGCCAAGAGACATAGTCCCTCCAGCGTGTCCTGGGCCGTCCCCTGGGCCTCCTCCCGGTGGGACATGCCTGAAACACCTCTCGAGGAAGGCGTCCAGGAGGCATCCGGTATAGATGCCCGAGCCACCTCAACTGGCTCCTCTCGATGTGGAGGTCATTACCCAAAGTTCATGGCCATAGGTGAGGGTAGGTACGTAGACCGACCGGTAAATTGAGAGCTTCGCTTTTCGACTCAGCTCTCTCTTTACCACAATGGACCGGCACAGTGCTGCGGCAGCCGCATCCGTCTGTCGAACGCCCGCTCCATTCTTCCCTCACTCGTTAACAAGACCCCCGAGATACTTGAACTCCTCCACTTGAGGCAGGAACTCTCCTCCAACCTGAAGAGGACAAGCCACTCTTTTCCGGTCGAGAACCATGGCCTCACTGTCGAAGTCCAACATGCACCGGGAACAGGTCTGACTTAGTGGCGGCAATGCGGACGAAACTCGTGCTCCGCTTCTACAGAGACCGGATGGCCCCTAATAGAGGGGCCCCCGATTCCATACTCCTGGAGCACCCCCCACAGGGCACCATGAGGGACACAGTCGAATGCCTTCTCCAGGTGCACAAAACACATGTGGAATGGTTGGGCGAACTCCCATGAACCCTCGAGTACCCTGTAGAGGGTTTAGAGCTGGTCCAGTGTTCCACGGCCGGGACGAAAACCACACTGCTCCTCCTGAAGCCGAGGTTCGACTATCGGCCGGACTCTCCTCTCCAATACCCTGGTGTAGGACTTACCAGGGAGGCTGAGGAGTGTGATCTCCCTATAGTCGGAACACACCCTCCGGTCACCTCCCCAGACTGCCAGTCCAGAGGCACTGTCCCCGACCGCCACGCAATGTTGAAGAGGCGTGTCAACCATGACACCCCCACAACATCCAGAGATTTGAGGTACTCAGGGCAGATCTCGTCCCCCCGCGAAGCCCTTCCACCACGGAGCTTTTTGACCACCTCTGTGACTTCAGCCTGGGTGATGAAAGAGTCCAACCCTGAGTCCCCAGCCTCTGCTCCCAACAGGGAATGCGTGATGGCAGGATTGAGGAGATCCTCGAAGTACTCCTTCCAACGCCCGATAATGGCCCCAGTGGAGGTCAGCAGCTCCCCACCCACACTGTAAACAGTGTTGGCAAAGCTCTGCTTCCCCCTTCTGAGGCGCCGGACGGTTTGCCAGAATCGCTTTGAGGCCAACCAGTAGTCCTTCTCCATGGCCTCACCGAACTCCTCCCAGGCCCAGGTTTTTGCCTCTGCCACAGTCCGGGCCGCGGCACGCTTGGCCTCATAGTACCCGTCAGCCGCCTCAGGAGTCCCACAAGCCAACCACAGCCGATAGGACTCCTTCTTCAGCTTGACAGCGTCCCTTACTGCCGGTGTCCACCACCAGGTTGCGGGATTGCTGCCGCGACAGGCACCGCAGACCTTAGCCACAGCTACAGGCAGCAGCATTGACAATAGATGCGGAGAACATGGTCCACTCGGAGTCTATGTCTCCCAACATCCCCCGGAATCCGGTCAAAGCTCCCCCGGAGGTGGGAGTTGAATACATCCCTGGCCGAGGGATCTGCCAGACGTTCCCAGCAGACCCTTACTATGCACTTGGGCTTGCCAAGTCTGTCCGGCTTTCTCCTCTTCCAGCGGATCCAACTCACCACCAGGTGGTGATCAGTGGACAGCTCAGCCCCTTTCTTCACCCGAGTGTCCAAAACATGCGGCCGAAGGTCTGACGACACCACAACAAAGTCGATCACCGTAGGCCGAAACGACAGTCAGACCTGTCCCCAACCCGAAAGCGCAGGGATGCGACCCTCTCATCCACTGGGGTAAACCCCAACACGAGACGGCTGAGCTGGGGGGCAACAAGCAAACCCACCCCAGCCTACTGCCTCTCCCCAAGGACCACCTCAGAGTAGAAGAGAGTCCAGCCCCTCTCAAGGAGATGGGTTCCAGGGCCCACACTGTGCGTGGAGGTTAGCTCGACTATTTCTAGTCGATATCTCTCGACCTCCCGCACAAGCTCAGGCTCCTTCCCTCCCAGCGAGGTGACATTCCACGTCCCTAGAGCCAGCCTAAGCATCGGGAGATCGGGCCGCCGAGGTCTCCAATCCTCTTTGCACCAGTCCCTCATGGTTCCCCCTGCAGGTGATGGGCTCACTGGGGGATGGCCTTGCGTCTCTCGTTCAGGCTTGGCCAGGCCGGGTCCCGGCAGCCTTTGTGTACTTTGTGAACCTGGTCTTTGTGTACTTTTTGGTCAGTAGTGGTCTTCGCCTTGGAACTATCCTATGGATGCCATTTTTGCACATTCATTGTCTTATTGTTAAAACACAAACTCTGACCTTAACTGAGGCAATTGAGGTCTGCAGAGCTTTAGGTGTTGTTTGGAGTTCTTTTGTGACCTCCTGGATGAATTGCTGATGCTCTCAAGGAATAATTCTGGTAGGCTGGCCACCTCTGGGAAGTACCACACAGCTGTAATTGCAGCAAAAGGTGGTTCCACAAAGTATTGACTCAGGGGGGCTGAATACTTTTGCACAATGCCCTTTTCCATTTTTTATTTTTGAAAAACAAACAAAAAAAAAAGAAGTCATGTATAACTTTCATTCCACTTCATAATTGCATACCACTTTGTGTTGGTCTTTCACATAAAATTCCAATAAAATATAGTTATGTTTGTGGTTGTAATGTGACAATATGTGGAAAAGTTCAAGGGGTATGAATACTTTTATAAGCCACAGTACTTTTCTTACATAGGGCCTAGTTGGTTTGGATAGTTTTTTTTCTCCCTAATAAATAAAATAATCATTTAAAAACTTGATTTTCTTTACTCAGCTCATCTCTGTCTGATGTTCAGATTTGAGTGACAATCTGAAATATTTAAATGTGACAAGAAAGCCCCACCAAAATGTTTTTTTTTCAGTCGGAGAAAGCACTAAATGCTGTGAGAAAAGGTGGTGATGTGACGTCAGTCTTGCCAACAAGACTTTCATCGACTCTTCAGGTCTGTGATAACTGTAACCACCAACTCTGAGACAATTTAGAGGTATCTATACAACATTTTGATGTCAAGGCGGAAAAGGTTTTTCTTAATTGCTAACCAACATACTGACAAGACGTAGTCACATAAATTTTAAACTATAGGAATAATATATAAGTCGATCCATCACTTGAGATGATAAATTACACATGAATATGCAACAAACTCACTTCATAAAGCAGTCCACGCAGTTCCTGTTTTAGTGTAAACTACAAAGGGAGAAGCACTGACCTTGCAGCCATTTTGGTTACATACTGGAGCAAGGCCTGGAAGAGGAGGGCCTGGGGAGAGGAGCCCAGCTTCAAAACCTCTGTAGTGGCTTCCATCACAAGATCCTTCCAGTCATTTCCAGGGACTCCAGCCTTAAATAAACCACGTTTTCCCCACATCAAAGGCTGTTTTCTATTCATAACAATGTTTATGTTATTATTACATTTAACATATTCACAGTAGGAGCTGTGTCTGCAAAGAGTATTTCTAAAAATAGAAGGATAATATTGGATTGAAATTAAGATTTTATCATTCTGTCAGGAAAAAAGGCTTTATCTCAAATTTATGTATATTTAATGCATCTTTTTTTATTCATGACACACTGATGAGTGATGGTGGGATGGAATGGGAGAAGGACAGACGGATTGGAGTTTCAGCTGCAGTAATATGGGCACAGTTCCGGTCTATTGTGGGGAAGATAGAGCAGGGCCAAAAAGCAAAGCTCCCAATTTACTGGTCGGTCTAGGTTCCGACCTTCACCTATGGTCATGAGATATGGATCGTGACTGACAGAATGAAATCCCAGGTACAAGCGGGAGCTTCCCCCGGATGGTAGCAGGAAACAGCCTTAGACATAGGGTGAGGAGCTCCGTCATCCAGAGGGAGCTCAAATTAGAGCCGTTGCTTCTCTGCATCGAAAGGAGTCAGCTGAAGTGGTTCGGGCATCTGATCAGGATACCCCCTGGGTGCCTTCCTTCAGAGGTTTACCGGGCATGTGCCACTGGGAGAAAATCCCAGGAAAGACCCAGAACTTACTAGAGGAACTCTAAATTCTGCCTTGGCCTGGGAATGCCTAGGGATCCCCCAGAATGAACTGGAGGATGTTGCTGAGGAGAGGGATGTCCGGGGTTCCCTCCTGGAGCCACTGCCCCTGTGACCGGATCTCGGATAAGCGAAAGACAATCGATCAGTGGAAGCTTCATTTATGTTAAAGTGGGCACCTTCCTTTATCATTTGTAATACCAGCTGGTTTTAACTGCTAATCCTAAATTATATGCAATCCAGTTTTTTTCCCCACTTCTCCCCACTTAAGAGAGGCAGAGAGGAGAATCACATCTGACTTCAGGAGTGACGTTTCTATCACTATCTTTAAAACATTGTACCATCTGTTACATTATATACTACCCTAAACATTCTCATTAGTGGTCAATGTAGTTGTATGTTTTTCTTCTTTAGTTGTATCTAGTGACCCTAAAATTAGAAACATTTCTGATCTGGATCTGTGCTCATGCTAGACTTACCATACAGGGTCCAAGGGCCAGCAGAGCCAGTCGAAGCAGGCTGGCGACCTGGAAGCTGTGCGCACCCAGCCGCAGGGCAAGCTGCAGACTCTGTCTATAAGCCATTACAGCCTGCACCAGGAGGCCCTGGCTACGACACACCTCTGCCAGCCACTAAAGAGAAGGAGAGTAAATGTCTCTTGATTCAACAATGTGTAAACTCCATTTTTACAAATTAAAATGTGAAATCTATCACTGAGACAAATTCTAACTTTATATTTATTCTGTTACATCTACAGTATCATGAGTTTGTTGCTGCTCGGTCTCCCTAGAACTTCCACCTGGCAGTAAGTGCAAACATATTGGCCCACACCAAGACGCTCAAACTGCAGTCCTCACAGGGCGGTGTCCTACAACTTTTAGAAACATCCTTGGTCTAACACATCTTTATTCCTGGTGCACATTAATCAAACGATTGAATCAACTCCTCAGCATGTCAATACGGTCTAAAGTTCTGCTAATGTCCTGATTAATAAACGGAGTGTTAAAGCATATTCACACTTCAAGTTGAAGGACACACAAAAAAAAAAAAAAAAAGAGTAAAGCCTTGGAAATATGAAAAAAATATTTCAAAACAATATAAAAAAAAGGATTTTAACTTTTTCAAAGAACCACATAAGACCCAAAAAATGAGTTTCCTATTTTTTTTTTGCCCTGTCTGAGGTTGCGGGGCCAAATCAAAAAATTTAAAAAAATCTGATGTTTTTCTGATGGGTGAATGAGTGAACCCTTTTGACCTTTTAACCTATGTCTGCTATGCAGAATGCTGGGTTTATGTTGACAGCCTTCAGGAAAGACTCCGCGTTAAAGTAAAGATCTATATTCTCAATAGGGAATATATACAAAGACCACTGTTTTAGTAATCCTAAAGCAAGCGTAAAAGTCAACTCTGTAATAATTTTGTGTCAGTTTTGTCTTAAAAGAAAAACCCCAAATAATTAGTGACTGCTCTTTAAACACAGTGGCCCCGAGGGTCACCCTTTTCTTCTCCATTTAATAGATAAGGGCACTATCTTATGGTGGGTTGTGTTTTTTAAAAAAAAGTATCAAAATTTGTAAAAAAAATTTTTAATAATGTATATTATCACAAAGCAATATTTGACACAATAATAATAATAATAATAATAGTAAAGTTTTCCATTAAAAAAGGCCTTTTAAATTTTTGACGGACTGAACCCAATAAATATTAATGTTTTTTATCTAATACATTTTTATGCATAGACTGGGCTTTAGTTGGGGCTCTGACCAAAGGGCTGGAAAAAATTTAAAACCCCGTTTTAATCGTGATAAATTGTTTATTGAAATATCGCAACTAATTTTTAGTAATCAAAAAAATTTCAATAAAAAACAAAATAGGGCAGACTCTACTGCCTTTACTAAAACCCAAAAACCCACTCAGGAAAGGAAATTAAGCCAAAACTGTACAAAAAATATAGACATTTAACATTTGGGATAAAAAAAAACCTTTGTCTGTAAATATGCTTTCTCATATCACATATGCTCAATAAGTGGTAGGAATAAGCATCACTTAGTTCCCATTTTTTTAAAAGGATTCCTATTAAAAAGTTTTTCCCAATTTTTAAACATTAAATTTGAAAAAAAATTTCAACGGGTTTAAATCAATTACCCAAAAAAAAGGGTTTTTAGGGTGCACCCCTACTTTAAAACCCCAGTCATCTGGGTACGGGCTGAGTCACAGGGGGCCCCAAAAAAATTAGGGAATGGAAAGGTGCAAAAAAAAAAAACTGGGGTTTTTTTTTAACACACGATGTTTCATCAAAAGTGACTTGTTAAAGTCCAAGCACTACTTAGCCTGTACTTCAAAAAGAGAAACTGGAATAAGCAAAAATGGATATTTGCAGGTTAAAAACCAAAGAACAGAAATGGGCCACAAATTTTTTATTGGTGCATTTCCTCCATCTTAAGTGTGAGACAAAAGAGTTGTTTGTTGCTTTGTTGAATTTGTACCAATTAAATATTAAAGTATGAAACTTAAAGTAAGTAGGTTTTAGTAGGTTTTGTAAAAGACAGTTACATACATGCCAAGCTCCAAGGTTGGTAGAGTTCATCATTACAGCTTTGTTTAGCTGCTCCAAGACCTGCTCTGGAAGGACAGTACTGCCACTAGTCAAGAGGAGGCGCTGACACTGAACCTGTGCCAGTGACAGCATTACTGCTGGGTGCTCGGGGGACACGTTGAGAACCTGGAATAAAGACATAAAATAAGGCAGACAATAAGAACCGCTGCAGTTTTGATGCATCATGTACCATTTTTTCACTGTGAAGCAAAGTTTTGGATGTGAATAATATATAAAAGAGCATTTATATTCTACCTGCATGCAGAGGGCCTCGGCCTGCTCCAGCTGTCCTTGTTGCATTAAACCAGCCACAGCCTGCTGTAATACCCAGCCTTCCAGAACCTGAGCTAGAGGACGCTCTATCTCCTCCACGCTACGCACTAGAAAACAGAAATGGGTCAGCCTTGCAATTAAAATAGACATAAAGCAAGCTGTGCAATCAAAGGGGACCAATGAAAACACCTTTCTCAGAAACCGCAGACATTAGAGTGTGTTCCAGTGACCGTCTGCGAGGTGCAGACCCAGAAAGATAACAGGAGGTGTTTTCAGTGTGACAGGCTGCCATTAATCCTGCCCATGTTGCCGGATCATCTAAAAAAAGAAGAATAAACATTCCTCATATCAGAAATATCCACTTAACAAACCCACACAGCCATGTTCCTAGTCAGATGTTATGAGGGAAATTAAATGTGAACTTAAAATGTGTTAATATCTTTCGCTGATATGAAAAGAATATATCAAAACCCTTTATGAGCTTTAGTTTTCATTATTGTTTTCAATAGTAAAAGGTTTTGGTTTTAATGATGTAGTTATTTTGTTTATATTGAAGATAATTTAGAAGGCGTATGTGTTTGTGTACCAGGACACAGCAGAACAGCTTTCTGCATGGTCTTCAGTGCATTCCTGTGAGGAGCTTCTCCAGAATGTCTCCCACAAGCCACTAGGTTCACTCCACTGTACAACAGCGCCCTCTGCAGGCACACAAACACAAGCACTTTGTCTTGAGAAAAACGTAAAACTGACATTAAAAAGGTGTTTTGGTCTGAACACACATTTAGAGAAGATAAGACAGAACAAAGTGATATAAACATGTGAGCTAACCAATAAAGAAACCAAATGCTGCATCAATTCAAGAAGTAAATAAATTATCTGATTTTTACCTTCCCTTGAGTCATACTAAAGAGACAGGCAATGTGGCCAGCTACCGCGCCCCCCTGTAACACAAAGGACCCAAAATCAAACTCGTGACCGTCTTGGATAATTACTGTAATTCGGATGATACTCCTCGTTTAAAAGAACGTATACAGAAGGTTTCATTAGGTGTGTCCTGTCTGTGTATGAATAGGGTTACCTGCGCCTTTCTGGGGTAATATTGGGGTATCACTCTGGACAGAAAAGCCCAAAGGGATGGATTTCCAGGATTACTGAACCAACCAGAAAAAAACGAATAAAAAAAACCTAATTAATATATTAAAAGTTGACCATAGCCCCTTTGCCCCCTGAAAGGTTAAAGGTGCAGGAAAAATATTGCATCAAGGCATCCATTGGACCTTGCTTTAGTATTTTTTTCATTATTGTCTAAAGTAAAGTAGGAAAGTAAAGTTGGCAGTGTACCTGTGAACAGCTCTGGAGGCCTCTCTTTGTACTGCACTGTAGTTGCCCTGAAGGACCAGCAAGGAGCAAGTGAGCAGACATTGCTGCTCTACTAACCCGCCTGAGGCAGACCCTTGCTTTAGCAGCTCATTCAGAGCAGCAGCAGCTAGCGTAGCATCACTGTGCACCAATCCCAGCGCACACAAACAAAGCAGAGACTCTGAGATCGGCTCTTTTAACACTGAGCTGGGTACACAGAGAAAAGAGACCAGTGGGATATGACAGTAAAGATTAAACAGTTTCAAATGAACACGTGATTGTTCTTTGTGTTGCCATTTTATAATTCCAACACCATGAGAGCAATTAGCAGGAATGACCCTATTTTGATGCTAAT
Organism: Crenichthys baileyi; assembly: GCA_036173005.1. Lineage (NCBI taxonomy): Eukaryota > Metazoa > Chordata > Actinopteri > Cyprinodontiformes > Goodeidae > Crenichthys > Crenichthys baileyi. Next base: position 164,130 of record JAHHUM010001218.1, on the reverse strand, counting down.
TTTTAAACACCTTTTGAACTGAATTACTAAAATAGACCAACTATATGGTTATATTTTAATTTATTGAGATGCATCCGATAAGGTAAAATGGACTAAGCTGAATCACATATTAAAAATCACCAGGGTGACAAAGGGGTTCTGTATGAGCTGCCATGATGATAAGCAACAATCTAAAGCGGCAACAGAAAATACAAGCAAAAAAAAAGACTGTCTTGACAAAAAAAAAAAGCTTTTGGACTCACCATTTGAAAAGCAGAGTCTTGGCTGAGTCTATGTTGCCCTGGTGGTGCTGCAGCAAGGCCAGAGCAGTCAAGATATAAGCCTTCTCCTTCTCACTGGACGTCACAGCTAAGGCACGCTCATATGCTGCCACAGACACACAAAATACTCAGTCAGTTTGGCACATAAAAACAAAGACAAAATCATTCCCATCCTTTCTACTGTTTACATCATACCGCTAATGCTTTCAGGGAAGAGTCCAGCCCTCCAGTAGGCCAGAGCCAGCCCTACCAGGTCACTAAGATCCTGAAGTGGAGTGGACTTAAAAACCTGCACTGCTTCCTCCCATTGGCCTGAGTTGCTGCAAATGGAACATTGGATCATAGAAACAGTGAAGCTCAGGGAATGTATATTGACAATATATTGACAGATATCCCAAGTTTCTCATATTAATAAGCTAAATGTTTACCACAAAGCACGGGCATAGCTGCCAAGTGAAAAGACCAATATTTCTGAAGAGGACATGGACTGAAGAAGTTCAACAGCTCTGGAAGGAGGATAAGGATTGAGGCAGTATGTGTCACATTTTTATATAAAGAAATAATTTATCTTTTTTACCCATTTACCAATGTAATTCACACCTTTGGTATGCCTGTAAGGCCTGCCTCTTCAGCTGTAGATGTTCATTAAGGTAACCCAGCATAATAAAGGCATCTGGGTCAGACTGGATTCTTTCTAAATGTATAAGAAATTTAATAGAACAAAATTATTCTTAGGCCATAGGCCAGTAAAAGTCAACAAATCTCTGACCTTTTGAACAACCCTACATTAATAAACAATGTACCTGTGTACTTGCAGAGTGCTACATGAGCAGCAGAGATGGCATTCATTTGCACAATGTTGTAGCGGTACAGTTCACTGTCTCTGTTACTCTTATCCAGAAGGGTGGAACAAACCCAGTAGGCATAACCTTTGACCCCTTCCATCTGAAGGAAGAACATATTACAAACATTTAAAAGACAAATGACACAGACAGGGAACAGAGAGTGTGAATAATAGGAAAACTTTCCTATTCCTACTTAGAGAAGCAAAACGCTTAGAGCCGAAATGTGTGTGGGGTTAGAAAGGTGACGCAAAAATTACTATCTAGCTAATGAGTGGGTTTCAGAATGGTGGAGGTTTTGAGCCGTCACGCACATGTGTGCTGAGTTCTGTGGTGTGCCTGAAAAGATCCATAGTGTCGTAGCTTCCCACGCGTTCTGCGATGAGCGCCTGGTAGGATGACAGTAACAGTAAACCATAATTAACATGAAACAACACAAAGAGGCAAAAAATGTCAAAGTCCCTTCCAAGGACAGTGTACCAATTATGAAAAATAAAATTACCTCATTACACATCCACTAAAAATAGTCTATTTAAAACACTGTTCCTCCAGAACTATAGAAATAAGGCTGAGACACAAGCAACCCAACAGTGTTAATGACAGAGTGAAGATGGATGGCTGCAGCGAAGTCAGCTGCCAGACCTTTAAGGTGAATGCGAGTTTTGTTTGTGAGCATAAAGTTTATCATGTAATTTTTGATTTTTTTTCCCACTGTGACTTTTAATTAATATTTGCCCAGTATCAGTACAAATAATCTGCTGATGTCCAAAGATATCTTGGCGATAACCACTTCCTCCAAACTTTCCTAAAAGATGTTCACCCACAATAATTATCTGTAGCAGAGACTTATTTCTTTCTGGTATTTAGCCAAATGAAAGACCGATTGTATATCAGTATTACAGGATTCCTACAAATATTTCAGGAAACAATTCCGGACATTTCCAGACTTACCACAGTTCTCAGTCCTTTATGTTTATTTTAAATAAATTTATAAGTCTATAGATTTGGGCAGATTTTAAATATGGATCCTGGAAAAATAAGAAATAAAAAAATGACAGTAGAACACAAGAAAGAAATGAGAGAAGAAAGAACAGATGAAAGCTAGGAGGGAACAACAGAAAGAGGGGTACTTCATGTAGGACACAAATAAGGAATAACATTTTGGCAGTTATGTTACTAAAGTCCAGGAAAGATTCACTAGTAAAAAATGGGTCTGATTATATGTAAAATGAGTGAGAGCTCAAAAGGGAGAGCTGATGCACCAATCAGGTCAGAACCTAGCAGATATAACAACATCTACCTCAATGCTTCTTGTAATTTTGGCTTTCTGAACTGCTTTTTGTATTACAAGTGGTCATTCCGCACTGTGGCAAACTACAGGGGAGAATGGGCAACCAACAGAGCGTTTTAAAAGCCTCCATAGGCCTTTGGTGTTCTAGGCCTCCAACCTAATGATCTTAAAGAATATGTCTACTGACTACCTCCTCCTTAGTGAATACAGGAACATATAAATCTTAACCTTTTCAACTCAAATTTGTGCTGCAAACATCACAACTTTGATGTTGAGCAACCACTGGGCTAAGCATTAATGCCTCAATAAGCTGTTCCATTCTCTGGCAACTTTTGGCTCTTTCTGTTGAGCTTTTAAACTCTTTCTTGACTTTGAACATTGGAAAAAATATAACTATCATTGGATGCAAGCCCAAACACAACAGAAAAGGAAAACTTGCTACATACACTACTAAAGTGTTGAAAGTACCTGTCCAATCCAGCAGTTGACATACAGTGGCTCCAAAGACTGCGCAATTTTGAAGGCTTCATGTGCAAGCTATGGCAAGAAATGCAACACTCAGGTAAAAATATCAACCACCAACAATGAAAAAAACATGTCGGCATGTGAAAAAGTGACAGCACATACCTCCATATTGTCCTTTTTTAAGTACAGCGTACCAAGGTTTGTCCACGCAACGACATTCTGTATGAAAACAACCAAGGTCACCTAAAAATCCCTGAATATGACTCTAACTCTTCAGTAATATAAATTTGCAGTACATACATTTGGCTCAACTTGTATGGACTTGATGAAGCAATGTTGAGCCAAAGCATAGCTCTCCAGACCTGAAATGACAAAACAGAAATGTTAATTTTCTGACATATACAATGATATAAAATGTGGAAAAATATGAACCTTCCTGTATTTTTTAAAATGTTGTAACAATGAACTTGTAACATTTATTTTTAGAAGGTAAAACGAGAATAAAGAATTTGAATCAGGAGTAAAAATGTAAGGGTTTTTGCTTAGAAATTTGGACAAACGTATTCATCTGTTTTGCATATCGTTACCTTTGCCCATAGAAATCACTCCCAAGGCATTCCAGTAGCTATGGTTCGCACTCTCTATCTGGATAGCTTTTTTCAAGCACTGGTATAAAAAAAGGATGTTAATGACTATCTGGTAATGAACAGTGCCTAACTGTTGTGTATGAGTTCTTGAATTACCTCCTGTGCCTTCTTCAGGTTCAAAGAGGGGCCAGGTTGTTGTTCATCTGTAGGGCAAGGTATGATATTGGCCTGGTGGTAATAGTTGAACCCTAAGTCGTACCAAAGGCTGGCAACCTCAGGCATTAACTTCAAAGCATGAGCGTAACACCTGGAACATAAAATAGCTATCTTGATTTGATACTTTACAGCAAAATAAAGCATTTAAGTTATTACTTTTCACAAAGCCTTGCCAAAGTATTAATTTCTTTTAAACAGTTCCGCATTTTATAACATTGCAAACCCAAACACCAACACAATATAGCACAGAACTGTGAAATTTAAGGAAAATCATACAGGGCTTTTCATTGTTTTACAAATGAAAAAGGGAGAAGTGTAATGTATTTGTATTTGTACCATTTTCTTTTCACTGTCGGTTTATCACAAAACCCAGAAGTTAAAACATATTGAAAATGTGGTTCTAATGGGAAAAATATTTTACAAGGCGTTGTATTCAGTGTACAAATATATTTTTAGAGTAGTATAAGGCATAGATAAAATCTGGTAGCACCTTGCACCAGCTTTGAGTGTCTGAGCTTGGTTCAACATGCGATCCTGTGTGGTGCAGTCAAATCCAGTCAATAAGGTTGGCACCACAACCTGAGCCCTGCTTGGCGAGACAACTCTAACGGCAGTACAAGCGTCTCCCAGCAGCTTCCACAAACAAGACAGGTCTGGTCGCAGCTGTACGGCTCTGAAGAGAACAGAAAAGACAGACAAGGTCACCTAGCGAGACGTGCGAGTAATGAAAAACCAATGGCTCAAATTAAAGTTTTGGAAGTAAAATATTTTCCAGTCGTTGCCTGAAGAGGTTGTGTATGGCTTGTTGAATGAGGTCAATGGCTCCTCCATCTCTGCAGTCTTCCATTAAACTCTTTGCCAAAGACAGCTGGCACTCCCCAAGGCCTTACCAACAAATCAGATAAATCAAATTTAATGTCCAAATTGTCTGAAAGGTGTGACAATCAACATTCTCCGAAGCAAAAGGCTGTACCTTTAAGAGCAGGAACATAGTCCTGCTGTGTTGTGATTTGCAAATACTCATCCACTGCCTCTTTGAACTTTCCCAGAGTCTGTTTGATGGCAGCTGCCTGGTAGACGCTGTAGATGGAGCTGGGCTGAAGCTGATGTGCTTTGTCGAAGGCCTTCAGAGCTGCTGTGAAGCTCCGTCGGTTAAGGTACGCCTCGCCTAAACATTCCCAACAAACCCAGTCCTCAGGATCCGCCCTCAAAGCCGCCTGCAAACTTTAAAATATCAGAAACATTTTAGTCTGACAGAAAAACAAATTAATGTACAGTTCTGTATTTAATTTCAGATTTGAAATTCTTACTCAGTTATGGCGGGTTGATGCTCTCCAACCTTCAGGTAGTACAGGCCTCGTCTCATCCAGGCCCACTTAGCTGAGCCTGGAGTGGCTTTCTCTATCACTGACTCAAGTGTTGCCAATGCACTATCCTGTGGGATTTGTTTACAATGAAGGGAGATAGATGAAGAAAAATCCAGGAAGAAGAAAGCATAGCGGGGTCAAAAGGAGAAAAACAAGACATTTTTCATGCTACATGCAAACAACACACGTAACCTTCTGAAAAGATACTAACCATATCTCCCTGTCCCATACTGAGATCCACCCAAGCAGCTCCAGACTCAGCATCATCACTATTTAACTGAAAAGCCTTCCTGTAGCACCCCTGTGCACGAGCATTATCATTTGCCACCTCCCGGTAATAATGGCCCAGGTACCGAAATGCACATCCAAGATGCGGATCTACCTTTGCTGCCTGAAATGGACAAATTAAGCACAAAAGTAAAGGTCATTCAGCTTTTATCACAATAACACAGTGATGATCTGAAAGTCCTTCTATATAAATCTTGACACCATAAAGACTTCAGAACTTATATAAGATCCACATCATTTCATTCTCCAACCAAGGTAATCATACCGACCTTTAATAAGTATGTATGAGCTTTACTCCGGTCTTTACGGGTCTCTGAGCCCATATCCCAATAAAGTTTTCCAAGGAAGAAAAAATATTCCCCGCTGTCTGGGGTCTGCTGTGCAGCCTGTAAAAAGCTAAACAACAGGAGAAATGTGAAAATAAATGACCAATTTTTTGCCAACTGACTGGAAATTAGCCCTTTTTTTTACCTCTGCTCTGCCAACTGAAGCTGACCTTCAGCTAAATGTGCCAGTCCTCTCAGAGCCATTCCCTGCGACAGGTTTGGATTGGAGCCTTCGAGCTCCGACAACAACTTTTAGAAATAAATCATTTCATTAGTATAGCTCTCTGTTTGGTCTCAGGATAATCTGAAATATTTAGTTGATATTTATCTAATGAAATACTGCACGTCTTATGGTCATGATGAGATAACATCCCAGTAATATAACTCAGGGGGGCAGAAAGTTTTCAACCTTGAGTGATTGATCAATCTGTCCTTTGTTGAGGTATGCACGTCCTTTCAGGGCCAACAGAACCGGATCTTTTTCAGCCTGTGTAATCTAAAAAGATAAATAAATAAAATTAAATTATTACTAGTACAGAGAGATAAATCTGTTGTGATGTGTACAAAATCATTATCTATGCATATAACAATTCATCTTCATAATTAATCTGTAAACCAACTCTGGTATCTGCTGAACTTTTTATGGAAGACAAGATAATTTATTGATCATTAAATGTACATTAAATGGAAATGTACCTCTCAGCATCTACCAAGACCATACAAATTAATTCTAAAATGCACAAATTTAAAATAAATTAGTCCAATTTTAGCCCCACCCAAAAAACAAAACAAGAAACAGGCACAAAAAAAACTGTGATTAGTCAGAAACATGGATGCGAGTAAAAATATAATTTTTCTGTATTTTCTTGATCAAAAACCTTCCAGCTGAGGGGAAAATAGCTTTCCTATAGCATGTTTTTTACACCAGTGCTACTTAAAGTCTTCTGCCAGATGGCATCACCTAAAACAATGAGTGAAGAGGATCAGAGTCTTTGTAGATCTGAGCAGCTTTCTTATGCATGGATCCATCATATCGTTTCTGGTCTAAGCCAATAATCTTATTGGCCTCATTCTTCGCTTAAATTAGCTTGTTTCTATGTTTAAAGGAAAGGTCACCGTACCAAAATATTAATGTAGATACACTAAGCACAAAAAAAGATCAAATTGAATTTGGCAATAGGAAAAGAATTAAACATGTTTATTATAGAGGTCCACTGAATTTGGCCTCATTATTTACAGGATTACAGTTTGATATAATTTTACATCAGGTTGGATCAGAAGAAAACAATGGGAGACAAATTAATCATTTATTTACTCTCACAATTGCTGCTATTTTGCATCTCTTAAGAAATTTTTTTAATTAATCCATTTTTTTTAAAGCTTTACAAAATGACTCGTCGACATAGATATTGTTTGTGCGGACTTGTAATTCAAAAATGAACATAGGTCATCATATTTAGTTGGCCATATTTAAAGCAAACCCTCTATGTAGTAAATCAAGCCTTCCTTTTCTCATAAAAGTCATGAAGACCAGAATACAAAATTAGCAGTGAACAAATAGTTTGTGTAAGATGTTCATAGATGACAGGATTCATATAGATATTTTAACATTATAACATTGTTACATATTTATGTTCAAAATGTCTATTCCCCTGGTGAGTTTTTATCTTAAGTTTAAAGCTGTTCTACATGTAATATATACCTGCGATAAATACCTGGGAAAATGTCTCCAAAGCCTGATCGGCGCCCTGCTCTCCTTCACTTCTTACTAAAGCCTCCAGCTTCAGTCGAAGGAGTTTGTCCTTTAGCTTCTTGTCATCAGACATACAAACATTTAGGCCTAAAAGAATCAAACACACAGTGGTTCAGTATATTTTTTTAACAGCACACAAGAACAAACAACGTCTTTGAACTTCATCTGAAGGCTCGCTCTAGAACTCTAGACTAGAACTAATTATGACCACTGACAGATAAAGAAGTAACAGCGTTCATCTAGGTAAAGTGAGATGTGTAGTCAGGCCAAATTTGCATCTACAACAATGAAAACCAGCCATAAAACATACCTTGTGAGCAAGATGCAGCGCTGTCGGAGTATCTGTGTATTTTAAACTGAGCCTCAGCCAGGCTGTACCATCCTGTTGCTGAGCTCATCGTCTCTATGCCTAACAAAACAGAATGGGTGGGTTAGGAACAATTATAAACACTGTGAACAACATTCACATAAATAGCGGAAAACTAACCCTTTGCCAGCTCATCGACAGCTTCTTTATATCTTCCCTCCAGCAGAGCCTTGGTACCAAGACCCAGGTGACCCAATCCATTGTCAGGGACTAGTTCCAGGAGTCGGGAAAAACAGCTGACTGCATCCTCATCCATGTCATCTTCAAAGTAAAACAAACATTTTATCATATTGGCCATATCATTGAATCGTTATACAATGTGAATAGAGAAGGCATAAAGATTCGTCTTATTTCCCTTTGTGTAAAGTTAGATTTCAAATTGTAAATCACTTTGTGTTGTGTTAGAAACAGGAATATTATGGATATGATGCTAAACAAACAAGTGGAAGTGCTGAAAAACATAAAGATGAAGCCATGATGGAGGGCACTGAAAATTTTGTTGAAATGATTTGCAAAAAAACACATTTCATTTTTGTATAATCTCTTGACTTCACATTTAGGTTTAAAGTGATCTTTTGTTTTCACCAACATGTTTCTTCTGGCTAGAAATAATTTTACTGTCCTGACATGAATCTGATAGAGAATCTTTGGAGGGGTTTAAAGTTTAGGGTGATAGCAAGGCGGCCTTCTAACCTCATCAGAAAAGATAAATCGTTCAAATACCTTTAAAAGATGACCATCTCTTTCTCTATCAGAAACCGTGTTTGTGGTTGAATTCAAACAATTTTACCTTAAAATCTGCCTGTGGTGTGAATATTTTTGGACTCAACTGTGCCCACGGTCTTGAATTTTCTTCCCTAAAAGCTGTTTGATAGTTGAGTGATGAGAGTTTTCTGCTGCTCCTTCTGCCTCATAGTATGTCTGACACTTTGCTTGCTATTACAGTGAGATTGATGAATATTATTTACAACATTATCTGGAATGTTGTTTTGACCTAGTTGTAATATGAACTCTGTGTTGTTCAATGGGTTTGAGGCTGATTTAAATTATAAACAAACCTGATTGTATTTGTTTTTGATGCATGCATGCAAAGTTTCTGACAGAAAAGCTTTCCTTCCCTAAAAATGTTACTCCACAATATCATAAAAAGCCTCTAATGAGTAAGTGTAAGACAACAGTAGCTTACTTGTTTTAAGGTAGTGACTGCAAAGAACCTCAAGAGGATAGGTTTGTCTTGGGTACACAGACAACATGGACTGGCATGCCTCTTTCATTTTGCCTTCTTCATGTGGTAGCTGCGACAAAAGCAGCTTTATTAAGTGAAAAGTCACCTTTCATCTCAAGCATGAACATTCTTTACACGTCTAGGAAATGAGGCTGACATAAGAAAGGGTGCACTCACTTTCGAAAGACATTTAATATAACCAGTCGACAGCTTCTTGTGCTCCTCTCCTGGCACAGGTTCAATCAGAATCATGGCCTTCTCAAATGCGGTTATCAACTGATCATCAAACAAATGAAACACATCAGGCACATGCAAACAAGTTAAACTTGGTGTACATTCCCAATATTACAGTACATGATGTTAGACGTTACTGAGCTATTACATACAGCCCACATGTGAGGTAAGCTTACATGCTGTTGAGTCTCATTGTCCTGCTCCTCATTGCTGATGCAGTCAGAGAGGAGTTGGGTCATGTTTTGCAACAACTGGACTAACTCCTTCTTATCCACACCCTCTTCTTCCTTCAGCTGGACGAGCTGGAGACAAACCTTAGCCAGCTACCCACAAACACGTGAAAAATAAATTATATTGTGTGAAAAATACATTTTTAAAAGTAGTTTTAACCAAACCTGCATGCTTGATATTTGAAATGTTCACACCTTCAAATAGTCCCTGTCAGACTGGTAAATATCGGACAGCTTTTTGATCATGTCGTAGCTTTTATTTTTATCTGTCCTGTAAATGGAGAGCGTAAAAAACTGAAAGTTGCTTTTATACAATGAAGAGCATAAAAAAAACATATGTCCTACATAGGTATTGTCCAGCATGAGGGTCTCATTGTATGATATCCTTGGGTAAAAATATGATGGGTTAACTAAATGAAGTGAACAAAATGTAGAACAAGGACTTTGATGGCATTCATTTACTGTTTTAATGTTGTTACATAAAAGTAAATGAAAATATAATCATCTGTGAAAATTAATAAGTGTTTCCAAGAGCTTATTTTACAGAATATCATCAATTTTCATCACCCACTCTGCTCTTTATAAGAATCCCATAAAAGAGGCTGATGATAGCTGGTTAGCTATTGGCTATCAGCTCTGGCAGAACCTGTGGTCAGCTGCTTAACAGAGTTGCTGCTCCTAGCCTGCCAACTGTAGTTTTAAAATAGTGTTGCCATAATAAAATCAACCAGTAGCACCCCTTCAGTTTTCCGCCATAACCCCGTGTGTTTTTTGTGACAAGAAATATTTCCAAATAGCCAAATTTGCCTTTTTTTGATTAAGGAAGCAAAAAGTGTAGCAGTCAGTGAGCAGCAACAGGTGGGGCAGGGGCAGTCCTACATTACTATACCCCCCATACTTCCAAAGATAACTAAGGGCACCCAAAGACTCTGTTATCTTATTAAGAGCACCTTAAATAATTGTAGGAACCATATGACGTTATATTTTAATGGTTTTGAAAAAGGTATTTTTTTTTTTACTTTTGTATTTTTGTTACTGGTAAAAGGTCCGTGCCTAGTCCTGACGAATAAAAGAAAATCCTTACCTTGCATAAAGCTCCACAAGCTTCTGGTAGACATTGGGGAGCTCATCTTTGAAATCCCACTGATCAGTATTTTCATAAAGATTTGCTAAACCCTACAAAAATACACAGTATTGAAATAATTCACAATTACTAGGCAAGGGTGGTGAAGCGGTACAATGCAACAGATTATTTGTGTAAATTAATTTTGTTGCAAATAACTGCAGACTATGTTCTTAGGACTGGAGACCAAGACCAAGTTTTAGATGAAAACACCTGAGAAAAGCAGCGCCTTACCTGCCAGGCCAGCAGCTGATCAGGCTCCAGCTCCACTGCTTTTTTATAGGCTGCTTGTGACTGATCGGGTTGTTCCAGCTCACTGGCTGCCTTGCCGATGAACACCCAGGCGTTGTAATTGTTCTTTTCAAGTTTCAGAACAGTCTGAAACCACACAGAGGAGCGCAAAATCAGCTTTAAAACCTTCGCCCTCCCAGTATGTAGAAACATTTGCTGCAGTATTGTAAACCAGGACGCTTTACCTTGCAGTGCTTTAGGACCTCTTTGAACTCTTTGTTGTTAATGGCCTCTCTGGCACTTTTCAGTGCGGCTTTAACTTCTTTATTGGACATCTTTAGGAGACAGACCTTTACCGTAAATACTTAAAGTACCTTTTATAGCAATTAGCAACAAGCCACAAGTTGAATATTTACCACAACAGCCATTGACAATAGTAAAGCAAAACCAAATAATGCAACGGTTCGGGTATGTGCTGCTTTTTATTGCAGCTGTGAAACCTACCTTGGCATATGAATGATCTATCTTTAAGGCCAACAAAGTGAGTTTCTGTTACTTTAGCTCTTAGAAGACAGATTTGCTAGCCATAGGTACCAGCAGTTAAACAGCGTGAACGTAAATAAAAACGGTGCATGTATAAAATGTACGAATGATTTAGTTGAGCTAAAACAGCTCTAACCAATAGATCTAAAAAAAATATTTGCATAGACAACTTACTGTTTACATTGACCATAGGAGCTATAGCTTGAATGACACGGAAGTATTTTATTTTTTTGTCTCGTTCTTCTTCTTCTTGATTTTTAATGGTGGTTGGCCAACAGAAATTTCGTGCATTACCGCCACCAACCGGTAAGGAGTGTGAATCAGGACACGCATGCTCAAAAAATATTTGTCTGGTTAAGATCGCCTTTACTTTATTATGTGAGCACAAATCGAAACGGTCAGTCTTGAAAATGGATCTGTGTAGTACAGGGAATGTGTAAAAAATATCAAAATTTAATTAAAGTTTAAAAACCCCCCTGAAGTTATCCAGAACCTAAGCAGAAATTGGAGGCCTCATTTTAGTTTAACCATCACTTTAGCCATAAAATGTTCTTGAAGAGCCACGCAGCCATGTATCAATGGCTTTCTCATTGGCTAGGATGTCCTTTTGCCAGTCTGCATGCCACCTGAGGTTAGCGATGACCTCAGCATAGTCTCCCCCAAACTGTCCCGCCATGCAGCAAATGACTTCTTATTGTAGAGATGGACAGCTGAGGAGACTTTTGGATAATCTACAATGCTGCGTAACAGCATGTCGAGTTTAGCCTGGACGTCTGGGAATCTGAGAACAACATTGTGCAGTTCATCCTTGTCCACTTCAACATCTGCAAAATAAGGGGTACAGAAGGGGCATTTAACACTGGGAATCAAGGTGTCTTTCTCTAAAGATATTTATGAGAAGTGAAACAGTTTGCATGGTTTAAGACTCACTGAAAAGTTGTGGGGGCACACTGAGTCCATCTGCATAGGCAATGTATTTCCAATGTCCAACCCTAAGCATATATGTAGAGGCATTGGCATTGCAGCCGTGATATTCACTCAATACCCACTCTGTGTGTTCGTTCTTAGAAAGATTCCCAGATTTGGATATCAATGGCAGGATGGAGTGCCCACTTAAATTGCCGACAGCTGGAATACCAGCAATATCTGCAAAACAAAGAAAGATGTTAAATCCATTTTAAATCCTGAAATTTAAATCTTCCAGTTGCTGAACTTAAAACATGTTTTCCCCTTTCTTACCAAGCACAGTGGGATAGAGATCAACCAAGGACACAAGCTGCTGGATCTGCAAGCCAGACTTCACCTCAGGCCCCATGATGAGCAGGGGAACATGAGAACTGCCTTCGAACATTGACATCTTGTAGAACTGCCGGTGCTCCATGGCTAGCTCCCCGTGGTCGGCTGTGAAGATGACAGCAGTGTTGTCCAGCACACCAGTCTCCCTCAGAGCTGCAATCACCTGACCTAAGGAGACAAAAGGGTGGAACATGCAGCGGTGATCAGAATCTCTCAGCAAGAGCGTACGTATTACAACATCTGTAGTGTTGGTAAGACAATAAATAAAAGAATGTTGTTTCAAAAATAATTTCCTACCCTTCTACAGACCGCAAAGCTGCAGAAAAGATTTTTTTTTGCTTTAACAATTTAATTACTGAAATAAAACATTGAGGGAATAGTACATATCCCTTGTTTGCAGTAAAAGCATCGGCAAACAATTAGAATATCGAGAAAAAGTTAAGATATTTCTGTCACTCAGAAAGTGAAACTCATATTTAGATTATTTAGATTCATTACATATAAAGTAACATATTTCAAGCTGTTATTTCTAGTAATTTTGGTGATTATGACTTCCAGGGAATGAAACCTCAAACTCCAGTGTCTCAGAAAATCTGAATAATAAATAAGATCAATAAAGAGGGATATTTTAAAAAGAAATGTCAGGCTTCTCAAAGGTCTGTTAATTTCAGTGCACTCCTCACATTACACTTCGAGCAATGTAGATCTTTTGCCTCTCTTCTCTCCCTTCCGACTCTGGGACCTTGATTTTCAAGTGAAATGGAAACATTACTTTCAAATGAAAAAAGGACTTTGGAATACTGAGCAACAGTTTAGTTTTTTTTTTCTCTTTAGACACGGTAAGACACTTCTGATGTTGTCTCTGGCTCAGCAGTGGCTTCACATTTGTAGCGCATGTGTAGGATTCATCTGTGAGTAGTGACTCTTGATGCACTGACTCCAGCCTCAGTCCACTCCTTATGAAGTTCCCCTGAATTCTTGAGTGGATTTTGCTTAACAATCCTCTCAAGCCCTGCAGTTATCCCTGCTACTGGTGCGCCTTTTCCTACCACACGTTTTCCTTCCACTCATCTTTCTATAGCCATGACCTCTTGTGGCTTGCCCTCCTTGTGGACGGTGTCAATGACTGTCTTCCCCATGATTGTGTAGCCCACGACCGCAGACTGAAGGACAATTTTATTGGCTCACGAAACCTTTGCAGTTATTTTGAGTTAGTTAACTGATTAGGGTGTGGCATGTAGCCATGAGCTTCCAATTTTTAACTCTAGTAATATTATACATTTCTGAGACACTGAATTTAAGCTGTAAACCATAATCATCAAAATTACAAAGAAATGAAGAATTGGAAATTTCACGCTATGTGTAATGAATCTTAGAATGTGAGTTTTATAGGGTCAAAACTCTTAATCGCAAGGTCAGGCCTCAAAGACATCTTGAAATTGGAAAAGGTCAGGATAAGAAGAATCGATGCTTCTCAACTCTAACTGTCTAATCTTTAAACCCCACCAGTTTCAATCAACTAACCCAGCATGGCGTCTGCTTCTGCACACATGGCATAGTAGAAGGTCCGAATGCTTTTTATTTCCTCATCAGTGAACCTGCTGCTGCAGTTTTTGGTAAAGGTAGAGTAGTAGTCAACAGGATGCATCGCAGCCATAGGCAACCATTTAGGAATAGAGACAAGCTCAGAAGACACCTTTGAATGTGGAAAACAACAATTATTATATTATTACAGTCTGCAACATATTTAGGGCTGAGGGCTGTAAACATTTGATAAAATAAAATTAATAACAATGCTATCATCAAATAATAATAACATAAAAAAAACATGCCTTGGTGAGCCAGTACGGTGAGCTGCGGAAGGTGGATCCTCCTGCCGTAGGCCCCAGAGAATCAGTTTTATAAGGATGAGGCAGATTGAGGCCAAGATAAAGAGCAAAGGGCTCCTTTGAAAGTGCAGCTGTGTGACGGATCCACTGAGTAGCTTTATCCGTGTTTTTCCAGTCATCTTCCATGATCCTTATGGTTGACATGTTCCCAACAAGTTGAGAAACAGGCCGGCCTTCCTGGCGAAGGAGGAACTGAACATTTCGTGTCCAAGCTTCGACACGATTACTGCGGTAAATGCACAGAAAAAAAGGATCAGGCTCAGCCTAACAGGCAGGCTTCCCATCTTCTCTGAAAGTCCCTACCCACCTTACTGAGTGGCTTCCTGAGGTATAATCCAGCTTGCCCAGCATCTTTGTATGATATCCATTCCTCTCCAACAAATCCATCCATGTGGTTGAGTTTGCATTTAAGCACTTGTAGTTGTTCCATGACTGAGTGAGGTGAACAAACTGACCGCTCCACATTGCTGTGGAAAAAGGTCAGGAAGTTAATCAGGTGTCTCTTCATTTGCATTTTAGGAAGTAATTTCATAAGATTTCGTATTTACTAAATGTACCTGCTCTTGAAGGGCAGCAGATGGGCGAGTTTGTGTAAGAATTAAGGAAAGTAGAGCCCAACTCCCTGAGGTAATTTATGTATGGGAGTTGCACTACTTTGCTGCCTGGATCAAATGATAATCGGCCATCCTAAAACAAAACACACAAATACAAAGTTATAATAAGAAAAACAAACCAAAACACAAAATTCACTGTTTTTAATTCTAAGTCTAAAACTTGTAATAAATATGTAGTGCAAATTATGCTTACAAATGCATCACTCATCACCATAACTATGTTTGGTCTGGCAACATTCTGGATACCTTCGACAGTGTTATAGAGGAAGAAAACCAAAGCCAACAAAAACATATTTATGCCTTCTATTCAAATCCTATATAATAATACATTTTCTTGGGTAAAAGGAAACATTTTCCAAAAATTGATGAAATTCATCGGCACAGAAGTGCAAACTTCCTTGCAAACGTTGCCAAGCGGAGGATCCACATCCGGGTAAAGCTGTCAAAATAAGAGTTTTCTTAATTATAATGGTTCTGGGGGATTAAAAATCAAAACAAACAAAAAACCAAACAAACTTAACTAAACACAAATCACCGCCTTTATAAATTTAAAATAAAAAAGAAATCTAATCCAAATCAAACCTTTTTTAACCACGTAATGGCAAAAGGATACTCTAGAGGGCAGCATTTATCTAAGTACTAAAATCTTTTAAACACAACATTGCTAAGAAACCTCTGCAGTGATCACAACTATCTTGTGTATATTATGTTGTATTACTGTTACAAATGTGTCTGTATGGTTGAATTCAAATTCAAAAAGTCTTTATTAATCCCAAAAGGGAAATTAAATGTTGTTGTAGCTCATATTATGCAGGTTTCTTCAAAGAGCCGTTGTAGATGCTGGTGGCTGTGTGTAGGAAGGATCTCCAGTAGCGGTCTGTCTTACATCAGAAATGAAGAAGCCTCTGTTACAAGCAACTTAATATTTACATATAGTATGAAGCTATAAAATTAAACAGTAACACATCAGTTCGTGGAAATGGGACCCTTCTAGATGGAATAGGTAGTAGGAAATGTGATTCATAATACTTTTTTAAAATACTGTTAAAAATCTTTTAATAAAAATACCATGGAGCTTTAGATGTTTCCATATGATCATGGGCTTGCTCTACAGTAACACATTTCCTCCCAATAACATAAGAAACTATAATGGCCAAAATAGCATTGCAGTGTTTACAGGGAGTGGCAGTGGTTTTGGATTTGGATGATATGGCTTCCCGCCCAGGGAAAAAAAGTAACCATTCAGTTGCATGCTGAAGGACTTTTCTGTTACTGGGTTGCCTTGACTGAAAGGGTACTGAATGTGCCTTACTTTGTGCCCAGTGTAAGAACAATAAGACAATATGGCCTCGCACCACAGCTTAGTAATGATGCTGAAGAAGGCATTCGATTCATAGCTTATGACTTAGTAATAAATTAAAGAGCCATTAGGACAATACTAAAGGATGTGTATTGCACTTTTTTATCTTTAGTCTGAAATCTAAAATAACTCAACTGATTAAACTTGGACTGGATTATTCTGCCATGAACAGAAAAATGTATTAAAGCACAATTTGAGTATCATGAACCTTTTTGGGGGGTTTGTGAGAATACAAATAAAAGAGCTTTTTCATTTGGAACACATCAGATTGGGACATGCATGGAACATGGAAACGGAGGGATACGTCCAAGGTAACTTTGCAAGAACCACTAAAGAGTATTCTTTTCATTACTGTTCTCAATAAAAAAAGATAAACATCCATATGACATCATTATTTGTTTGAGGAAAAGCAGGGACTTTGGCTTCTGCAGCATTCAACAGGTGGTTCTGCAGCTCTTGTTAGAAACACTAGTGGCCACTGGGTGGCGTTTGGAGCCCCAGGAGTTGTTTTTCTGGATAAGAGCTCAGCACAATAGGAGCAGTCCTCCTGTATGCAAAGATTATTTTATATTAATGTAAGGGAATATATTTTTGAAAATAGTAGCTGTTTCTCTGGTCTCTAGTCTCTTTAATCATGGATATTTATGGTTTCCAACAACTTTGCATGGCGTTTCCTGGTGGCATCATACAAAATGCATGATGCTATGTTGATTTAACAGTGCTCAGAGAGACAGATATGTAAAAACCATTGTGTTAAAGTGCACACAACATGCCTGGAAGCTTTAGTATTACACAGATACCGAGACGCAGGGGTGATAGCTATATTTTGAAGCGAATCCAATGAACAGCTTTATCAGATGATGAAGCCATCCTATCCTTACATTGTACAAGACAGTATTATGACTGGCATAATATGACAAAAGCCTTCCCTGTATGAATTTCAGAGAATCATACAATGCACAGTGCTGCATGATATGCTGAGTCCAGTCAGAAAGAGCAGAATGCCACCATATTGGAACACAGAGAAAGGATCACACATTGCACAATTTGTTTTCTGATTGCAAAATAAGCACATGTAAATCATTGTTTATTAAAACTCATCTAATTATAAGGTCGATATGCAAGGCCTTAAAATAACTGCAATTACATATTTTTATCTAGCGTTTCAGGTGTTTAAGCATACTTGTTTTCTGAATGTGATCTGTGCAACACTTGCCTTGTTCCAGAAGGCAGGAAGAAGGGAGGGCAGCAGAACTAGGCGCATGCGCACAAGATTGTTTTTCCACCCAGCTCGTCGCTTAAAACGAGCTGAGCTTCGGGGGTTTCCTTGTCTGTGACTGGAGACCGTCAAGCGGGACAGGCAGGTGATAACAGCATCTACTGCTGTTAGTCAGCCTTCATATAGCTCAATGAAAAGCTCAAAAAGAAGCCACTTATCGTGCCTGCTGCTTATTGCAGGGCAGAGATACTGATCCGTGCCTACAATCTGCAACCCCGCTACCCATTTTTTTTTACCCTTATGAGATTATTTTTTTCGTAGACTTCTGTTTTAGAGCTCACGATCTCTTCTCCGCCATGGTGCTAGGGAAGGTGAAGAGCTTCACCGTAAGCTACGACTGTTTCAATGACAGCAACGTCCCCGTGTTCTCCAGCGGAGACTGTGTCTCAGGGAGGGTGGTCATCGAAGTCACCGGAGAAATCCGCGTTAAATCTCTCAAAATCCACGCAAAGGGGTTCGCAAAAGTTCGCTGGACCGAGTCAAGAAATGCTGGATCCAACACTGCCTACACCCAGAACTACACCGAAGAGGTGGAATACCTAAATCACAAGGACATTTTAATAGGGCATGAGAGAGGTACGTTTTCAATTAATATTGCACAAGTTTGGTAGTTTGGTAGAAACAGCGATGCTCTTCTCGTTTGTTTCCCCGGACATGAAAACAGAATATAAACGAACTAATTCACCGAATGTCATTTTGTTGCCTCCATTGTCTACAATTAGACCTACTTTAGTCTTTTACTTTATGATATTGTCTCCTTCCTTGCTTGTTTGTAGCCAATGTGTCAGAATGAATGACACCTTCCTGAGCATCTACTGTTGTTTTAGTATATTTCTAGTTTAAAAGGGGAATACATTTAAAATTTCAGCCACAATAGAACACATTTGCTATCTTAAAATAAGGCTTTTGTTTAGAAATTTCATCTGTTAACCTCGAAGTTTCCCCCTATTGTTCAAAGCGGTTTAATCCTGTTCAGAAAACTGGATTGAGAATGGGCGGGGCAACAGCTTCAGCTCGCTTGTGATTGGTGAAGATGCTTAAGCGTGGTCAATGACATAATGGTTTTGCAGAGTGACAGACCACTCAGCAACTTTTTAATAAGGAAAACACCTGCAGAACATCACTATGCGGATGCATTTTCATTTAAGCTCTTCGGCGTTTTACATGTAGCATATTCATATGTCGTCCATATTTATTTGAAATTGTGGCTTGTTGTTTTCAGTTTTGTGGCTAATTTAAATGTCTGAAGCAGTCCTGTGTGGATTTAGCCAGCGAAAAGTTCAGCATAAATGTAAAAAAAATAAAATAAAATGACCTCAGCGCATCTTATACGCTTTTTATATAAAGTTTCTAAAATCTACGTAATACTTGGTAGTTGTGGTTTGTAGTTGCGAAGACTGCTGCGCCGCGCAGTGAATGAGCCCTGCGCTGCTGTTGTGAAGCTGCTCGCACCGGTTTAGGCCGGTCTCCTCCTGTTGGAGGCTGCCGTTTGAGTGACAGATCCGCACTTGTTTACCACGCTGCTGCTGCTGCTGCTAGGGGGAGGGTGTGCTGAGCTGGGAGATACAGCTGTCTTTCTACAGCTTTGCAAATTTGTATTTTAATGACACCCTTTTATATTTGATTTGCCAAATCCCTCTTAAAATTTAAAGAGGGTATCCAGTGTTTATTTATTTGTTTTGTTTTTTTGTTTTTTTTTACAAAAAAATGCAATTACCATAGAAACGCAGTTGGATAACAGAATATGTATTTCTGCATTATAATTTCCCAAAATACAAACTTTGTTTTAAAAGCTCATTTTAAAAAAAGCATGAAAGTCTTGTTTGTAGGCTATTTAGTTCATGAAATTACAAGAGGCGTGAGAATAGATCTGATCAGCTGACATTAGTAAACACTGACAAGCGGCTTTTGACAGTTTTGGCCTAGTTTCCAGTTTTGGTCTAGTTTCCGAAGCTACATTTCAGTTTCCATTGAAAGATTCATCCATAAATTTTTGAGTTGCGATTTGATTCTGGTGACACTTTCAATTTGGAGGTCAATCCTCGTATCGTTTCACGATTTTCAGAACATATCCGCTTATAGAAGCAGATACAACCTTAATATGTTATATACTCGAATGTTCAGAATGTATAAAAAATACAAAAAATCTAGGAAAAACTGAACCTTTGAAATGAAAAATACGTAGGACCCATTTATGATATCTGTGGTATATTCCTCTCCACAATCAGCCTTCTATCCAATCAGTCATCTTCTTTAGTCTTCTTTTAAAAAAAATATCTTTATGCTGTTTGTCTCAATACATTAATTTCTTACAGACAGATTTAATTGTAAAATACGTTATTCTCTTTTTGTCTCCCCCACCCTGTTTTTTTTTTCTTTTTTCTTTGTTTTCTTTTTTGGTATGACTTTCAGATGCCTTCGTAGAGCATTTTGTCCAGGTATGGTATACATGTGTTTGGAATATTGTCCTCCTTGTTTTTCAGACGATGACAACTCAGAGGAAGGACTCACTACTATCCACGCAGGAAGACATGAGTACGCATTCAGCCTCGAGCTTCCACAGACGTAAGTGGTCTGGTATCGTGTGTAACCCAGAGATGATGTGTTAATTTTTGACCATACTTAGCTGAATATTTGCTTTTGGTGGTTAACGCAACGTTTTAACTCTTCCCTGTCCTTGTTGCCTCTCCCCTGCAGACCTCTGGCTACCTCTTTCGAAGGAAAGCATGGCAGTGTGCGCTACTGGGTAAAGGCAGAGCTCCACAGGCCATGGCTCCTGCCCATGAAGACCAAGAAGGAATTTACAGTCTTTGAGCACATTGACATCAACACTCCATTATTGTTGGTAAGCTCCTCTGAAATGACCATTCATTGTTAGATAAGCGGAATAGAATTTAAAATGACTTCCCCCTGCGCTCTTATTAAAACTTTGTTTTTTATTTTTTCCCCATATCACTTGTTCAGTCACCACAGGCTGGCACTGCAGACAAGACACTTTGCTGTTGGTTCTGCACCTCAGGTCCTATTTCCCTAAGTGCCAAAATTGAAAGGAAGGGATACACCCCAGGTAAGAGTAACATAGTAACAATACCACAAATCTGATTGCTGCTTTTATGACTGGAGAAACACCACTTAACCCCCTTTTTTTATTTTGATCACACAGGAGAGTCAATTCAAATCTTCGCAGAGATCGAGAATTGCTCATCACGCATGGTGGTGCCAAAAGCAGCCATCTACCAGACCCAGACCTTCTATGCCAAAGGGAAGATAAAGGAGGTCAAGCAACTGGTC
This sequence comes from Crenichthys baileyi, assembly GCA_036173005.1. NCBI lineage: Eukaryota > Metazoa > Chordata > Actinopteri > Cyprinodontiformes > Goodeidae > Crenichthys > Crenichthys baileyi. Next base: position 143,053 of record JAHHUM010001218.1, on the reverse strand, counting down.
GCCAACCTGCGGGGAGAGTCTCTGTCCTCCGGCAAAACGGAGACCTGGAACGGCAAGATGCTGAAGATTCCACCTGTTTCCCCCTCCATCCTGGACTGCAGCATTATCCGAGTGGAGTACTCTCTTATGGTGAGTGGGGGCCTACGGTGTTTGCTTAAAAACACAAGAGTCTCTGCTTACATAAAGTTGTCATCACAACCTATTTTCATCGTAAAAGACAGACTGGGTTAATTTGCTTTACCTCTGATCGAGCTCTAAACAGCTGTTTTGTTCAGGTGTACGTGGACATACCAGGGGCGATAAACCTGTCTCTGAACTTACCCCTTGTCATTGGAACCATTCCTCTCCATCCGTTTGGCAGCCGCACCTCAAGTGTCAGCAGCCAGTGCAGCGTGACCTGGCTGACCATGGGTCTGCCAGAAAGGCCTGAAGGTAAATCCACTTGTGGTGTTGTGATTGAAGTGTACATGTCGGCTTTAAAAAAATTTGGGATTGATTTTAAAAATACTGATTTCTTTTGTTTTTGTTAACACTTGCAGCTCCTCCAAGCTATGCAGAAATTGTGACAGAAGAGCAGAGGCAAGGCCGCCTGGATGCCCATGCAGCTGGAGAGGAACTGGGGGGTCCTCTTCTGGCCTATATCCATGAGTTCCGTTTCCATCCGCCTCCTCTGTACTCTGAGGTAAGCAGCAAAGATCATTTGATCATTAACATTTTCAGAAATCATCCCTTCTCTTAAAAAATTTCATGTTTTTCTTTTTTTTTTTTCCACACCAGATTGATCCCAACCCAGATCACTCCAGATGTGCAGTGGAGCGCAGGCTCGATACCTGTCCATCACGCTGAGCATTTCTTTAAATTTACCCTGAGTGGTTCAGGGTACCTAAAGGAACATGCTTCTCAGATGACAGCATTGACACTGTTGAGTTCTCGAGAAAACCGTAAGATCTGATCTACAAAGACTTGCCCGGCACTGAGCTGGACGGAGCAAACGTGTTTCGCCTTTCCTCCTCAAGAGAAAAAGCATTCTCTAGTTTGGGGTTTCACCATCTTTCTGAGGAATATTCAGCCTGTGTGGAGTCTAGCAGCGGAGCCCTGGTGAAGAAGTTGAAGAGAAGGAATCACCAAGGCTCAGCCTGCCAAGCTCCCCTTCAGCCTCGATTCTTCTCCATTTGTGGCACATTAAGGACGTGAGTCCTTACACATAGGGGGAAACTAACCATGTCCAGTCCTCAGCAGAATAACCTTAAAATCACGGAAGGAAAGTAATGATGTTCTAACCATTATAGTCTGTTTGAGTTAAAGCTTGCAGCAGTGGTTAAAAACAGAGCAAAGACTAATTTCTTTTGCATCATGTGGGAATTTTTTTGTTTTGCACATTTTTTTTCTTTACCTACGTTTGGTGGCTCTGTTTAGAGATTTTTTTTTTTTTTGTTACATAAATCACTAATACGTTGCTTTTAGTTTTGTGAAAGACCAGGCGTAGAATAGCAGACTGCAGGCTTATCTTTACAGACTATCATCTGCAAAATGTTTGACTTTTGAAAACAAAAAAGACTGAAAAGTAAGAAATGCACTGAATTTATTTTGAGCAGTTAAAGATTTTTTTCTGTTTCTCAGTAAATGGAGACAGTACACTAATAAGTTAGCTGCAGTTTTATACTGCAGGTGGAAGTTCTTTAAGTAAGGTGTTGCCTCCTCAGCTACCTATGTCTACCTTCCCTCCTTTTGTGTTGCATAGTTCTGTTATTCTCTCTTCGTATTTGGATCTGCTCATAGCCTTTTCGGGGTTTTTTGTTCCAAGGTAGCTCTGGATTTGAACTAGTGGGGTTGCTGTCCTGTTTTTGCCACTCAAAATGTAGCTGACAAGATAAATGTGCATGAAAGAGGGACTCAACCTCAACTGCCTGCAGCCCCTCAAGTCCATGTGTCACAGTCAGTCTAGCTTGCATTACTGCCTAAAAAGCGCTGTTTCAGGTGGGTTTTTGTCACTTGCCAAGCGGTTGAAAAAGTGGATTTTTTTTATTTTTTTTTATTGCACTGTTAACACTATTCGTTTTTTTTTTAACTACCAAAATGAGAGAACACACCTGCAAAAAGCAAGGCAGCTTTTTAAAACGAATCACATTCCATTTTTCCGTTCATTTCATTTATTTATCTTCATAGCCCTTTAAAACAGTCAACCAGACAGCCAAAGTGCTTTTTGTCCTGCTGCAGTTCCTCACTGCATCCTAACTGACAGATTTTTACCAGACCAGTGAAACCAGAATGCTAATAAAAAAAAAAAAAAGGAACATGAATGAGGAGGAACGTCTGCCTCTGTGCTGAAGACACAAATCCAGCACAAATGTAAAGTTGGGGACTGTGCTAAACCTCTATGCAGGCTGGTCAGAACAAGTAGTAGTAGGAAAATGAGTAATACATTGGTTTTCTAACTCATTGAATACATTAGACCACTTGTAATAGAGGTTTGACATGGTCATAAAAAAGACCCAAAAGCAGCACTTTTTTAAGTAAAAATAAATTAATAAAAATATGCATTCAGTGGTGAAGGTCTGGTTGAAAACAAATTGGTACTAACTATGTGATAGACGAGCTTTCAGTAAAGCAGTGTCGCTTGGGCGGTTAAAGCATTATTTACTATCTTTTAATGTTAGAAACTTTATTACGTTTACATTTTTCCTTTGAAACCTAGCTAACACTAGTTTGCGTGTGCGCGTTCCTACCCAGAACCTGCTGGCAACTAAAGCAAACAGCTTCTGAGAGTGATTAACAAACTGCAGAATGTTAAAGTGATCTTATCTTAGTGGCCTTGCTGCAGAAAAAATGACCTGAACACGGTTCTTCGTTTCATTCAGCATCTGTTCTAACCGATGTTCTAGTTTGTGTACGTCCACACCTGTATGTTCTTTGACCTTTCGATGTTTGTTCAAAAGGACGAAAAAGGGTAGAACAAAAAAAAAATCGGTCCTTTTTAAAGAACTTTGTAAAAGAAAGAAATCTCGACAGCGATGATGACTGGCGATTATTTTCTCTGTTTTTGTGGGCATTCTTTCAGGTTGTTTTCTGGCAGCCTTTTTAGTTGGTCTCCCCCATGGGGTTGTAGACTAAACAATTCCTTGGTTGTAAACTTGTCTAAATGCAGTTTGCAGTTTTTTTTTTGTTTGGTTTTTTATCTTAGGGAGACTATGGGGTAAAGAATAAGCTTACATTTTTTTCAGGTTTGGTCAGTACCATAGTCCATTTGCTTGGGCTTTAGAACTAGTCCAGTGTCAAAACTAAGCTAAACTCCTGACCTAGTAATAAAGGCAGGAACTGAAATGTTCAGAGATAATAAAAAGAAAACTTAGGTGAAGGGGTCTGAAACATTTTAGAAATGAAGTGCAATATTATTCACTGAATTTTATTCATTCTCCATTTGTTTGTATGTTTGATCTTATTGTTTTGTCTATTATTCATGATGTATAGTTATTCTATGAATATACTATGTTCTGTTGATTTAACTTTTGTCTTGTTCTTCCTTTTGATTTAAATAAAACTTTGTTTTAAATTTATATGAGCTGAACTGTTTCTGTATTATAATTACATACATATAGAAGTCATGCACAAGTTTCCAATAAGTATATGGAAATTAGAATATTTATGTTTAACCTTTTAGAGATTGGTCAGCCTGTACTGGAATCATAACATAAGAAAACAATGACGAATCATTTGCCAGTGATTGACTCAGATAAAAATATTTTAAGTGAGCTGGTAAAGTTTTAGTATTGCACCGGTACCTCAGTGAAAGGCCTAAAATCTCTCCTGAAAAATTGTGTAACACTGCCCCTAGAGGTGGTTTACAAACAACACCTGACCAAGTTCAGTTGCATGATAGTAAAGCTCAGATAGATACAGTTACTAAAGGCTGATGATAAAGAATACGAATTATGACATTGCATAATATAATGGTATACATTACCAGGTAATTTGTTTCAACTTAGCCTCTGAAAAGAATCCGTGCTGAATACGTGCATTAGGTTGAGTAAAAAAAGAATATGAGTAACAATAAATTGTAGGAGGGATATCCAAAAAAGACTTTATTTAATTTTTCTGGTAATGATTTTACCTTGATCCTCCGAAACAGATGGTGGAGTAGTTGCTGAAATCTCACAGTCCGTAAAGCATCTCTGAATTCTTTAACTTTCTCCTACAATCGATATTAAGGCTTAAATGGCAGACCATAACATTTCAGACAGCTGTTAATGTTTCCTACATCATCTGAAACAAAACATAACTAATTCACAAAACTATTTCCAGTTATATTAGAGTAAAATGAACAAAGTAATCTAGAGCCACATATTCCAAAAAATATAGTTAACTTGCTTGTGTTTAATATTGCATGTTTAAGAGAGAACATGTTTTTCTGAATGCCTTAACTGTTAATGATTAACAACAATTAAGGACCAATGCTGGAGAGACTCCAAGACATGATGGAAGGAGGTAGTTTCTCTTAGGAGTGTGATAAGGGTTTTATTTTGCCAACAAAGGTGGACAAGTCATAGCCAAGTGTAATAGCTGAAAAATAAGTAAATTGCTCTAGGCTCCAGGGACCACCAACGTAAGGAAAATGAACTGAGTGAGATTTTAAATTTCAAGCCCATTACCTTATTCAGGAAATGTATTGCAGTCATCATCAGAAAGTAACGCAGTATGCTGAGTTAGAAGAGACACAATACTGTTGATCGTGTCAAATAATATCCTAGGGTTTTCCCTGCTAGGATTTATGAGATTACTGAAACAAGAGCATCTAACCTCGCGACTAGATTTGTAAAGAGCAACCTGATTGGCAAGACAAAGTTCATTAAAAGAATTAACGAGAAGCTCAACATTATCATCCGAGAAGAATGTAAAATTGAAAGTAGAAAAAAAAAACTTAAATATGACAGAATCATCAATAAAGCATCTGCTTAACTTGAAAAAAGATTCTGACTAACAAGTAAAAGAGACTGACTTATGATCACTGAAGACAACTTCATTTATGTGCAAATTATCAAGAGTAACACCATAAGTGAAAACCAAGTCCTGTATGTCCTGCAGTATGAGTAGAGGCAGAGACATTTTGAACAAAAGTTCATAATGCTGAGAAAAAGTGGGATTTGATGAGTCTTTGGCATGAATATTAAAGTTTCAGAGAATAATGATCTGGCCTACTTAAATAATGGGAGACAAAAAGTCTTGAAGGTCAGGCAGAAAGATGCAGCAAACCCAGGTGGACGATACATCAAAACACCATATATATGCTGAGCTCGTCCGATTTTGCTCATAGTATCTCGAAAGAGCTATACCAGCTTGAAGAGTTCTTCTGGCAATTTTCGAAAATTACAGCTGTCCCACCTCCCCTCCGAGAAACCCTAGTAGTACAGAAAACTTAGCAGTCACCAGGACACAGTTCTAAAGGATTTGAGACTTCATTTTCATGCTGCCAAGTCTCAGACATGAACATCAAGTCCAGCTCCTCACTATAAAAAATGTACTTAAAACGTGAGACTTTTTAGAGTGATACAGCGGGCTATAATTACGATCACTTTAATGGAGAGACCCAGGTGCAGAGCAGGCTAGTTCACCTGGCAAAGTAAGCTTTTTAGCATTTCAGGATTTCTGCCACATTGATCTGATGTTTCCACACTTTCAGATTGCAGTCTTGGTTGTGACCACAAGGGAGTAGGGAGATTAGCTCAGTTCCAACTAGTCTGCCTGGCAACAGCCCACAGATAAAGCGTCAGGGATGAAGCGGCGGTGGAAAAACAAGGCCGTTTTGTTGACTCTAAAAGTAATGCATTACAGATTTGATTGCTAGTAATACATGCCGATCATTTGTATGTTCGTCCTGAGATGACGTTCAACAAAAATGTAATAAAAACACGGATCAAACATATCTAATTGACAGCAGTCAGAGGAGGCACAGCCAGACACAAGCGCCATCTTACCCAACTTCAGCCACCATGCATGACACCTTTATGAGGTTAAGCAAAATGTGATGAGCCAATCAATTTCACTCGTAATGCATGGACGTACATGCTACGTCAGGATGGTTTTATACTGATTGATTCTTTTGAAAGCTATGAGGTATCTATGCGCAAGTGACATCGGCAGTTTGATTGCCCCAAGGATGTGAATGACAATATTGCCTGTTACTATGTCTCTTGGAAATAGCCATAACAAAATGCACAAGCCATCAGTCTTTAATCATTGCATAACCCAACAGAGAGGTTTATGATGTCTAAAAGCTCTGTTTGTCACATGAATCTGTAAAAACATCAAATAAAATTAAGACGCTGCTTGATCTACAAAACTTAATGTGACATATAATGAACTTTAATGAAACCCCTGCAAATCTAAGCTTGAGAGATCTTCTGTGATGACTCAGCAGCCTCTCATCATTGACCAAGCACTTCAGTTTGCCTTTGTCTCCCCCTACCCTCAATCCCCTGGCCCCTTTTGACTTTTGTGGGCCCTTTGTGAACATCTGACCCCTGTACGTTGAAAAAGAACAGAAGAAGGGGGATTATTGAGGGTGAGCACAGCTTGTGGTGGTTGGTGAGAGTGCTGAGAGTTTTGATTAGTAAATGCTGACACTAAATAAGCCTCAGCTGTTTCCTCTCACCAGTTAATCCCACTTACAGGAAGCCTTTGGTGATCCAGAACATCCCAGCAGCTTGGTGTGACCAGGGACCGTCAGTATAGATGGGGGAGGATTGGATCAGGGCCCCCCTGAATGCCTGCCTACCAGTGCCACATCATCTCTGTGACATAACTGCAATATACTCACATGCAACTCTGCACTGAAGCATGAAGGCTCACAGTGATGTAAGCTCGCACATTCCAGGAAACAAAGGAACAAGCGGTACGGTCACAGGCTTGAAAATGTTCGGAGCAGATCTAAAACACCAGGTTGTGCCTGAATGCATGTGCCCAAAAATATATATATATCTGCTGTTTCACTGAAGCTGCAACACAATCCCAGGGAGAGCTGCTGTCACTGAAAACGTACACAGAGTTACAAAAGACTGAAATAAACTTAAATAACTAGAAGAACATAGAACTTGTGATATGAGGTTAACACTGATACCACCTTCAACTTGTGGATCAAAGTCACATTGTTAAATGACTAAAGTTTAAAAAAAAATTCCCATTAAATATCCTAAAAATAAAAAGGGACAAAGCTTCTGAGATACTTTAATGAAGTAAAGTGATGGTGTGAGCAATGATCTTTTTCTGTCTTTATCACGAGAAATTAGTTAGTTCAGTCTAGGTTAAACTTTACAAGTCTAGCAGTTGTATTTCTCCGAAGGCTCGACCGTTCTTTAAACTTGCTCTGAGCAAGTGGTATGCTTAGACTGAATGTCTAATATTTGTCAACCTAAAGGGAAACTAATTTACCGTGATGCCAAATAGCATCTCTGTCTGTTTACTTTTGCTTTATCAGAGAGAGAATATACAGTACTTACGTCCTTCCTCCCTGAGCACTTGCTCAAAAGCTATCAAATGAAAAGAGTCAGTTAATTGCATGTCAACAACAGCCTTGCACAGTATATATATAATCCATCAGTTTTTGACCTCTTGACTCCCAAGTTTGTCCTTCTATGAAAGACACCAAAGTCTCCAGTATCTGACCTGACCGTTCTGATTCCTCACATCACCTGTGAAATCCATTCACCATAACATTTATTTTTAATCTATAGTTAAAAGTGCTTAAATATGTTCCCCAGCTTCTTTTAAGCAAGAATTAAGCATGGTTTATGTTGATGTCAACTGAAAGTAGATTTAAGCCTCCCCAGTGTAGCTGCAGACGTTGTTGTGGTCACTTATATTGGTTGAGGACAGGAACATGATAGCCCGAGTGACAGTGTGCTATGTTCCCATGCCAAGACTCCCATCCCTGTCATGCCACACCCTCAGCATGGTGAACATTCCCCCTCTTACCATCCTTTGCATGTACTCTACAGTCCAATCCATCTCCAGCCAGCATGTTTGCAACATAAACACAGCTTCAGAACCTTTATACCTTACAGTTATTACAGTCCAGAGAAGTCCTGCACAGTTTGCACCTCTGTGGCCAACACTAAAATAGAAGTAGGGAAATCGTGATGCCTACTAGGTCAACACACTAAAGCTGCTATCAGGTGTCATTTTATTGTGCAACAAAATGTACATAAGATCATCTTCATTTACAGATGTTCTTGCAATGTGAATGAAGATGAGGAATTCAGGCTGCAAGCCCACAGCATCATAGGCACCATGCTAGCCAAATGTCTCAGCTTAAAGCTTTATGATAGCCAACTATAAAACCTTGTATACTCTGATCATCTTTTCAAAGCCAAGGTACATGGGGCAAAAAGTCATCCAGGGTTCCTTTTAAAGACTTCATTACACTGTCTCTCTGGCTTATTTTTCCAGCACCTGTCCCTTTAAGCATTCTATTGATGTAGATTGGTTTTGTCATCCTTAACTGTAAATGTTAATGCAAATTAATTACAGCATGTATTCTAAAAGTCTAGGCAAGCCAAAACCACTTTGATGCTATTTGTTTTGTGATTAACTTTTTCAAAAGACTGATGACTCTACACTCTACACCACAGGACATACAGCAAGGAAAACAGTCAGCCAGTTCCGCTTCTACTATGAACATATAGTTCAAGCGGTTTGTGTTTATGTAATGGAGTATACAATCTCAAATTAGTGCACTTTGAGATGGTGTATCACATAAATCCCAATTAAGTACATGGGAAGTTGTGGTAGTGTCATAGAAAAATATGAACATTTTTAAATGCTATGAAAACATTCTTAAGGCTCTGTATCTCCAGTGTTATATCGCAAATATTTGGGTCTGTCCTTAGTGGAGTTACATGTTGTTGTTGGTGCACTTTCAAATACCAACATATGAACCACATGCTACAGTTTATATCTTGTTAAGTAGTGAATTAATCATGTGTCTGCCTTTACTGCTTTATAATATATGCAGTCTCCTTCATCAGTGCAGTTACGCAAAGAGAACACTATTCATAAGCAAAATTATCTCATCACCTCATGAGGATTCATATCTCTTGTGGTTTGAATGTCCCAACATTTCCTTTGAGGTTGAATATTAAGTGCTATTTTCTCAATTTGTGGCAGGCCAACTATGATATGCAAGGTCAAACTTGAAGGTTTTTTTTATGCAAGTGTCTCTCCAAAGTCCTTGGTTACCGCATGCTCTGTTTCAGGGGGACACAAGGGCCAAGCTGAGGAGTGCTGTTTCACCAATTGTCTTATTTTACCCTGCTGGTCCCCAGTGGAAGTTGCAACAGATTCCTTTTTTTAGCCACGGCTGACTCAAAGCTCTGAACCTCCCCCTCCCGTCTCATGTTGCTTTTTGAAATTTCCCTGCTCAGCTTTACGCCCCCTCTGTAGCTGCTCAGATTCTCCTGAGTCACAAAGAGTAAAGACAACCCTCTCCCACCCCCAGTAGAGTCTCCCCTGTGAAAAACAACAGGTGCAGATGGAGGGCCTATACAGAGGGCAGGCTGTCTGTTATGAAGCGTCTCAAAGCCTTCCTGTCATCTCGCACTGTTATTTCGCCCCTCGGCCTCCAAGCATCCAATCTGTCACCTCTGCCCAATCTGTCTAATGCTCTGTCTGTCTTTGAGAGCACCCCTGTTCCAACACTGCCACTTTTCTCCTTTTCTGACTTTTATCTTATTCATTGTCCTCTGAAATCTGTGCGGCACAAAGCTTATAATCACAACGATCTTGTATTAGCCCTGATTTTAGCAGGACTTGAAGCAATTTTTCTTATGAGTCAGCATTTCTTTCTGTCTTTAACATCTGATCTCATAATTCCTTTCTCTTCATTTACAGTTCCAATGTTCTTTTTTAAATCAAACACATAAATCATGTTTTTACATTAATTTCTCAGTGAGGTGAATACAAATGCAAATTTTTGCTTTTTTGTCACATCTAAATGTTTTAGATCATCAGCTGATTTTAGTATTAGACAAAGATAACCTTATTAACTACAAACAGCAGTTTTCACATTATAATTTTATGTATTAAGGGAAAAAGGCTGTCCATGCCCATATGGCCTTATGTGAAAAATCATGACTTAATTGTGGTTAACTATATATTTTGGTTCAGTTCCACTTGTTACACTCAGGCCTAATCATGCCAGACATGTACAATCTACAGATCAATTAAAAAGAACCTGCCTGACAACTTGAAGTACGCTGAATAATCTCTAAACCCAACACATCCTGACCCGATCCAAAGAAATTCAAGAATAGATGTAACTGACATCAATCAGAAAGGGTTATAATGCCATTTCTAAGGCTTCGCGGCTGCAGCAAACTACGATGAGAGCCCATTATCCACAAATAGAGAAAACATGGAAACACAGGCTACCAATAGTTCTCCAAGACTGCATTGTCGAGTCATCCTGGAAGGTCACCAAAGAACCCAGAACAACATCTAAAGCACCACTTGCCTTACCTCCATCAGTTAAGCTCAGTGTTTATGATTCATCAAGAAGAAAGTTACAGGGCAACAATGGTGTCGATGAGAGATTTCCAGGACAAATAACACTACTGACCAAAAAGAACATTTTTGCCAAAAAAACAAGATGATCCCCAAACCTTTTGAGAAAATATACTGGTGGAACAAATGTAAAAACATTTAGAAGGCATGTGTTTTGTTACATACGGTGTAAAACAGCATTTCAGAAGAAGAATATCTATGAGTCAAACATGGTGGTGGTAGTTTAATGCTCTGGTACTGCTTTGCTGCTTCAGCACTTTGAAGACTTGCTCTAATTGATGAAACTATAAATTTTTCTCTCTACCAGAAAATCCTGAATGAAAATGTCTGGCCATCAGTCCACGACCCTTATTTCCTGCACATTAAATGCAGCAGGACAATGGTTCAACGCACACCAGCAACACCACCTCTTTTTGCCTTAAAAACAAAATCAAGGGTTTGGTGTGATACAAAGTCTGGATATCTGAATGGTTGACCTGGAATTAATTTATAGGTATCAGAGTAAAGGGGACTGAATACAAATGCCTGTCACACTTTTCAGATATTTGTAATGGGTTTTGAAAGCCACCTATCATTTACCTTCCACGTCACAGTTATGCACTTCTCTTTGCTGGTCTATCACATTAAGTTCATATTGATTACATTGACGTTTGTACTTGTAATGTGACAAAAAAAAAAAAAAAGAAAAATTCAGTAAGTAAGAACACTTTTGAAAGGCATTGTATGTGTTATGTAAATCTTGTTGAACGTTATAGTTATACCATGTGTCAAGTGACATCATGTTGTGGAATCACGACGAACATTTGAGGTAATGATGGACATCATACTAAACATCAAATATACCCTCAGCCTGCCTTGATACGGAAACAATTCAAAACATGAAAACCAAACCCCGTCGAGAGTGTTATTAGACTTCCAGAGAGTTCAAGAGGCTATGTTTGGCTTCACCAATCTATTCCAAAGACCTCATCTATTTATGGGGAGCAAAATAAAAAAAAATAATAATAAAAAAAAAAAACCCACACAAAAGACTTACATTTCTCATCCTCTTAAATTTGTTGCCAGATGTCCTCTAACATCAGCTCATGTTCCTGAAGGTTCCAACTGTCTGGTCTAGACCGAATCGGACATGGCTGGTATTTATCCTGGATCCATCTTTGCTTCCTGGGTAATACTGACAAATAAACGACGTAGTCACCTGGCATAGTGTTTGAGAAGCAAAAGGAAAGCAAGGTTGGTAGGTTACATGTAGAGCAAGAATAGAAGATTTGCACCACCTAGTTAGCATGACCCTTAACAACTCTTTAAGCGGTAATCAGAGTGTCATTTTGTTCGAAACAGCTCTGACCCACATACAGAAGGACACTCAAGAGAATGAAAATCAGTAAAATGATGTTTATTGGAAATAAATCGAACAGAACAGGTAATCCCCAAACTTAGGGAAAGGGAAAAGGGGAAGAAAAAACGGGGTGAAAAAGGTCTGGCTGTAACCAGTTCCTTTGTTTAAAAATGAACAAACACATGCACAAAGACATAATAATTTTAAGACAAGGGCTGCCTGCTCTGGTTTTCACCAGTTATGTGACTCATTTTAATCCCTTAAGCAGCTTCCAACAAAAAAGGTCTTTCTCATTTTATCTGAGTCAGTTTTTGGCACCTCCTCTCGTTCCCCTCCAAACTGGAGCTGCAGCATTGAGTGCTGTGCTGAGCAGAGGGAGAGAAATGTGTGACACATAAATGAAATTGCTCTCTGTTCGACACACTCTCGCCTATCTTCAACTCTCTCCATCTTTTAAAAAAAATTGTTAAAAAGGAAAATTGATGAGCCGATAAATATCCAAAATTCAGTGCCTTCCAAAACTATTCACATTAAAAATCCTCCATAGCTTTATCTTCGACCTTTATGGTCTGTACCTTGGTCTTCATTGTGCAGTAATTTTCTGTAACACAACCTCTGAGGCCTCTGAGGCCTCCAGAACAGCTGATTTTATACTGAGAAATAATATAATACATTCATTAGGTGACTATATAAAGCAACTGGTTTTGCTTGATTTTATTTAGTGATATTTTATTTACAAAAAACATGCATAATTTTCCATTCACATTTTTGCACAACTTTGTGTTGGTCTGTCACATCATATCCCAACAAAAAACATAATGTGAAAGAGTTCAAGGGGACTAAAAATAATCTTTGACCCTTAAAGAATGAGTCCAATCACCCCATTAAACAAGCCCTCAAAACATAAATGATGCATAAATTCTATAAATGATCTACAAAATAAAGAATTTCCATGAAATTAGTAAAAACACTGTGACTGAGCATGAAGAAGTAGGTAACTGATTTCATATTAACTCACAGAAGCATTATGAATGAAGTCAAAAACATCAAATATGTGAATGAAGATTATTCTAATTGTGGCATCTTACATAAACACACACAATCATAACGCTACAGATATTTCCCTTTGCAGGCTTCCTTTGCTGTCCTCCAAGGCTGCAAGTACAAAACAACAGGTGGGGACGTTATGACCTGTAAAACTTGCAGCATATAAAAAGCTCATATTAACTTAGACTAAATGTTTCCAGGTAATGATTTTCATGGAGCTAATCAACTCTGAATTGTTAAAGTGTGGAGGGGCATTTTTCAAAGAAAGACGCATTAAAGAGGATAACTAAAGAGCAACCTTGGTGTTCCAGTTTTTTCTTCTTTTTTTTGTTTTAATGACAGACTGAATCAAAATCTAAACTGAATATAGACTCCAATCAGAATTGTTTCTCTCATCACAATAATGCTTTTACTTGCTGTCTAGCCCACCACCAACCCTGACAGTCTTGTTTCTGACATTTCAATGCTATTGCTCAACAATAAGTGATATTGTTCATAGCCTAGACAGACCCACTCATTCCCTCAGTCCTCACTTATTGCAGCTGTTGAAATGCTGGATCAGACCAGCTGAATCTGGCTGAACACACACAGAGGGACTTATGTGACATGATGAATTTCTCCCTCTGATGTGTCATTTCCTTTGATTTGTAAAGGTCACACGTCACTACCCTTTTCTTTCTGAAGTAACCATCCACTGCTTGCCTTCCCTTATACTTCACTGATGTTAGGCACATTGCCTCACAAAAGTATTCATACCTCTTTACCTAATTTTGTCAAATTACAACCACACACTTCAATTGCTGTTATTAAGATTTTATGTGTTGGTCCAAACACAAAGTAATTGTGAATTGGAAGGAAAATGTTACATGGTTTTAAAAGTTTTTACAAAAAAAAATCAGCATCTATTATATGGGTTTTCAAAGTAATTTATTATGATTCTCTCATGACACACACTTAGAACCTCAAAGATGGTTATTTAGGATTTCGAAACCAAATTTATTCCATGCAGTCTCTGTAAAATGACAGTTCCTGTTTTCCACAGAGATCGTGACAAGGTGGGTTACATCTCTCCCACATGTATCGGGTTGTCACGGCAGAAGCCACTTGTGGGTGATAAACAAAAACTGGTTTTAGCCTGATAGACTAAGTGATGCAGAAAGAAAAGGCAAAGACAGAAACAGAGTGGGATGAGAAAGTTATGTAATGCTGGATCATGGCGCTGAAAGAGGTCTACGCTCCAAAAAAGTTGGAGATACTTAGCAACTAGTTCTTTGTTTAAAACAGCTCATTACAACAGGTGTTACCTCTTAGGAAAATCACAAAATATTTAAAACACAAATCATTCATACAACAGGATTTTTTTTAAATATGTGAAGATAAGACATGATTACATTTAGGTGTCACTACACACGAAATGTACCTACATACATGCATACATACACACACACACACACACACACACACATACATATAGTTCATGACTGGACACTAAAGAACTCCCTGATGCATAAACACATACCACAGAGGAGACCGTCTAGTTTTCCTGCCAAACAGACAGCATAGTGATAACATGACAAATGTCACTGGCAGACATGATCCCGTCCGTCCACTCCTGCTGGCTAGGCACAATTCTGTAGTTACAGCCCCTGGTTAGACATGATGGCAGCGCTGCAATGGACTGTATTGCTTTTCACCTTTGCCGAATCACACTTTTTAGAGCTATTATGGCATGCAGCTATTACAACACATGGTAGTCAAGAGAAAAAGTAAACGCTTCAATTTTTGTTCTTTTGTTTTTCTCTTGCAGTTGAAGTCACTTGCTTAGGTACCATTCTATGAAGGTTACCTATATGGACCAAGAAATTACATGCCATGAAACCAGCTAGGCATCCTGTTATATTCTACTTAACTATTGGAGTCACTAGATGGAACGTATCAAATGTCACATCATTCAATTGAATTCAATTCAATTCAGTTTTTTTATATAGCGCCAATGTACAGGGGTTGGACAATGAAACTGAAACACCTGTCAATTTAGTGTGGGAGGTTTCTTGGCTAAATTGGGCCAGCCTGGTAGCCAGTCTTGATTAATTGCACATTGCACCAGTAAGAGCAGAGTGTGAAGGTTCAATTAGCAGGGTAAGAGCACAGTTTTGCTCAAAATATTGAAATGCACACAACATTATGGGTGACATACCAGAGTTCAAAAGAGGACAAATTGTTGGTGCAAGTCTTGCTGGCGCATCTGTGACTAAGACAGCAAGTCTTTGTTATGTATCAAGAGCCACGGTATCCAGGGTAATGTCAGCATACCACCAAAAAAGGACGAACCACATCCAACAGGATTAACTGTGGACACAAGAGGAAGCTGTCTGAAAGGGATGTTCGGGTGCTAACCCGGATTGTATCCAAAAAACATAAACCACGGCTGCCCAAATCACGGCAGAATTAAATGTGCAGCTCAACTCTCCTGTTTCCACCAGAACTGTCCGTCGGGAGCTCCACAGGGTCAATATACACGGGCAGGCTGCTATAGCCAAAACCTTCTGTCACTCATGCCAATGCCAAACGTCGGTTTCAATGGTGCAAGGAGCGCAAATCTTGGGCTTTTGGACAATGTGAGACATGTATTATTCTCTGATGAGTCCACCTTACTGTTTCCCCACATCCGGGAGAGTTACGGTGTGGAGAAGCCCCAAAGAAGCGTACCACCCAGACTGTTGCATGCCAGAGTGAAGCATGAGGATGGATCAGTGATGGTTTGGGCTGCCATATCATGGCATTCCCTTGGCCCCAATACCTGTGCTAGATGGGCGCGTCACTGCCAAGGACTACCGAACCATTCTTGAGGACCATGTACATCCAACGGTTCAAACATTGTATCCTGAAGGCGGTGCCGTGTATCAGGATGACAATGCACCAATACACACAGCAAGACTGGTGAAAGATTGGTTTGATGAATATTAAAGTGAAGTTGAACATCTCCCATGGCCGCACAGTCACCAGATCTAAATATGATTGAGCCACTTTGGGGTGTTTTGGAGGAGCGAGTCAGGAAACGTTTTCCTCCACCAGTATCACGTAGTGACCTAGCCACTATCCTGCAAGAACAATGGCTTAAAATCCCTCTGACCACTAAGCAGGACTTGTATATGTCATTCCCAAGACGAATTGACGCTGTATTGGCCGCAAAAGGAGGCCCTACACCATACTAATAAATTATTGTGGTCTAAAACCAGGTGTTTCAGTTTCATTGTCCAACCCCTGTACATGCGCCATGTAGAGACAGTGGACAGTCACTGGCATCATCTGACTTGGATATGGGTTACCTGGCCTCCTGAGTTTTAGAATACTATTAAATCATTCACTAAGTTGTATTTAATTTATGCTAAAAAAAATCTTTCTTAAAATTCAAATTTTACAAACCTTTCCTTAAAACATGGTCAAACATTTTGGGTATACTTCTAGAAGCGTCTCACAATAGTCTGCTGAAATTTTGTCCCATTCCTCCTGACAAAACTGGTGTAACTGACTAAGGGTGCACACACCTTTGCAGCTCTGCCCACAAATGTTTGTTAGGGGGAGATTAGGGCTTTATGATGGCCTCCGCAAAACATTGACTTTGCTGTCCTTAACCAACTCTGTAACTAATTTAAAGGCATAATTAGGGTCATTATCCATTTGAAATATCCCATCTGTGAGCAATCTCCCTCATGATCTCACCTACCTGTTGAAGAGCAGCCAAATTATCCAAACATGATGCTGCTACCCCTGTCCTTCACAGTTATATTGGTGTTCTCTGGTTTTCAAGCTTCCCCCTTTTATTCTCAAAAATGTAACAATGAGGGCAAAATAATCCATGACTGATGAAGCTGGAATGGAAAATTAATTAATGAGTTATTCAGTAAAATATCATTATTCCTGTTATTAATTTAAGAACTTTACTTAGACCTTGATTTTACTAAACATAGTTACTCTTTAAGAAGTACCCTTGGTAGTAGTACTAGTTTGACAACTTGTCCCATTGTGACAAAAAAAGCTGTGTGGTGACTTTCATAATTTTTAAAGTTAGTAAACTCTTAATTATTTTTCACAGGGGTCGCATGACGTGCACATATTTTCCAAAACCAGTTGCATCAACTTCTTGAGGTAGAACACAACCAGAATTTTAAAACTCCTTTATACATAAAAAAACTACTTGTTAAATCTGAAGGATCAGAGGAGACAGTAAAAAACAAACACAGCCATCAAATCGTGAATAAGCCTGATCTTAGATTTTGGGTTACCCAAATCATTAAATTCAGGTGTTACAACCCCTTCCATGGCCTTAGGTATATAAATCCAGCACCTTGGCATAGAGACTGCGTCTACAAACATTTGTGAAAGAACAAATCTCTCTCAGACGCTTAGTGAAATTAAGCATGATACCGTGAAGGGATGGACACTTTCATGCTCCCAGGGAACAGTTTGGGGATGACCACTTCCTGTTTCAACATGACACAAGCCAGCGCACAAAGCAAGGTTCATAAAGACATGGATGAGTAGGTTTGGTGTAGAAAACTAAACCGGCCTGCACAGAGCCCTGACCCCAAATCTGATAGAACACCTTTAAGATGAATTAGAGTGGAGACTACAGGCCACACCTTCTTGTCTAACATCAAGTGCTGGATCTCACAAGTGCGCTTCTGGATAAATGACCAAAACATCCAATAAATACTGCTAAAACTTGTGGAGAGCCTTCCCTGATTTGTGGAAGCTGTTATAACTGCAGATGGCAGCCCACATCATATTAAACCCATGGATAAATAATGAGATATCACTCAAATTCAGCTGTGTGTTAGGGCAGACAAGTGCATAGTGTCAATAAAACTGTGTATGTAGTAAAAAACAAAGTTCATTTATTCTGTTTTACTCGTTTAATTCAGAATCATACTTTAGCCCATTTAGATGTATTTCCCACTCATCCCAAAATAAACACCTACCTTAAGTTTTGAAACAGTGTGAAGCTCCTGGCACTGCTGAGGCCACCAGATATCCTCCAGGAGTAGTTGTTGATGTCAGAACACCTGTGTGTTGGCCATGAGTGCCACGTAAGTGATGGTAAATGACAAAATGGCTTGGCTTGAGCGGGAAGAAAGGAACTCTCTGATCTCATTACAGAAAAGGTCACCACTTCCCATGTTAATGAGGGGCAATATAATGTGAACATTAGCTTGCACACACACGCATGCATACATACTGATGATAGTACATATTTACCTCATGTCCTCACTGAGCTTATTGTCTGTTCTTACTTAGACACGGTATGTGGTGTTGGGTACATTGCCTAAACACATGCAAACACGTGCAAACGCATCCTGTCCTCTCCTGCCTCATTTCAACCTGTTTACTTCCAATCTTCTTGGAGTCACCCTGTGCTCTCCCTGCACAACATTCAGCCCTGCATGTATAAATGAAACTTCTGCTCCTTCTGGGTCAAACGTGATTTTACTCTGAGGTGTTTTTTCTTTTGGAAAAGGTTGTCAGGAGCATGAGGAATGTAGTGGGAGAACATGTGTCGTGCACAAAACACTGCTTTACAAAGTCATACAAGCAGAAAGTAACTTCTAAAATCAAGAAATCTGAAAGCAGCTTCTAGTCATTTTAAAATTGTCTATAATCAAGTAATTGATAATTTAAGCTGATTAGTTAATCAACTGACACTTTCGAATTAGAAAAATTGGAAATATTTGCTGTACAAATTAATTGTGGGATGTAGACACACACCATCACAGATAATGAACTTTGCAAGACAATTTATAACATTTAAACTTATGTAACTTTTGACATGTTACTTTTGACATTGTTTATTGAGATTGTATGTGCCTCGGAGGTTTGTTAGAGAACATTAGTGAACAAACAGCTTAATGAAGACCGAGGAACAAATCAGGCAGGGGTAAAAGACAAAATCGCAGAGAAGTTTAAAGCGGGGTTATAGGTCATAATGCAATATCCCAGGGTTTAAAGAGATTACAGAACACTGTAAGTCAATAATCTGAAAATGTAATGAATATGGAACAACTGCAAACCTATGAACACATGGCCATCCACTTACATAAAGAGAGGTTTAGGTAGAGAAGCAGCCAAGCGACCCATGGCAATTTTGAAAGAACTGCGGAGATCCACAGCTCAGGTGGGAGAATTTTTAGATAGGACAACTATTAGTCATGCACTCCACAAATCTGGCCTTTATGGAAGAGTGACAACTGTTGAAAGGAAGTCATAATAAGTCCCATTAAAGTTGTGTTACAAGTCATGTAGGTGACACAGCACACGAAGACGGTGCTCTGGTGAGATGAGACAAAGATTAAAATATTTTGGTCTACATGTAGCTACTACTGTATGTGGCAGAAAACTAACACTATGCTAATCCCTGAACACTCCATTCTCACCCTGAGACATGGGTGTGGCAGCATCATATTGTGGGGATGCTTTTCTGCAGCCGGTACAGGGTGGATTTTTCTTCTGCTTCACACTTTGTGCACTAGTTTGTGTTGATCTATCAATAGAAGAATCCCAGTAAAGTACACTGACATTTGTTGCTGTAGAAAAAACAAAAATATAAGCACCAGGACAAAGAGAGTCTCATCCATAAATTATCTGGCTCATTCTGTTGCTGATTTGAATGCAAAAAGTCACTGATCTGCTGTGCTCATAAACAGCTTTTATCATGGGCTATAACTTACTTTGCATGATGAGCCTTGTTTGTAATGCAACACTTGACCTTTCTCCAGTGCAAAATACACAAGTAAAAACTTATCTGCATCACTGTTGTTACGGATGGTTTTCTCCAAAACCATCCATTTGACCCCAAGAGAAAGCTACTTATATGCTGCTTACTGTCAGGGAACCCCCGCCATAGGACGAAAACTGTCTCCACAAGAAGTTCTGGGCAACGAAAATGAAATCAGCACATCTTGATGGTGAATATGTGCTGCATTATTTATTGACAGTGTTACACAATCTCCATTGTCAGGAGCAGAGGATTTTTGCTTATGAGGTACAATGATTAATTAAACTCTGAACAGAAAAATAAAAACCAAAACAACAAAATATAAATTCAGAAAAAAGAAATCAACTTTTACAAAATAAATGTAGTACATTTGTGTATATACTGTATGTGACCAGATGTGCAGTAAAAACAATGTACAGTACCAAACATGTATGCAAATGATCGATTTAAAAAAAACAACTTTTTAGTGCAAAGGTTTTACAATATAAAAATACTGTCTTGTAACGTCTCTGCATAAAGTGAGAGGGTTAAAGGTGGGTGTCAGCGATGGGGATTCTCCTCAGCTCAACGATCTGGGAGTTGGTGACGCTGCCTCCGTCGTGGCTTCCAGGTATGGACTCGTTATCGCTAACTTGAAGGCCAGTCCCTGAAACAGATTTGATAAAGTATTTCATTCAAAACCTGATTAACTGTTCTCTAGCTGCATAGTGCCCAAATCAGGTGCCCCATCTATCTTATGATAATCACAGAATATATTGCATGAGTGGGAACAACACATTTCTGTTTTATCAGTTTAGTGTGTACCTTTAGTATCATTGTGATGTTAAGTAGCATGGCGCTTATCATTGAGTACACTGTGCTTTACTGTACCTGAGGAGTCATAGTAACGAGATGAGAATAGAGCAGACAGATAGACCCTGATTGAGAACGGGAGGAAGGCAGGGACACTAAGTGACTCTTTTTATGTCAAATGATAAGTCATGTAGTGGCCCTGCTGGAAAAACATTGATAAACTGGGAGAGCAATAAACAGGCTTGGTTTTGAGATCTGGTGTTGTCTAGGGTACTGCTGTCAAATAAATTTTGTAATATCAATGAACTTATTCATGGTTTACTAAAGGCTAAATAAATAAACATACATATGATACACAAGGAAATTATTGATGTACAATATTAAAAGTAAATCTAACTTATTCACCAAATGTAAAATAAAATGGAAAGATTAGCTTCATTAGATTTTGTTCTGGTTTCTATGTACTTTGGCACATGCACTGTCACTCAATCTAAACTGTTGCTAAAGTGAACACAACTCCAATTGTAAAGTTTTTCTTCTTTGCACAATATTTTAAAGGCTTGTTTAGAGAGAAAGTCAAAAAATTCTCAGTCAAACTACAACAAAAGTGTTGCGAGTCCCCAGCAATCTTTGATATGGACAATATGACTCCACAGCCAGGGTGTGGTTTGTTGGGGAGTAACATCAGCACTCATCAAAAAGAAAACTAAAATAAAACAATGATAAGAATGATCAATATTATTATTTTAAAACTGCCTGTCAGCTACACCTTGAATGATTGTTTTATTGATTATTTGCATATCTAGTGAATGAAATTGTGGATACTCCTTGTGTTGTGTGTATTGTAAGCACTGTAAAAACATATCGGATCCTGGACTGGGTTTTTCTACCCTGAACAGAATTTTTTTTTAAACACACAGAAACCTTTATTCTATTGGAGAGAACA
The DNA here is from genome assembly GCA_036173005.1 of Crenichthys baileyi. Taxonomy (NCBI): domain Eukaryota; kingdom Metazoa; phylum Chordata; class Actinopteri; order Cyprinodontiformes; family Goodeidae; genus Crenichthys; species Crenichthys baileyi. The sequence goes on along the minus strand of JAHHUM010001218.1, from coordinate 121,606 downwards.
GGATAAAAAACTGAAGTGACTGGTTAAAACCTGAAATTTATACACTTGCTAAAAATGTCAGTATGTAGTCTGGTCAAACAACTGGAATATATGACAAGTCCTTCCATGGATATATGGAAGGACTTGTCTATACATGCAGGAAGTGCCACTGTCAACAGTATACTTCCGAACATCAGTGTGTTTGCATGTTAATGGTTGACAACCAAAAGAAGCATTTAAACACCCTCATTGCAGCTCTGCTTACTGACCCCTGTCTTTTGTTGCCGCTTATATAACCCAGATTAGCAAAGTATCTTTTCTGCTGAATGAGTTGTTGAGATGAACAGAAGGTGTGTGTTCAGTGTGAGACGTCTGTGTGCACAGATGGGCGGGTTCGGCTGGTTCAGTGTGACATAAAAAGATGTTGAAGTCATGATATACAACTAACTGAAATAATAACTTAATCTTTCCATAAATCTTAGATCAGAAGAGACAACGGTTCCGCTTTGACGTAATTAAATCTTGAAACCTTGCCTCAGCTACACTGAATAATGGAAAAGACGAATTCAGAGCTCTGTTTAGGAATTCATAACTTATTTTTTAGCATCTCAAAGACTGTTTAAGGTTCAACAGACACCAACTCAGCGCAGCATGAATGCCTCAAGAGAGGAAACCGCTCAGAGTGAAAAACATGCACACATCTCTGTTTCTGAGCTCTGTCTTTCAGCACACAAAAGGCAGGAGAGTAGGAGACTGTGTTTTTTTTTTCACTGGCTGTAAGACTATCCTCTGACCCTTCTTGACTTATTAACACCCATAGATTTCTAAAACCCAACACCTGTCACAAAGGACTTCTAATTTGACTATCTCCATGGTTACAGGTGTTGTTTTTCTGATGTAGGATAGCACGTCTCAAACAAGGTAAAACCTCAAGTGTATTTCAGAATTTTTTTAAAGTTTTCTGTCTAAGGCAGGTACACAGTGAGAAGACATTGCATCATAAATGTGGAGTTTAATATCTATAATATATTATATAACACTTATATAAAACTAATTATTTTGTTACACTTAAAAGTTCCTACTGCCCTCCAGAACCAAAAAGAGTAACTTCAACATGAGCTGACAAACACATTAATTTTTATAATCCACAACCAGGCTGATTATTTCACACTACATATTTCTTCTTTGTATAGCAATCAGGATAAACAGGAGAACACTTTTTTCCATGAATATGAGACCAAAGCTGAGTGGGAAGGATTTCTCATGCTATATTTGATAAGGAGTAAAAGAGACAATCATCTCTCTAGCAACGAATAACAATATAATGACTAGAGATGCTCCAAGAAATTGTGTAATTTCTCACTTGTTCACTTGGTCGGGAAACCCAATCTTTGTCCGATCATTGAAAAGACAAAGACCTAAGAGCTACTAGGTTACTGTAACCTTAACACTCTTTGCTGTGTGTGCTGTAACCGAGGAAAGAAGATTCAAAAATAACTGGTAATAAAATCTTCTGTAATTAGACAGTGCTTATGTATCTTATGTCCAGTTGTTTGGGAAATCTGAGGAATCCTTTGTCCAGAGAGAAAAATGTTGAGCATTACCTTGAGTCCTTTGATGTTCCAAACCTGAAACATCCTGATACAGCCCCTGTGTGGGGCTGCTTCTCAGCCACGTGAGATTCTGGCCTAGAATACCATAAATAAAAAAACAGGATCACAGCATCCTCCAAGAGCAACCTCTGCAAGCCATACTTTGGTAATAACCTATGGGTTTTCCAGCATGATGGAAAGCCCTGTATCATAAAGCAAAAATGATAATGAAGTCGCTCAAAACTCTGGAGCTGTAGATCAGTTCTTAAAAAGCAGACAAACCCTGCAAAGTATCACAGTGACTAGAGGTGTGCTCATTGTGCCCTGAGTTCATTCAGCAGTTTCCATGGTATCAGAGAAGTAACTTGGCAGAGGAATACAGATCAGAGCTATTTCTAAAAGATTAATTGATGCAATAGATACTGTTTGACTGGCCAGATGGTAATACTAAAAGGTATTCGTGTTTTGGCACCACAAGGTTTTATTATGCAGCTCAAGTTCATGTTGTTTAACTGATTCAATTTTGAAAGCGCATTTGGTTTCTTATAGACCACAATTACTTAAACATTTCAACACAGAACAAAAAGGTGAAATTCTTCAGTGCTATCCATTTCCTGAAGCACATCCAAGTGTAATGACAGAGCAAGTTAAACATTACATTTTGTTCCAGTTTTTTTTATGGTAATCTGTGTTAAATGTTTAATGTGACATTTACGCTTGGACCTAAACCAATGAGCAGCACACAGATCAACTATTAGATTATATACACTAGCAGGTGATCTGAGTGGCACTGGTATAATACTAACCTGAATGGGCCATATGGCATCTATGGAAAACAAGTCTAAATCAGATTCCAGAAGAGCGATGTACAGTACTTTGAAAAAGTATGCACAAACCTTGAAATTTTTCACATTTTCCTATGTTGCAACCACAAACTTCTATGTATCTCTACAGGCATGGACAGTATTAATCAGACAAGCATTCATGGTAACTCTGGAGGAGTTGCCGATATCCGCAGCTCAGGTGAGAGAATCTGTTGATAGAACACATATTAGTAATGACCTTCATAAATCTGGCTGTTCTGGAATAGATGTGAGCAGAAAGCCATAAGAAGTCCAATTTGGAGTTTGCCACAAGCCATTTAGGGGCAGAGCAAGCATTTGGCCAGTTTAGATTAAAGTAAATGCATGTCCCAAAGCCTAGATCTAAATCAAATTTGGAATCTGGGGTAAAACATGAAAGTTAATGTTCACAGATGCTTTCCACTCAGTCTAACAAAACTTGAGCTATTAAACAATGAACAGCAATCATTTTAGTCCCTAGATGTGTAAGGCTGGGAGCCCAAAATGATTTCAGCTGTGATTACAGCAAAAGGTTGTTCTATCACACAGAAGGTTTGTGGTTGTAGGGTAACAAAATGTAAAAGCATTCAAGGAGTATGACTACTTTGTTGCGGTACAGAAAATTTCCCAGTTAAAACAACCCAAGAAAACCTTATATTCTGCAACCATAATGAAAGTGTCAGAACAATGTGGAGGCTGATCAGGTATACTATCACATTATTAAAAATAGATACATACAGCCCTCTTTGCAGATAAACAGTGCTGTTTTTCAGCATTGGAGGGTAAAAACTGATATGCTGCAAACAGGAAAACTGGGGCTTTCCTGTTGCAGTGCTTTCGAGGTTAGATAATTCTCCTCACCAGTTTTTAAGGCAAATATAAGGTCATCAAACTCCTGTGATTCCTCGTCCATGGTGACTAGGTTGCTATTAACAAAGCTTCCCTCTGTGGTGAAGGTCTCCATCGTCTCCATCACAGGGCTTGGCTTAAACATACTGGTGGGCTGAATACTAGTCCGCATTGATGATCGCTCCCAGTCGGCTGATATCTAAAAAATATACACATAATTTCAACAAGGCAAGCAAGTAAACCATATATCTATCTATCTATCTATCTATCTATCTATCTATCTATCTATCTATCTATCTATCTATCTATCTATCTATCTATCTATCTATCTATCTATCTATCTATCTATCTATCTATCTATCTATCTATCTATCTATCTATCTATCTATCTACAGGGGTTGGACAATGAAACTGAAACACCTGTCAATTTAGTGTGGGAGGTTTCTTGGCTAAATTGGGCCAGCCTGGTAGCCAGTCTTGATTAATTGCACATTGCACCAGTAAGAGCAGAGTGTGAAGGTTCAATTAGCAGGGTAAGAGCACAGTTTTGCTCAAAATATTGAAATGCACACAACATTATGGGTGACATACCAGAGTTCAAAAGAGGACAAATTGTTGGTGCAAGTCTTGCTGGCGCATCTGTGACTAAGACAGCAAGTCTTTGTTATGTATCAAGAGCCACGGTATCCAGGGTAATGTCAGCATACCACCAAAAAAGGACGAACCACATCCAACAGGATTAACTGTGGACACAAGAGGAAGCTGTCTGAAAGGGATGTTCGGGTGCTAACCCGGATTGTATCCAAAAAACATAAAACCACGGCTGCCCAAATCACGGCAGAATTAAATGTGCAGCTCAACTCTCCTGTTTCCACCAGAACTGTCCGTCGGGAGCTCCACAGGGTCAATATACACGGGCGGGCTGCTATAGCCAAACCTTCTGTCACTCATGCCAATGCCAAACGTCGGTTTCAATGGTGCAAGGAGCGCAAATCTTGGGCTTTGGACAATGTGAGACATGTATTATTCTCTGATGAGTCCACCTTTACTGTTTTCCCCACATCCGGGAGAGTTACGGTGTGGAGAAGCCCCAAAGAAGCGTACCACCCAGACTGTTGCATGCCCAGAGTGAAGCATGAGGATGGATCAGTGATGGTTTGGGCTGCCATATCATGGCATTCCCTTGGCCCAATACCTGTGCTAGATGGGCGCGTCACTGCCAAGGACTACCGAACCATTCTTGAGGACCATGTACATCCAACGGTTCAAACATTGTATCCTGAAGGTATCCTGCCGTGTATCAGGATGACAATGCACCAATACACACAGCAAGACTGGTGAAAGATTGGTTTGATGAATATTAAAGTGAAGTTGAACATCTCCCATGGCCGCACAGTCACCAGATCTAAATATGATTGAGCCACTTTGGGGTGTTTTGGAGGAGCGAGTCAGGAAACGTTTTCCTCCACCAGTATCACGTAGTGACCTAGCCACTATCCTGCAAGAACAATGGCTTAAAATCCCTCTGACCACAAAGCAGGACTTGTATATGTCATTCCCAAGACGAATTGACGCTGTATTGGCCGCAAAAGGAGGCCCTACACCATACTAATAAATTATTGTGGTCTAAAACCAGGTGTTTCAGTTTCATTGTCCAACCCCTGTATCTATCTATCTATCTATCTATCTATCTATCTATCTATCTATCTATCTATCTATCTATCTATCTATCTATCTATCTATCTATCTATCTATCTATCTATCTATCTATCTATCTATCTATCTATCTATCTATCTATCTACCTAGTAAATGGGAAAATTTGTTAAGAAATGTAACTTTTATTACAGCAGCATAATTACACACTGTAGATCTTTAATTTGATTTAGTTAGTGGAGAAAAAATTCACATGGAAAGAGCTAATTGTAAATACTTTACTTTTTTCAACTTGATCACTAAGTTTAGGAACCTTTATTTAGTAATCCATGATTTTCTGCCTCCCTCTCTGCCTCGATGTGGCACAGAAATCCAGTTCTCTTCAACATTCTTTAAAATAGAAAAGACGAGGGAACATGCCATTTGTGTAAAGCAGTTCTGTTCACACAAACTCCCCAAAATTAACCGCCAGAGAAAAAACAGAAAAAAGTTTAAAAGAATGGGAACTGTGATAAACAAGGATGGACAAGCAAGCTTGTCTTGCCACTGCTCTCAGTGAGGAGGATGTTAATGGAAGTACAACAAATTCCCCAAAGCTCATTGTCAGAGAACCGCATCAAAACATGGCATTTTGGAGTCTCCATAACAACCAATAGACATCATCTGCATGAGAATGGTTGTTTGGGAGTGACGCCAGGAAAAGGAAGATTTTCTCTTCTATCATCATAAACATAGTTGTGGCTAAACTCACACATGGTCACATAAAACTAAGGTTTGGCTTTTCGGAAAAAAAAAAAATTTAAAGTGGATCTGACATAAAGCATAGGATTAATAAGTGGAAATGCACCTCATACCTACTGTTAATTATGGCGGTGAACCTGTGATGGTTTTGGCCTGTTTCTCTTATAGAGTCCCTTGTTAAAATGCATTCCACAATGAACTCTTTTCTGGAGGCCTCTACCAGCAAACTGAAAATGATTTACAATTGTGTCCTTAAGTGGGAAATACTCCAATGTGTTATATCAACACAGAAATGGTCACCTTACACAAAATAAACCCTTTTCAAAAGTCATGTCAGTTTCCAAAGCTAAATCCTATAGTAAACCTATGAGCTGAACTGAAAATTCTGGATTACGCAGACAGATTGTGCAAGGAGGACCGGTTATCGATCCCTTTCTTTGTGTACTCCAAGCTTGTGAAATGTTATAGCAGACTGGGAGCTAAAGGACAGAAGGGAGTTGTAAAACGTATTAACAGCAAGGCGGCCAATAGCTGTGGAACTAGTCACTTTGGTAAAATATAATGGATTTACTCCCGACAATAAAATTACTCAAATAAGAGGTTGAATTAAAAGCTTTATTTTTCTACATTTCTCTTGTTACTTGAAAAGATGCAATTTTTTAAAGCTTTTTAAACATCACAACAGGGGTGCAAAGAAACGCAAAGACCCTACCCCCTCTACTGCACCACCTATTTCTGGACTTTTCTCTATTCCTGCACTCTGTTTCTACACTGCCACCCCAGTCACCCTTGACCTTGACGAGTGGTATTCTCAAAGTAGCTTATTGTTAGCGTTGATATTAACTGCATTGTTATGTCCTCATTGGACGTCGCTTTGGAAAAAGGTGTCTGCCAAAAACAATAAACAGTTTTCTTTTCAAATGTGGTCCACATGACTATTTACTGTCTGTTAAACTACTTTAAAAATCTCTAAAAGTTTTTATCTTTTCAAAATATTCATATATATCTTGATCAAAATATTGATCTTTTTCTGATTAAAAATCACTGTTTATGTTTAAAAACGTAACCTTAGATAGGACCGTAACAGAAATAAATCCCATGTAAGTGTTTAAGTCAGATAATGGCCACATCTGTCAACTCTATAATTATAAATGTGATGAGTGAGGGTCATGCAGGGTGCATGTTGGCCAACACGCAGGGTCAGAGCGCGTCCACAGGTCGAGTAAGCTTACTGGGTTTAGGGTTTCAAGATGAATCCACCCAGCATGACTAACCGACTTTTCTGGAACAGTAAAAACTGTATTTTATTGAGATGTTATTTATCCTAAGATTCAGTCATATTTATGCCTTACTATAGTAAAAGAAGGAATGCAAAGTGTTTAATCTGAATCAGATGACTCCTTCTGTTGTTTTTACCTGTGGTCCTTACAAATGCCTCATCTGTCTGTGACCGTGTGTGGACATGTTGCACATGCCTCTAAGCCTTGCTGGGCTCTGACCGCTCCAGAACCTCTCTGTCAGGGGAATTAAGCACCACCAGGCACCTCAAATGTGTCATATTCACTTTCATTGGAGGCAATGAGTTGATGACCATTAGCTGTTTAAATCAGACATATTCTGTAGATATGATCTTTCCCTTATTTTAAACTCTTGTTTTTAATTGTTCTACCAATCCATGTTAAAGGTATGTATGCCTGCTCTGTGCTTTTCTGACCATGTCATTGCCAAATCTCAGAAGGCCGGAGTGTGCTCTCATGAATAAAATACGATTATATGAGAAGAGAGAGACTGAGAAAGAAAAAAGGGTGGAGAGGGTCCCCCCCCCCCCTTATTTTTCACTCCATCTCTCCTTATAGGGTATTCTCTAGGGAAAAGTTGCTGAGGAGTTTCAGCAGAAGTGCCGCACGCCTGTGTGAACAGAGTGTTTTTACATGGGCTCACATGTAATGTGCCAGTCTGATACAAAGGTCATAGGAGGAGATGATGTAGGAGTCAGAAAGACTGACAGACACACATACACGCAATATAGCATGTACAGACTGTAACGAAATAAGAGGCAACAGGAAGGGAGGGTTTGAACACGGATGTACGAAATGTTTGTGGTGCTGAACAATAAGCAAATAAAGCCTTGGCAATGAGGGCATGGGAACACCTCCCGAGGAACGCGTCCAGGAGGCATCCGGTATAGATGCCTGAGCCACCTCAACTGGCTCCTCTTGATGTGGAGGAGCAGCGGCTCTACTCCGAGCCCCTCCCGAATGGCCGAGCTCCTCACCCTATCTCTAAGGGAGTGCCCGGCCACCCTGCGGAGGAAGCTCATTTCAGCCGCTTGTATCCGGGATCTCGTTCTTTCGGTCATGACCCAAAGTTCATGGCCATAGGTGAGGGTAGGAACGTAGACCGATCGGTAAATCGAGAGCTTCGCTTTTCGGCTCAGTTCTCTCTTCACCACAACGGACCGGCACAGCGCCCCCATTACTGCAGCAGCCCCACCGATCCGTCTGTCGATCTCCCGCCCCATTCTTCCCTCACTCGTGAACAAGACCCCGAGATACTTGAACTCCTCCACTTGAGGCAGGAACACCCCTCCAACCTGAAGAAGACAAGCCACCCTTTTCCGGTTGAGTACCATGGCCTCTGACTTGGAGGAGCTGATCTTCATCCCAGCCGCTTCACACTCGGCTGCGAACCGCCCCAGCGCGTGCTGTAGGTCTTGGCTAGAGGGGGCCAGCAGGACCACGTCATCTGCAAAAAGAAGAGACGAAATCCACTGGTCCCCAAACCAGACCCCCTCCGGCCCTTGGCTGCGTCTAGAGATCCTGTCCATAAAAGTTATGAACAGGACCGGTGACAAAGGGCAGCCCTGCCGGAGTCCAACATGCACCGGGAACAGGTCCGACTTAGTGCCGGCAATGCGGACCAAACTCCTGCTCCGCTCGTACAGGGACCGGATGGCCCCTAATAAAGGGCCCCCGATTCCATACTCCTGGAGCACCCCCCACAAGGCATCACGAGGGACACAGTTGAATGCCTTCTCCAGGTCCACAAAATACATGTGAACCGGTTGGGCAAACTCCCATGAGCCCTCGAGTACCCTGTAGAGGGTAGAGAGCTGGTCCAGTGTTCCACGGCCGGGACGAAAACCACACTGCTCCTCCTGAAGCTGAGGTTCGACTATCGGCCGGACTCTCCTCTCCAATACCCTAGCGTAGGCCTTACCAGGGAGGCTGAGGAGTGTGATCCCCCTGTAGTTGGAACACACCCTCCAGTCCCCCTTCTTATGAAGGGGGACCACCACCCCGGTCTGCCAGTCCAGAGGCACTGTCCCCGACCACCATGCAATGTTGAAGAGGCGTGTCAACCATGACAGCCCCACAACATCCAGAGATTTGAGGTACTCAGGGCGGATCTCATCCACCCCTGAAGCCTTGCCACCGCGGAGCTTTTTAACCACCTTGGTGACTTCAGCCTGGTGAAGAAAGAGTCCAACCCCGAGTCCCCAGCCTCTGTTTCCACCAGGGAATGCGTGATGGCAGGATTGAGGAGATCCTCGAAGTACTCCTTCCACCGCCCGATAATGTCCCCAGTCGAGGTCAGCAGCCTCCCACCCCCACTATAAACAGTGTTGGCGAAGCACTGCTTCCCCCTCCTGAGGCGCCAGACGGTTTGCCAGAATCGCTTCGAGGCCGACCGGTAGTCCTTCTCCATGGCCTCACCGAACTCCTCCCAGGCCTGAGTTTTTGCCTCTGCCACAGCCCGGGCCGCAGCACGCTTGGCCTCACGGTACCCGTCAGCCGCCTCAGGAGTCCCACAAGCCAACCACAGCCGATAGGACTCCTTCTTCAGCTTGACAGCATCCCTTACTGCTGGTGTCCACCACCGGGTTCTGGGATTGCTGCCATGACAGGCACCGCAGACCTTACGGCCGCAGTTACGTTGTAGCAATATAAGATAATTTAATTTACACATCTTTGCAAGGGGTTCCAATATATGTGGACAACACTGTGTCTTTTATCCGTTTAGGATGACAGCTCTGCATACCTCTTCCATGGCGCTGATGAGATTCTGGGTTGATTTGCTAATGTCGCCTCCTACTGTTGTAGGTCCCCCTGCTTGAAAGGCTGAGTCAGGGCGATCATGGCCATTTATCTCCACAGTGTAACTTGCTTTAGTTGGCCAACACAGCTGGTTGTGCATGACGAAGTACACTGCAAATGCATACAGGCCCTGTAAAGAAAAAGGAGAATATCAGCATTGAAAATTAAATTAAATGCTCACAGCCCTGCTGAAGACATGTAATTTGTAGCTTTGCTGCCAAAGAAATATATTAACTACATTCATGCAATGATTAGTAATTATATTTCACAGATTGCTGCAGCAGGATTCTCCATCCTAACCCTTTTAAAGGGTTACTTCATCCATGGGTTATGACATCATTGGCATTTGTGATTAGTCCATGCCCTCGTCATGGCCAACTCAGACAACAACACCGGGCTGGGATTTACACAAAAACACCAGCATGCCAAATGCCACAAGTCTTTCCAGCATTTCGCAACACTCATCAGGAGTTTATGATGGCTGCTGCAGACTGAGAGGGTCGTGACATATCAAAACCTAAACTGTAAATGTGTGTTAGTACACATGCCACACAAAGAGAATCCATTTTCATGCACTAAATTATCCAAACCCGGCATATAATGAGTTTATTTTAAAATGATAAAAATAGGACAACAATATATTTCTAGCTTTCATGGTGAACATTTTTGTCAAAGTTTATGATTATTTATCGTAAAATGCTCAAATCTTTTCAAACTGAACCAAACTTTAAATATAACTTGGTTGCAATAAACGTAGTAAGGAGACAACTCAGGTAGAGTTGCAAAAACATTACTATCTCAATGCTGCATAGATTGTTCATATTGGTTCATTTAATAAGCAGAAGTAATGAAATCTGTTAATGTTTTAAACTGCCTGTAAAAACAAAAGCTAGACACTTCCTGCTGGCTGCATCATGATCAATGCACTGCAAACAGAAAGCAGGCCATTATAATTGTCCATATAATGTGCAGCAGCAGTTGGAAACCTTGTAATTATTTACCAGCAGTAAAACAACACAAAAATAAAACAGATACCATGCAACATAGAAGAAATTCTGCATGTGTTGGTTGAATATGTGAGTTTATACGGGAAAGAAAAAGGTAAAATAAAAATAAACCAAAAAGTATTACTGATGTTATAATAAAACAACAATAATATTAATTATTATTTTATCATCCACGTCATAATTTGCCTATCTAATGAAACTTTTTAAATATTTTCTAACATTTATACAAAAGCATGGTAAATTTATAGACAATAACAATAATACATTTTTTTTTTGTTGTTGTTTAAAGATGGAATGTTGTGGTGTAAACATATTGTGGTTATGCACACAATATGTTGCATAGCCACATAGTGAAAAAGGTAGGCACCCCAGTCCAAAAAGTTAGTCTGGCTTCACCGTAATCACCGTTCCTTCCCGGAGGTTTAAGACACAGAATTAAAAACAACATGGGTAGTTCATTACCGGTCAACATTACCAGGAAGAAAACAATTACCTTAACTGGAATCTGCTCATTTATGGGCACACAGTGAAACTGCAGCACAACAGCAAACAAATGTAAAACACATGGAAGATCTCATAGATCATGACTTTATAAGTGCAAACTTGCCATGCTACATAAAAAAATAACCATTGATGGTGCCTGGGGACAGGATGATTAGCATAAACTTCAGCAGATTAGTAGAGCAATTGTACTAACATTACTTTTTATTTACTTCATACCAGTTGACCAAGGAATTTAAGCCACATTTTTGTAAATACGTAAAAACACTAAACAAAGTTGCCAGATGTGAACTGAAGTCTGGTGGTTCATGTTGCTATCTACATGTGGGTGATAAGCACAGATCATTAGCAAGCTCTGCAACCTGAGAAGCAGGCTTTACAACCATAGGCCAGTTACATAAGAGTTCCCTGATTACAGAAGACACTTAGAGGTGCAAAGCAGATTCCTGAGCAGAGGGCAGAGGACAGGGAATGTGTCAAAGGAAAATATAAGGAACAGGAATGTAAACATTTAGGACAGAGAATAAAAATTGAATGGTATGGCAGGTAGAAACTATTCAGAAAAAGGAAAGTGGAAAAAGATTATATGGACTCTTAAACTATTCATACAGCTAAAACTTTTCAATGTACACATTGTATATATATCTATATCTATATCTATATATCTATATGTCTATATATATATATATATATATTATATATATATATATATATATACCTGGCTGTGTGTAAAGTGCTCTGTAGATAAAGGTTGACTGTATCATTGATGGCACAACTTCAAACACTGCACCTCTAACAAACCATTCCTTGACTTGAGACTAGGACGGAAGTTCACCCTACAGCAGGACAACAAAATGTGAGAAAGTTCAAAAAGTGTAAGTACTTTTGAAGGCACTTAATGACTGACTTAGTTTTTTAACATCTATCATAAGAACATTTCTGCTCACTGCTGACACACTCCAGCCACATGAGGTCTAGCATTTTCCTGCATTAGGAGGAACCCAGGGCCAACCGCACCAGCATATAGTAGCCTTGCGGCCCTCCAAAGAAATGCCACCCCACACCATTACTGACACACTGCCAAACCGTTCATGCTGAAGGATGTTGCAGGCAGCAGATCGCTCTCCACGGTGTCTCCAGACTGTCACGTCTGTCACATGTGCTCAGTGTGAACCTGCTTTCTCTTGAGAAGAGCACAGAGCGCCAGTGGTGAATTTGCCAATCCTGGTGTTCTCTGGAAAATGCCAAGCGTCCTGCCCGGTGTTGGGCTGTGAGCACAACCCCCATTTGTGGATGTCAGGTCCTCATACCATCCTCATGGAGTCGGTTTCTAACCGTTTGTGCAGACACATGCACATTTGTGGCCTGCTGGAGGTCATTTTGCAGGGCTCTGGCAGTGCTCCTACTGTTCCTCCTTAAACAAAGGCGGAGGTAGCGGTCCTGCTGCTGGATTGCTGCCCTCCTACGGTCTCCTCCATGTCTCCTGATGTACTGGCCTGTCTCCTGGTAGCGCCTCCAGGCTCTGGACACTACGCTGACAGACACAGCTAACCTTCTTGCCACAGCTCGTATTGATGTGCTATCCTGGATGAGCTGCACTACCTGAGCCACTTGTGTGGGTTGTAGAATCCGTCTCATGCTACCAGGAGTGTGAAAGCACCACCGACATTCAAAGTGACCAAAACATCAGCCAGAAAGCATAGGTACTGAGAAGTGGTCTGTGGTCCCCACCTGCAGAACCACTCCTTTATTGAGTGTGTCTTGCTAATCGCCAAAGATTTACCCCTGTTGTCTATTCCATTTGGACAACAGCATGTGAAATTGATTGTCAGTCAGTGTTGCTTCCTAAGTGGACAGTTTGATTTTACAGAAGTTTGATTTACTTAGAGTTATATCGTGTTGTTTAAGTGTTCCCTTTATTTTTTTGAGCAGTGTATATGAACAATGTGAGCACCTTAAACATTAGAAACAGGCTGCTCACGCTTTTAATGAGTTTTCAGAGTTGGGTTTATTGTAAATAAAGGTTACCAAGTACCAGATAAACAACTTTGACTTCGGTTCAAACTAACTGCTATACTCCGTCATGAATGCAGCTGTTTCCTAACAGACAGCAACAGCAAAGAAACGTTGCTGAGCTCATTAAGAACAGCAGCCGGAGGGAAGCTGCTGCATCGGCCTTCCTCTGTAGAGGACAACCTTAAACTGAGGGCTGAGAAAGTCTCTCCATGTTTAAGGGTATCAGAGTAAAGTGGGCTGAATACAAATGCACTTTTCAGATTTACATTTGTAAAAAAGTTGATAAACCTTAATTATTGTCCATCCACATCACAATTATGAACTATTGTGTTTTGTTTATCCCATAAAACCCCAATAAAATACATGTTAAGTTATTGTTTTCAATTTGACAAAATGTGAAAAACATTAAGGCGCACTAGAAAAAAACTAATGATCTTAATCGTTTACAGCAATCGTTGCACACCATGTAAAAATATCTGATCTGTTAAAGACCTTCATGATATGTGTGAATTGTTTCCTATGCTTCTAAAGGTTATGATTCATATAAACAGCATGACTTCCCTTAAATATTATATGCTATGTTGTCCCGACACAGGTGACTGCATGTGAATGCTTCAGGGATCATAAAATTTACCACACACATATCAGGTTTCTCATTTTTAGATAAAGATTAAATAAGAAAGAGTGGGCTGGTAATAAATTATCATGAAAACTGTTGCTGTTTCCGTGTTGTTGATATTTTTGACTGTTGCCGACATAACGAGGATAGGTTTATAGGGAGAACAGGAGATAATTAGGGGTGCTGCTGGACAGATCTGATTATCATCTTCTAATTCAGCCTGGTGAAGCACAGATGTACAGCTGAACAGAGCGGAAGAAGGAAATAAAATGTGTAGCCTTTACATTTAAAGGTCAGTTATTCTCAGCGCAATTTTGAATGCGGTTAGGTTTTTAGTTCAGTACCTTTAAATATGCAGCTGGAGACTGCTTCTTTTTTCCACTTCGCTCAGAAAAAAAGAACTCTGAATATTCTGTAACACAAATACACCCATGCACAGCTGTAACATCTGCAACTGTTTAGTAATGTTTCGTAATTAGCAGCAGCAGGGAGGTGGGCCTTACAGCTACATGAACCACAACTGTGAGGTAAATATGGAAAATTCTTCTAATGGAAAGTTCGCTGCATGAACTGCTCTTCAACACCTTGCAATTGTGACCTACACTCTAATAACCTCCCATCACACAATGGAAACTAAGACCTGCAAAAACAGTGAGATTAAGAGTTTAGAAGCAGCAAGTCAAATAATAATGCTGCCAGAAGGGCTGATAATACAGCATCTGAACAGTTATTCATCATATAAATATATTTACAGGGAAATTTTCACCTTTACTTTTGAATTCTAGGCTTATTTACTGCGCATATGTAATTGCTCGTTGTGTTCAAATATCAGTCTTGATTATCGTAATTTAGTTTTGTTCTATTTTTTTCTCATTCAGTCTGTATGAGACTGAATGAGAGTCACAAACTTTAACAGTACCACCCCTACAGCTACATAATTTAGATCCGCTCCTGAAAACACACAAGCACATAGACACCAAAAAATCTAATTAGACCCTTTCTTGGTACATTGCAGCAGCATTTCGACAGAAACCCTCTCTTACTCTATTTTTCATCAATATCTTTGTGCACATGGTTTAGCATTGGGGTTTTTCACCAGTTTCTACTCTTATAAATCCTTCCTTATTCCTGCTGCCCACTTTAGAGGCTCGGAACAGCACTTTGATGACGCAGTGTTGGTGCCTGGACTGAAAATCAATTGCATAAGTTCAGCTATAGCAAGTTTAGATTTTTTCTTTTTTTTGTTACAGAACACTTTAGTTGGAGAGGTTGCACACATATTGATGCTGGAGGATGACCTGCCTGAAAAGAAAGGAAAACGTAATTCAAAGGAAATCTATTAATCTGGAATGAACCTATTAAATTGTATTATTCTTATTTCAGCTATGTGCTACAGTGTCCCTAAGTGCATCCATATGGTAGGAAGAGTGAAGGTGGGTGATTAAAAAGTTTTTGGTGGCTTAAGTCAAACAGAGCAGACAGGCCAGGGATGAAGATGTGGAAAAGTTTCAAGCAACATTGTGTTATAACTCGTAGAATAGATGGCTATTGTAAATCTCCATTTTCTGGTCTTCCTAAAAGAACTATAGCTCCATTACAGGTAATTTATAATTCAGCTGCCAACAAGGACCAGAAAGTGAGCTCACAAACTGATTTTCAAGTCTTTGCATTGGGTACCTGTCAATTCTAGAATTGATTTTAAGGTGATCTTACTAGTATTACAAAATCTTAATGGTGTTATCCCACCCTATTATCATATTTGCATTTGTCCTAAAGGCCTTCCACACTTCTCAGGTCTTCTGAAAAGAGTCTCCTACTGATAACAAAATGGAGGACAAAAACACACGGTGAGGAGTCTTTCTCTTCTTAGGGCCCTCAGCTGTGGAAGTGCCTACCTTAAGACCTGAGGACAACTGACAGTTTGGATGTTTTTAAAGGTAATTAAAGACACACCCATTCAATCTAGCTTTTAGTTTGGTTTATGGACTTTTTAAATGTCTTATGGTTCACAGACCGGTGTGGCCCTGTAGTGATAAGGACGCTGTGCTGAGATTAGGATGTTCACCCTACAGCAGTAGCGAAAACGTTCAAAAGGTATAAGTACTTTTCAAGGCATATAAGAACATTTCTGCTCATGCCCATAACAAAAGTCGTGTAAGTCAAGTAAGTTTAGCAGGTTTATCAAAAAGTCTTCAACCAAAATGACTGAGCACAAAATAGGACATCTGATAAACATTGGTCATACAAACACCATCAGGGACCTTCAGATAACTGGTGAGCTGATGAAACTGTCCACATGATGTCACAGAATGGAGCAAACCTAGCTGGAGCTCACAAACAAATGCTAAGTGCGACACTGACATCACCTCTCTTCATTGGTCACTGTGCCAACAGGACCAGCTTATTTCGGTCACCACTGTTATCTTTAGCATGTGGATGCCACATATTACCGTGGGTTACCACAGACCTGTTTCTGTGCACTTTAAGACTAAATTGTGATCTAGAAACTTTGGCAGGAGTGACAAACATTTCAAGAGAAACCTACTGGTAAAATTAAAGCAAGGGAGACAAGAAAAGCCAAATGGACAATTTTTTAAACAATTATTTAAGTGTTCAAATAGCAAGGCTTTTTGCTAAATGTAGAATACTGTTGAAATTAAGTTTTCAATGGAAAAATAGGTCTACGGTCAATCAACAATACTAATTAAAAACTGCAGGTTTCTATATGACCTGGACCTTTTCTAAGCCTGGAAAATAGAATTGCTCAAGAGAAGCTAAAATAATGCGTGTTTAAATTTATTCTATGCATACACAACTAATGACTCCCTTTTGAAAGAAAACTGTTACTTCCTTATTCTCTTGCTTACACATTCACATAAAAGTTGATATTACACAGATTAAATCAGAATAGAAATACTTAATTTATAAAATCTGCTTTCATAAAATCACCTAAATCTGCCTACGAATCTGAATGTTCAGCTGTTCTGTGAGCTGATGGTTGGGCTCATTAAAGCTAAAGCAAGCAACTTTTTGCCATTTGAGGTATCAACATGTGTGGCATGTTGAGCAAAGCCATGGTTACGTCACTTGTTGCTAACCCTAGAATTTGCCATTAGATTAAATGTGAGACTTGTTTTGGACACAGAAGAGCCCGCAATTGAACAACTTCTGGAGCTCAAGAGCCCTCCCTGAATTCTGATACTTCAAACATTACTGTATTATTTTGTCTCAATGTTTGTTTTACTCAAAAATCATATTGATGATACCTAGATTATTAAAAATTACTCACGAATTTTTTGTGGAAAGAAAAGTATATTGTACAGATTGTAGCAAATTAGGAAAACCCAATTTCATGAACTCAATAGTGCAATCATGATGCTGTTGCACTATTAATTCTCACTAAATACATTTTTCCATACAGCCTTCCTACCGCAATGCTGCCACACCAGGTATCACACCTGCAGTAGGATGTTTCCTCACAAATGAAATTATTTCCTTATGCATAGGATAGGTTTCTGAACCTCCACCATCATTTTCAGCCTATCTGTAGAGGAGGAAACATTAACAGGAGTTTCATTACCTTATCGGTGGTATAACAGAGGTTAGGTAAAGGAGGTTTCTGTGCAGTACATCATGCCCATTGCCCTGTGCACACATTTAAGCAAGTGCGGCCAGAAGCAAATGTATGAACCATTGCTCTCATGAGCCATTAAACATATTGGGAAGTGCACTGCGTTCTTGAAACGCCTCAAAATACTTCTCCAAGTCTATGCAAAAATCATCCATTCTCCAGTCTGATAAAAGAAATGTAATGCTTTGCATATACTGACCTGCAACGTACTGTACTGTTTGTTGTACAGTCTCTAATATGCATTTTGTTAAAGACCCTACATGCAATGCAAATTTGCTTTAGGTCACATAAACAAGCGTGCAAGGTGCATAGCTTCGAGGTTTTCCAGCTTTATGTGGCCTGTACTTGTACAGCGCTTTATCAAGTCCCCAGGGACCCCAAAGCGCTTTACACTACAATTAGTCATCCACCTATTCATACACACATTCACACACTGACAGTGGTAAGCTACATTGTAGCCACAGCTGCCCTGGGGCAAACTGACAGAAGTGAGGCTGCCATAGAATTGGTGCCACCGAGCCCTCTGACCACCATCAGCTGGCAAGGCAGGTGAAGTGTTTTGCCCAAGGACACAATGATTAAGACAGACAGAGTGGGGGTTCAAACTGGCAACCTATTGCTTACAGGACGCACCCCTACCACCGTTGCCGCGGAAGAAAATGTAAGAAATTAGGTGACAATAATCCTTCACTACCATTCCTTTTTAATCATCTGAAGTAAGCGAAGAACAGAATCAGCGTAAAGACTGGACACATATGAAAACAAGAAAACATTTAAAAGAGAGACCAGAAACAGATAAGGAATAAGGAAAGGTAGGGAGCAGCAGCACTAAGATGTAATACACTGATAACCCTGATTCTCCCTGCGCTCCTGAGGCATTCCCAGTTCTTTGAAGCAGTGAATCCTAACCCCGGGCCCATTCTTAAATGGGCCAAACATTTGCACCCAAGCACATTTACAAGCATACACCCAACACAGAGAGAAGTCTTTTAATCCAAGCCAGGAACAAAAGGAAAGGTACATTTCAAGTAGAAAAAAATTTGTAATAACACAATTCCTTTGGTTAGCTTTCCCCTCTGTAATATTCATACTGAGTACTTGAATTTAGTTTTTAGATTTTACAAAGCACAACTGCAATAGAATGAACTTTACAATACGAAGCTGTTAGTAGGTGGTTTTTGTAATCAGCAGATCAGTGGGCATGCAAATAATGAAACGAGCAAGTGATCTTACCAGCAGGCAGTTAAAGATGACGTAGAGGATGAGCATCCACAGGTACCTGTAGCCCATGTGGAGGCCTGCCCACAACCAGACCAGGGAGATGAGCAGAAACAGGTAAAGGACCAGCGGCACCTCTGCAGAACAAATAAAAGCAAAATAACATTTTAAAACATTATCAGTTAAAAAAAAAACAGCCAATTAAAAACTTTGCACAACCCCAAATCGAATAAAGTTGGGACGTTGTCTAAAACGTAAATTAAAACAGAATACAATGATTTGCAAATCCTGTTCAACCTATATGCAATTTATTACACTACAAAGCAATACATTTATTGTTCAAATTGATAAATCTTTTGCTTTTTTCAAATATTCACTTATTTTAAATTTAATGCTTGCAACACATTCCAAAAAGCTGGACCAGGAGCACGTTTACTTGTGTGTTAAATCATCTTTCCTTTTAGCAATACTCAATAAGCATTTCGTAAATGAGGATGCAGTTGCTCCAGGGGTTCCACTGTTGTATCTTGCACTTCATAATGCGCCAATATATTTTCAATGGGAGACAGGTCTGCTAGCAGGCCAGTCTAGTACCCTCTGGTCTGGCCTAGTACCCGCACTCTTTTACAACAAATCCAGGCTGTTGTAACACATGCAGAATGTGGCTTGGCATTGTCTTGCTGAAATAAGCAGGGACGTACCTGAAAAAGAAGTTGCTTGGATGGGAGCATATTTTGCTCCAAAACCTGTATGTGCCTTTCAGCATTAATGGTGCCTTCACAGCTGTGCAGTTACCCATGCCATGGGCACTAACACACCCCCATACCATTACAGATGCTGGCTTTTGAACTTTGTGCTGATGATAGTCCAGATAGTGCTTTTTCTCTTTGGCCCGGAGAACAACACGTCCATGGTGTCTCGTCAGTACTCATCAGCACAGATTTCCGGTTTGCATCAGTCCATCTCAGATGAGTTTCTGGGTAATGCTGATATTTGGCTTGGTAGAGTTTTAACTTGCACTTGTAGATGTAGGGACAAACTGTGTTAACTGACAATGGTTTTCTGAAGTGTTCCTGAGCCCACGTGGTAATATTGTTACAGAATGTCAGTTTTAATGCTGTGCCTCCTGAGGGGTATAGATTGTAGATGATACAATCCTGTATTGCCTAAATTCCCTACAATTATAGGTTGAGAAACGTTGTTCTTAAACTGTTGGACTATTGGCTCACACAGTTGTTCACAAAGTGGCGAACCTCACCCCATCCCTGCTTGTGAACGACTGAGCCTTTCGGGGATGCTCCTTTGATACCAAATCATGACAATCACCTGTTCCCAATTAACCTGCTCACCAGTGAAATGTTCCAGTCAGATATTTTTTGAGCATTCCTCAACTTTCCAAGTCTTTCGTTGCCCCTCTCCCAGCTTTTTTGGAACGTGTTGCAAGCATCAAATTCAAAAAGAGTCTCAACTTAATTGGAATTGGGGTTGTATATGTGCAGCTATTTGTTTTATGAAGACTGTACAGTCCTTTTTGGCTGGATTCTATGATCTTCATCAAAGTGCAGATGGGCATGCCCACCCATGTACATCGTTGCTGTTTAATGTAAACCTGATGGGAATTTTATCTATCAGGGCAACAAGAAACAACAATTCTTTTCCTGAAGTCTAACCTGTTTACACTATCTTACTTTTCCGTAAATCTTAAATAAAGATCAGAAATTTGTCGATGACTGAATTAACATTAAACATTTTTGTTTTTCTAACTCCATTAAATAATGTTTAAATGCTCGCAAATTTAAAATTATTGGATTTTATTTTTCTTGATAAATCCATTCATTTCTCTTTTTGTATTATTTCACCTTGTGTAAAAACATTCTGATGATATTACACATCACATGCATGCAGAAATTTGAGAAGTTGTACAGAAGTTGTACAAACTTTAAAGCACGTATTTATTCATATAACTAATACAGATTTGAAATCCAAGTAGTTTAAATGTGGCATAAAGTAGATAAACGATGTGGATACAGATGAAAGCCTCAAACACTGGAGAGCAGACACGCAATGAGGGTACTTAAATGACCTAAGGTGCACAAAGACCTACCTTTTCACAAATGCATGCTCCAGAGCAGCACTCGTCTTATCTTTTGAGCATTTCTGGCATAACTAATATGTCTGAGTGAAAAAGAAGTGGAGATACTGATCTTTTTGTAAAATAGGTTTGATTATCAGACCTATTCCTTCAAGCCTGCAGATCTCCAGGGAGTGGATGTGATGCGTGTATTCTAGCTGAAAACCATCAACTTGTATGCTTTAACAGGTAGTGTTAAATTAATTACCTGGAAGGCAAAAGGTGTGACACTTCCTATAGTTTCCAAACACCACTTAGAATTCCCACGCATACTCTCAAATAGATAAAATCTAGTATGTGCAATAAAAGCATTCGTGACTACGTGACTAAGCTCTTCTGGTGTGCATATTGGTAAGCATAAAATTTCCTGTTTATATGATTAAATGAAAGCAGAAGTTCAAACTCTTCCTGCGAGGGCTGTACACCAAGCAACATGGGTCTGTTTTGGATTCTTTAAATCAGTTTGCCACTAATAGGATAATACAGATGAATTCAACATTTTGTATTAATAGTTTTTTATTAATAACAGGAAAGTTCAAGATAACATCCCCACAGACGCCCAGGAGACTGGGTGCACTGTCAGGGCAAGTCAATACAGCACCCAGATAAGCTCTGCAGTCTGATTCCCTTATAAGGAAATATTGTTAGTAGCAGCTTTTGAATCAGGATGCATGTGTCAATTTAATGAAGTGGCAAAAGTATACCTTCATTGGCTATCTTCAGTGAAAAAACACATGATGCACCACTAGCAGAATTCGTTGTTAATCCACATGGAAACACTGGCTTGAGAAAGTATTAATAACCCTGAATGTCTCTACATTACATTACATTACATTAGAACCATGGACTTTAATGTATTTTTTTGTATTTTTTTATGATAGACCAATACAAATTCTTACATGAAGAGAAGCTGATGATTTACAAATAAAAATCTGAAAGTTTCTGTGTCTGGGTGTGCAAAGCTGGTAGCAAGATACCCAAAAAGGTTCACAGCTGTAATTGAAGTGCAAAGAGGTTCCACAAAGTATTGGCCTTGGGGGCCTGAGTACAAATGCACACCACCCTTTTCAATGAACCATGTATGTAGGGGTATGTATACTTTCTCAAGGCACTGCATCTGTCATGACCATATGGGGCACATTTGATGACACTGTACTTCATCTTATCTTTTTAATCCAAAGTAAGATTTAATACTTTTTAAGGCAGCAAAGCAGGTTCTAAGCTCATCTTTGAATCCTGAGGGATAATCCTATTTAAAAATACTCTGCTGACTCAGTTTAGCTGTAACTAGCTGCTAGCTGCTATGTAGGACACAGTGTCCAGCAGAGTCCAGTTCGCTTCACAAGTAGGATGGAAACACAGGGCACGAGGCCCAAGTTTGCAAAATAAGTCCTCACGTAGGTGCCACTTCCATGGTTCTGTCATTTGTACTCTGCTGCAGTGTCTGTTTCTTTTCCTACACTCCCTTTTCTCAGACTCATTCCTTGATCCTGCCTCCCCCTTCATTGAGACATATTTCCTTTAAGCCTTCCCACTGAAACACTGATCAGTGTTTTTAAAGTTTCTGTATTTCTCATTTGAACATTATCAGAAAATAATCTCATTGAAGAAAACTGGGCCTCCAGATATTTTTTTGCTTCCCTTTCTTCTTAAACTTTTATACTTCTTCCATCAGGACATACTGTTCCTATCTCATTCCCTCTCTTTCTTCCACCCAAGCACATCTTTCTACTTCTCCACTTTAACCAGTTTGATTTTTCCAACCATGTAGGCACATTCCTTTCTCTGGGCGAGACACAGCTCCCACAGTAAGAGCAGGTTCCCACAGCCAAATGGAGACTGGCTGCAAAATGCTGACTGACTGTTTGACTGGATTCCACCAAGACAGAGAAAAACAAAAAGGGTACATGAGCGCGAGTTGAAATGGCAAGTAAATGTATGCCTCTTTCTTTGAATGTTTATAGTTTTCTTTGTCTTTTTGGATGAGTTTTCCTTTTTAATACAAGTAAGCTACTTTTCATGACATTTTCCAGTTTACAGTTTGTACATCATCATGGTGTCTTGGTTTAAGAAGACAAACCAAGTAGACAACCTGCACTGAAGAAAAACACCCAAACAGAAGTCTTTATAAAAATAACTGACATCGGTGTCTCAAAGAGGTCAGCAGCTTCAGTAACAATGAGATGCAACAAGGATGTGGTGAAAAGATTATATTAACACAACAAGCAATAAACAAAGAGGAAATTAACCAAAATCTGGTAAATTGAACAATTGGATATATTTATAACAATTAATTTAGTCCATGCAAAACACATCTTGAAAAACGTGTTATGAGAAAGCAACCTTTGTCTCTAAATGCTGTGGAAAAACATCTGCAGCTGTAGCATTGGAAGATAGTTTAAAAAATGCTGTAACAGTTTCAAACTAATAAACTTACATCTGGATTACAGTTAGAGCAGCTGCACAGAATAATAAACACAGGAGATAGGGCCTTGCAAAAGTGTTAATATCCCTAGAATTAAAACCTCCAATGCAGCAAACTTGGAAGAAAGTGCTGTGGTCAGATAAAAACTTTACTTTTTCCTGTAGATGCCAAATGCTACCTGTGGTGAAAAATAACTCTCCACACCACCCAAAACACACCGTCTGCAAGATGAAACACGGCGGTGGCTGCATCATGCTGAGGGGATTCCTTTCCTCTGCAGCAACAGGAAAGGTGGCAAAAAATATTAACAACACACTTTTGTGAAAAACCTTTTATCATTTTCCTTTTACACTACACTTATGTGCTATTTTGTGTTGGTCTATCACATAAAATCCTTATTAAATGCATTCATGTTTGTGGTCGTCCTTAATATGACAAAAGGTAAGTAAGTTCACTAGGCACTGTAAACACTGGCAATGTAAACAATAAAACACTATGCAATAAAACCTTATCCATCACATGCATTTGTTGATTCCTGTTCTGACCAATCAATGATTGAACAGCATGTGCTCATGGAGCAACTGGTGTTGTAAAAAGCTTCTATCAAAAAGAACATCAAGTCACGTAAACATTGCTCGTGGGTTGAGTTGGGCTACGATAAGGGTTTAATGATGACATTTAAATATCCCTCACTTCAAGTTCAGTTTACTTTCTTTTCGTTGTCAAGCACTGCGTTAGGCTCTGTGGCAGAGTTCCAGTCATTCTCTGAGATGCAGGTACATCTCTGCAAATGGTGCACAGCATGCTCAAGCAGACGCTGGCACACTCGCCTGATCCTGCTGACGTCTGCAGTCCTGCTATATTTCACACAGTCCTGTGAGTTTAACATGTGGGCTTCTCACACTCATGCACCAGTAGCCCTTCTCTTATCGCATCAGTTGTTTGCTGCATAAAGGATTTTGAAAATGTGACCTCAAAATGCACTGTGCACAAAGCATCAACTATCCCACAAATTCATCGGCTAATTAGAAACATCAAGACTGAACACACAGTTAAAACAGAATGTGTGTAAGTGAGCAATGAATAAAAAAATTCTCACTTAAAGCTAATTAGCAATGAATGAATTTAGAAAGAACTTTTAAATATGTTTGATGACTGCAGCTGGGCAAAGATAAATAAATGCATAATTTGCAGTTTTAAGACTGCTGCATAGTTCAGTAATTCTGTCAATGCTCACCAAAATCAGCAGAATTTTACTAAATATGTGTCCACACATGGGACCCCCTGGCCTGGGGTCTTTCAGCATGGAGTTTGCATGCTCTCCTTGTGCATGTGTGGGTTGGCTCCAGGAATTCTTGCTACGATCGAAAAACATGATTGTCCTTAGGCATGTTTGGTTGTTTGTCCTGTGTGTCTCTGTGCTGCCATGTGATTGACTAGCAACCCGCACAGGTTGTTCCCCACCTCTGACCCAGGCAAAAGCAACAATAAACAAGAATTGTGACAAAATGCATCATGTTTAGTGTACAAGCTTTATGAGTAGTTCTATATTTTTGCGTGCAAACAGGATTCTGTTGAGTCATTATGTTTCTAGATTACAAATTAAAAGGTACAGTCAACACTGTTGACTTCCTCTTCAAACTTTGATCAGTCAGTGCTGCCAAGTTTGGGCCTTCAAATAATATAAATACAACTGAACTCAGGGCTGTGCAATGGTGCAATTGTTAGCACTGCTGTCTTGCTGGAAAAAGGACCTGGATTTAAGTCCTGGCCAAGGCCTTTCAGTAGAGTTGTGTGCTTTCTCTTGGTACTCTAGTTTCCACCAGCAGTCCCAAAGCTGTACGTTTAGTGAACTGGAGATTCTAACTTGTCCTTAAGTATTAATGTGGTAAATATATTGTCCCTGGGATGGACTAGCAACCTGTACCCCCTCCTAGCCCGCTGACTGACCCGTGGTGACCCAAAGCAGGTACAAGCTGAAATAAAAAATAGATGAGAG
Source organism: Crenichthys baileyi (assembly GCA_036173005.1). NCBI lineage: Eukaryota > Metazoa > Chordata > Actinopteri > Cyprinodontiformes > Goodeidae > Crenichthys > Crenichthys baileyi. The sequence continues at coordinate 96,305 of JAHHUM010001218.1, read as the reverse complement.
GTGTAAAGCTCCAGTCCTTGGGGGCCAGTGTCTGCAACTTTTGGTGGTTCCAAGTCCAACACAACTAAATCAAATCACTGAATTACGTCCACATGCACTCAAGTTCTACAAAGTCCTGCTAAAAACCTATGTAATTCAGGTGTGTGGACACTGTCATTCATCCAAAAGTAGAAGGACACCATCTCTCAAGGAGTGGAGTTTGATACCTGTGCGATGGATGAATGGATGATATTTGAAGTCTACACTGAAAAATTGATGCTCAGATCTTATGAAGGTAGTGTGCATAGTACAAGAAGAGTATAAACATAAGTCTACTGCTTTGTAAAGGGTGTGCTGCCATCTTACATTTGGCCCCCTGTTCCTTCAGTTTTAGGCTAAACAAAAATTCATAGACCTTTTTTAGTTTTTGTTTTTCATTTTTGTTCCAGTCCAACATATTAAAACACTCTGATTATATCCTACAAACTTTTGAAACCTTGATAAGAGTTCACATCCACATGTTTTGGTTTCCTGCTGTGCCCCACAGGCCACACACAGTGTACAGAGCAATGTGCATTAATTCAGGCCTTGCTTTGCCATTGAAGGGCTGTGACTGAATGAAAAGCAACTAAAGCCTGCTGATTATCACTGATGGGCAGTGATTACAGCCTGAATGATGAGAGACCAAAGAAGTTTGGCCTGGATCTTCATGTGTGGGCAAAATGACCGACTGCACTGAGTAAATAGAGCTGATTCACAACACTCGTATTTCTTCTGAGAGTTATTTCTATCCAAACAACACAACTGAATAGTGTACAAGTTCCAGAGTGTTTGCACACATCTTGGAACACTATTATATCCACTGCATTTACCACATGTACTTAAAAGGATTTGAAGTGGTATCCTTAGTCAAATAGATATCATAGCTAAATACATATTAAACCATAAGCATTACTTCACTCACGATAGCATAGTATTAGGAATTATTTATTTCTGTTCATGTTTCAGTACACAGGTAGGATAAGTTAGGCAAAATACGGCACCTCATTATTAGTGTTCATACTTTTTGAACTTTCCATATTTTGTCAATTTACACCCAAAAATTCAATAGAGACAAACACAAAATGGTGTGTTACTATAAAGTGGAAAATATGGTTTTTTTTTTTTTTTTTACAAAAAATTAATCTGGAAAGTTTGTGTTTATCCCTCTTTATATGATATTTGAAAATAAAATCCAGTGCAACCAACGTTCACCTGTGTATAATTTTACCTACATCTAAAACCAGCTGTTCTGTGAAGGCCTCAGAGGTTTATTAGAGGATATTAGTGAACTAACATCTTGAAGACCAAAGAACCCAGAAGATAGATCAGGTATACAGTTGTGGAGAGGTTTAAAGCAAACACGTGGAAGAAGGTATTCTGGTCAGATGAGACCTGAATTGACCTTTTTGTGGCTTACACTGTACATCAATGTTAAAACGTCACCCCCAAACTTAAACATAGTGGTGGCAGCGTCATACTGTGAGGATTATTTTCTTCAGGAGGAGCACAGAAGCTAGTCTGAGCTGATGTGAAAATGGATACAGGTAAAAACAGGGCAACCTAGAAAGTTCAGACCTAAATTCAATTAAGAATTTGTGACTGATGTTCAGACCGTCTCTATTTGTAGTATTTTGTGTTGATTTATGACATAAAATCCCAATAAAGTATTTGGAAGTTGTAGTTATTAAGTGACAAAATGTGGAGGAGTTCAAGGGGTATAAATTGTTTTTTGCTTAAACCTGTTTACATACATAATAAAAATTTGGGGTGGATCTCTTCATGTATTTAGAGGCAAGTAAAAAGCTCACAGAAATAATTACATTATTTCATACACTTAATTACCTGTGCTGTTTGTCCTGCCACGGTAAATGTCATCGTAGGCCCTCCACTGTTCAGTTACCTGGTAGGCGTGGATAAATATGACCAGCACTGCAACCAAGCACACGAGAGGCACTAACACCGCTGTGCAAAGAGCTGCATAGATGTTTGGGATGAAGCACCTGGAGAAGAGATAAGGGAAATGTTAGTAATTTATTTTTACCTTATGTTTATTTTAAAAGATACAACAAACACATTAAGTACCAAGCATGTGTTCAGCTTAGAGGTAAGCTCTGGAAATCCCGAATTACATGCTTTTTGCTGTGCCGTATTTAGCTTTAAGACTCTTTTTAAGACTTTTCTACAGATTTTACAAACAGGATTTCTCAGTGTGATCTCTGAGCCTTCCTGAGACTCACAGGATTTTTGTTCAATGGCAGAGGAAGAAAACCATGTTCTTTATAAACTCTGCACTTTGGTGCTACAACTGGAAAACTAAGGTTGTTCGTTCTTATTTAAAGCATAAAATAACGCAAAAAAAACCCCCAAAAATTCCTATATGTATTTCAAATGTATCTAAAAATGGAATAACTGGTATGACTGAGTATCTTTCACTCAGGCTTGTGTATATTTGTAAAAAAATAAATAAATAAAAATCTTTTCTCTGGGAAATCCAACATGCCAATATAAACACTAGTTGCCAAACAACGAGCAGCATCTGAACGCTCATGTGATTTTTGTAGTTTTTTCACAAATCAAAATGGTTTGGTGGGAGCAAAGAGTTTCAGATAGAACATCTGCAGGTTTGAGCAGGCACTGTCAACTAATTAGAGCCATGCTAGCCAAAACATGACAAGGTATGCCAAATAAATTTGTGCAACATACCCTCCTACTCAGACAGCTGTGATGCAATGGGAAATAGATGTTTGCACTGCTTGTTTATATGAGGGGATGAGAGCCAGCTGTACTCAAAGTCTCAGATAAAAGAGAAATCCAAGGGATTCCTTAAGAGGATGACAAAACTTTCTTTCATTTTATAGAAGTTTTTTACATATTTGGCAGTATGAGGTCATGAATCGTACAGAACACTTAGTCCCAGTTCAAAGTTGATGAAATAAACTACATTTATTATCAGGACCAAATGATATGGTAACATTTTGTTTGACGAGTAAACCAATCTGAATTTACAATTTAACAGGCAAGACAATAAAAACTTAAAAAAACATAGAACACTGCTGGGTCTTTTGACAAAGATCCTTGCTTTATAGTGTTAAGACCAATGTTGGGTAGTTTTAATCAAACACTGGGTTCAGATATTTGACGCAAGTTGACTCAACCTGATCAACCTTAAATGAATCTCTTCTTCAGGATAAAATAAGAAATTGTAAGGTGGTACAATAATGCTGTATGCTTAATTCACACTAGAGAATGATTTTATTAACTAAAGCTAACGTGAGCCTTTTACCTGCTAAGCAGTATTGCCAGTTGTTTTTACCATTCACACAATTATCGAAGAATTGGTCATAAGTTCAAGATATTGTTTTTTTTAGTAACTAAATTGTTTGTCAAAAAATTATTTGACAAAATTAAGCTGTTCTATTTTTTTCCCCATTAAAGTGCTAATTTTTAGGCAAATTTTTAGGTTGGTTAAAAATTGCCCAAAAAGTTGCCCAAACTATTTAATCAATTGCCTTTTAGACAGGTGAATAACATCCTGTTCTTAATACAAAGGCTTTGATATAACATTATACCACCAAATGTTTTGGAAAGGCTTTCTGCAAGGTTAAGGATTATGTTTGTGATCATTTTAAACTTTCATCAAGGAGACACTTATAAATATAAATATATTTTACACATATAAATATATATTTTACAGAAGAAAGCTTGACTTGAAATCCACACTAATTCATCCAAATAGGTGTGGTTTCAGGTTGAGGTCAGGGCTCTGTGTTGACCAGTCAAGTTTATCCACACCAAACCTGCTTATTTATCTTGATAGAATTTGCTGGTGCACTGGTGCTCAGTATTGTTGGAACTGAAGAGAAGTTCCAACAAGACAGGAGCAAAAAAAACAAAAAACATCTAAAATGTCTTGATATGCAGAAGCATCAAGTGTTCCTTATCCTAAAACTGAGAGGCTAATCCCACACCTGAAAACAGCCCAAGATCATGATACGCTCTGTCTCAAATGCTACACTTAGTCCCATGCAATCAGTAAAGTGTCGTTCTCCTGGCACCTGCTAATCCAGGCTATTTTGATGGATTACCAGGCAGAAGCATAATTTATCACTCCAGAGAACATGTCTCAACCACTTTAGAGTCCAGTGGCGTGCTTACACCACTGCATCCAACCCTTAGTATTGCGCTTGGTAACATTTGGATGCAGCTGCTTGGCAATTTAAACCCATTCAATAAAGCTCTCCACACACTGTTCTTAAACTAATCTGAAAGTCTCAGGAAGTTTTAAGGTCTGCAACCATCAACTCTGTTGGTGACCTCATTGTCATCCTCTGACCCCGCTATGTGATTTTTTTGTGGGCAACCGCTTAGTGGCCCAGTAGCTGTCATTCCCTGTTGGAAAAAGATGACTGTTATGATTTTGAGATCATTTATTCTTTTATACTTTGTAATTATACAGGAATAAAGTTGCACTACTTTGTGTACTAGCTGAACCTAGTATAACCTTTTATGCAGGAGTTTGCATGTGGCCTTAAAGAGACTATCGAAAGAGCTGACACTCTGCAAAGTGTTATCTGCTTAATTTTATTTCACCCCAGCTCTGACAAAGAGCTCTTTGACTCTAGACTCTGGGAGGATGAATATTGTGTGTACCTGTAGGGAGACTTGCAGATAAATATAGACATATTTCTCTGTATTAGTTCAACTGAGATGTTATTAGTGAGACTGTACATGCTATGGGCTGTCTGTTGAACTCCTTGCGCAAGTAAAAAGGCCCGTGTATTCCAAGAAGTCGAGTGTTGTTGTTTCTCTTTTAGTAAATAAAGGTGAATATTAGACTTCTACCAACAGTCCCAATCTCTATCATTTTTTTTTTGTTATTTTACCACTAACAGTTTACTGTGGAATATTTAGTAATGAGGAAATTTTACAACTGGACAGATTAATCGTTCAAATTAACACAAATGTTACTTGTCTAGTAATTCAGATTATGTGTCGTTATTTTCAACCCACTCTATTGCAGCTTTAATGTTATGTATTGTTATCACTTATTATCAGTGGTTTGAGTTACAAATTAAACCTAGAATGCTGAGTAAAGCCCATAAAACAACACAGCAGTGTTAAAACAACCCAGGCATGGGTTGGGCCATACATGATCCAGCGGTTAACATTAGGTTATTGTGATAAATTGGGTAATGGGCTCAAAACAGGTGATAAAAATTGAATTCAATTAACTCATTATGTAATTTCAGGCAAATTCTGCTAATTAGATGCTCATTAGTTATGTGACACATGACATACAAAGCTGAATGTAAATTTGTTGACTTAATAGCTGCTTCTTAATTTGGTCTTTCATGTTAGAATTTCATTGTTTCAAATACACGTTTTAAGTTGTTTCAACAACATTCGAATGAATGAAATAAAAATAATAAAAAGAATCATGATTTGTGTGGTTAAATATGCATCATCACCAATACATGTAACAACAAAGCTCTAACAAGGCTCAGTACCTGGATCTCTAACCTATGAGACCCTGCTTGAATGGGAAAAACAAATACGCTCATTGCAGGCCAAGGCATGAGCATCGCTGTTATAGTATTAAACTGCTGTAAAAAATAGCAGTCTTATAGAATAAAAAATATTCTTATTGTAATTTTTATCCACAATATGTTTTTTTCAGTTTATGCTATGTTTTTCCCTTAGCTTGAACAACTGCTAGCCCTCTTGGATACAATTACTGTGAAAACACATCTGTAACATACTATCTGAGCTTAAGGCTTGTTGGTGCGTAGGCAGGGTGAAACCCAGACAGCTGGGTTGGTGAGGAAACAAGAGGCGACCTGTTTACTCTGATCAGGAGTAAAAGAGAAGGGTGAATGATGAATGTAAAGGCTGGCTCAGTCCTTTAAAGAGAAGGGTATTTTCTGCAGGGGAAACTGAATACACCCCTCTGTCCCTAAATCTTTCATGTGTACACTCGCTGTCTCACACCTTCTTACAGGAAACATTCTCCCTCGCTCGATCCCAAGGATAACAGCCCCACCTTAGACCACCGGCTAGCTTAAGATGGGATTCAAAGTTTCAGACTTCATCAGCACAGGGCTCTATGCCCATCATGCATACCTGCTCACACATGAAGCAAACACTCCTACCCATCAAAGGGACTTTGTGTGGGTTTTTACAAAATTATTTAATCTGTTATGTTCAAGGCTTTAAAACTACAAATAAACAGGACGTGATTTAAAAAAAATAAAACTCCACCTTCAAGGTAAAGACTCAAGTTTCTGTGTGGCATGATGAATGCAAACACTGAAAGTCTTTTCCCTAACCATTCAGCTGATTGGACGAACTACCTCCTCATGTGACGTCACTGGCTCAGGTGTTTTGCGTTGGCTCTGAAATGGAGTTTCCCTTCGAGTAAAAAAAAGAAAAAGACCTCCAGTCGGCCCCCATGACTCAGAGGAGAATTAAACTGGACACTAAAGAGAGTTCCTTCTAAAACAGACATGGATTAATTTACTACTTCTGTCATTGGTTCATAATAATCTCTTAGTACCAGAGTTCAATAATCCAAACACACAGAAGTAGTTTTGGTATAGATTAAAGAGGCAAACATTAAAGGGGACACATCATGCTTTTAAAGCCTTCCTTTTGCTACTGAGGCACTTCACACCCAGCCCCCACCAGGTCACAGAGTGTTCCAGTTTAACCCAATCTGCCATTTTTGTACTTTGATAGCAGAGATAGAATTATCTAGCGCCACAGAAACAAGAAAAAAATGGCAAAAACAATGCAAAACTGTTAATGTAATAATACTATTTAAAACTCGCACTTTGCCCTCAAGGAGCTAAAAGTGAACACTAACACAAGCAGAAGGCACAATGCAACTGCTATCAAAACAATATCCAAGACATCATATCTACAAACAATGAATTCATGTGTAAAAAAAAAGTCTGTTTTCATTTTAGCGTTATTTGCAGCTTACGGCTTTGCTATGTCCGTCGTTTCCACAGACAGAAAAAACTGACCCTTTAATCAGATATGTTCTTTGAGCAAATTATTCTTGATACAGGTGGAGGTTGCTGAAGGCATTTGTCCTTGAAGTACTTTGCGCAGACGAAGAGGAATTTTGGAAAACGAAGAGGAAAATTGCAGAGAGAAATAAAAATGGCGGATATGCAAAACTGATCAGCCGGAAGTCCATGACCTTATTTAGCTATTCTGCAACACATACTGTAATGTAACAGCTCAAAAAACGTAACAGAAGATAGAAAAAACTGAATGGACTGAAAAATATGACCTAAACAGAATATAAAGATATCTCTGCAACACCTAGAGAGACTACATTCTCTCCTACAGACTTCAAGTATTCAACAAAATGTATTTAAGGACTAAAAATTGGATTTTGCATGATATGTCCTCTTTAAGCTTCTGGAATGGCCTAAACCCTGTTGAAAATTTCAGCACTGTGTTTAAAAGTCAGGTCCATGGTAGTACACTGACCAATGGAAATGAACAGCACTATTTTTGATTAGAGTGGTCCAATATCCTTAGCCCTTCAGATGGCCACAAAAGATGCATTTAAAATTCCCTGAAGTTGTTTGTTTTATGTTCATTTAACCCTGAAAAAAAGAGTTCAAATGGATCATTAAAAGCCCAAAATGAATATGACAATCACAGTAATGGTGAGTTATAAGCTTCTGAGTGGCACTGTATTCTATGTAAATATTTTTTCAACTTACACATCTCCATGCACCAGTCCGTACACAGCGTGTATGGTCCACCCGAAGCCACCAAGCAAAACAATAACCAGGACAATGATGACCAGGGCAGGAAGTCCCCAGCCTAAGAGAAAGTAGGGCAGGTAGCGCCGTTCTGTGTGCTCATCATTCATCACCAGCACTTGCCAGAAGTTTACTGCCTGAGAAAAGAGTTCAAGAAAACATCAGATTTACTGCAATACAAGCACAAATAACAGTGAATAAAAATCCTAATGCAACAAGAAAAAAGGATCAACAGATCAGAAAATGCTTTGATTTTGAAGGCTTTCAGCTGTATTTGCTTTTGAGAACATTTGGTTTTCATAGAAAGTGTTGAACGAAAATGATTCTCTCTGACATCACACCCAAAATAGCGGTGTTTGCCTTGTAACTTAGTTGTGTTTTATAGTGTCTTCCACCTGATATGCTAAGCCTAAGTGAGAGGAAAAGGGTAATGGCTTACATAATATCCAAATAGCTATAAATGACTGTTGATGATCTGAATGTCCAATCTATTTGCAAAAAACACCATAACACCATATTACAACCAGAACTGATCAACATTTCATTTAAAAATACTGGAACCCTCTTAATACTTAAGACACCAAATAGTTAGACCTTAAAATGCTTTAATATATATTATGTGGATTATTCTGATTTAAGTAGAAAAAGAACAGAAATTACTTACTTAGAAAACAGTAACTGTTTTGTCATTTGTGGCATTGATGGAGATCCAACACCTCGCAAACAGTGTTCACACAATTTTGTCATGAGACAAACACAGACTTCAGTGTATTTTCTTAGATTTTTATATGGCAAAAGCAAAGCAGCATAAAACTGTAAAGTTGAAGGGACATGGTAAATGATTTTCAAAATCTTTACAACAAAAATCTGAAACTGACATGCATTTACTTTCCCTTACACAATACCTTGTATAACCACCTTTTGCTGCAGTTACAGCTGGTAGAGATAGCTAAATGTCTCTACCAGCTTTGTTTATGTGTTGGTTAACATTTTGTCAAATTGTCCTCAAGTACCTCATGCTCAATCACATTGGATGTGAACATCAATTTTCAAGGCTTGCTACAATTTTTCAATTGTAAGTAGGTGTGGACTTTGATTGGTCCATTGTCACACATGAATATGCTTTGATGAAAAGTATAATATTACAGCCTATAGAGTTTATAGCTGGCTGTATGTTTAGTCCTTCTGGAATTTAAACCTCCTCTTCAGTTGAAAGTATGTTGCAGCCTCCAACCGCCGGATTTCTTTCAGTTTTGCGCTTATTTAGCTCAATCTATCTTCCTTTAGCTCTGCCCCTGCTGAAAAAAAACTTCTCCACAGCATAGTTCTGCCACCACGTTTCACCATGGCGTTGGTGTGTTCAGGGTGATTTGCTGTGTGGGTTTTCCATCACACATAGAGTGAACGTAGGCCAAAAAGTTTGATTTTGGTATCATTGGACTAGAGCACTCTCTTTCACATGTTTGCTGTGTCTCCTACATGGCAACTTTAGGAAAACTAATTGCTCAACAACTGCTTTCTTCTTACCAATTTTCCATAAAGTCCAGATTTGAGGAGGACATGAAAAACGTACTGGGCTGATCCACAGTAGTAGCTGTAGATCTTTGATGCTCCTCTAAGTTTGTTGTCGTAACATGACAAAATGTACAAAAGTTCAGAAATTATGAATACCTTTTGAAGGCACCGTATAAATAGAATGTGTTTCCTCTTGCTCAATATTATAATGAAATAAGTAGTGTGCTGATGACACACAGAGTCAATAAAAGGTATAAAAATAATACCTTGGGTGCTTGTTTGACTTTTAAACTGGCACACAGAGTAATGAAAAACATACTATAGGCAAGCCTGCAGGGCTCTCTTTGCAGCTGATATACCTGTTGTTATGTAACACTATACCCGTTTACAGTAACCTAAGAGCCACTCTTGGAGCCTCTACAGTCAAGAAACTGCTTTTCTGGACAGAGATTGAATTTCTACCACTATTAAAGTTAAATTCTTCTGACCTGATACTGGAGATGCAGATCTCCACATACATACACTCTAGTGTTATTGATTCATGTCTTCCTTTGGGCGTAAGATTCATTCATGGCGCCCACTCATTCCAGTCACTTATCTGAAAGTAGCAACCTTATAGGTGGAGAAAAATGAGCAGTGAGCCCTAAATGGGGCTGATAAAGAGGACAATAGGGTTTCAGTACCACTTGTTAGTTAAAGCTAGTGTCTGGAGGATTTTTCTTCTCAGCTAGGATATCAGCTGACTGTCCAGATATGGCCTGAGATGCCTCTAGGCTGCCCACAAAAAAAAAAAAATTCTAAAGTGAACGTTGTCTCCAAGCAACACTGCTCCTCTTACTCTGTTACCCTATTAATGACAGCTCAATTCATTAGTTTAGTTTCACTTCTTTAAATTCAGGTAGTAACCTTTATTAAAGCCCTTCAAAGAGTCTAAAGTCACAGTCTGTGAACAACCAGAAATGAAAAACATAACGCAGATTTTGCACATCGACATTGATCCTGTATTACACGGTTGTTTTGGTCTCTTCCCTTCAGCTGCTATGTCCTAGATTAAGACAAATCTATTTATCTATCTATCTGTCTGTCTGTCTGTCTGTCTGTCTGTCTGTCTGTCTATCTATCTATCTATCTATCTATCTATCTATCTATCTATCTATCTATCTATCTATCTATCTATCTATCTATCTATCTATCTATCTATCTATCTATCTATCTATCTATCTATCTATCTATCTATCTATCTATCTATCTATATCCCATTTTACCTGCATGTTTTCACAAAACTTATTTAAATTTGTTACTAGTAAACAAACAATTTGGGCCCTTGTTTTTAAACATAGCGAATCAATTCATTTGTCTCAGCAGAGAAAAGGTCCAGAATCAGATGACTTTAGCTTGATTGGCAAAGCTGATGACGCTAACCACACTAATCACTGATACAAGATGCTGACGACAGTTTAAAATGAGTATTACATCTCATATGTTTAGTTTTGAGGATATTATGTTCATGTGTTACCTGTATGAGCATCCAGAAAAACTGACTCAGATGGAAATAGTGGCAGAATAGAGCCAGAGTAGAACAGCTGTCATCTGAAAATATTGGACCACGGAAAGCTGACACCAGGAAACATATCTGTAGAAAGAAGATAGAAAAAAGACCCAATTATGGCCAAATGTAAACCGTTTGTTCCTTTATTTAAGAAAAAGCACCTGGATTTTATTTTTTAGCATAATTTTTGTCTTTTGGAAACCAAGCAGACTAAACCTTCTCACACTGTCAGCAGATTATGTTATGATGATTTTTTTTCTGTTGTGCACTAATTTTACTAAGAATCTGCTGCACAGAAACCATTTTTCTGTTGCACGATGCAGGAGGACCAAACCAGGAGCAGCTGGAACAATATTCAAATATATTTTTCATTTCCTCCTTCAAAAACATGGTAGTGGCATGTTTTTAATAACATCATTTTAGAGAAACATTGCCTAACCCAAATCCCTGTGTGCATGTGAGAAATACATAGGTAAGACAAGACAGCGAATAGAAGAAAGAGTTTGCAGTTGGTTATGCATCAGGGTGAAAACTTGTTTTCACGGGAGACAGAATTTTTGGAGTAAAACTCATGAGGGCAGCAGAAAATGCTGCTGCTCAGCTGTCTGTCACAGAGCTTCATTCACTCCTGGAGCTAATGCAGTCAGGCAGTTGTTACATAACTGACCGCCTGTTGGCCCACCGCCTGCTCAGTGGAGCAGAATGAGCATGAATGGAAGACAACAGCAACAGATGAGTTTAACATTTTACTAATCTTACTAATATATTACTGAGTATTCCCTAGTTAAGTACCGTAAATTTCGGACTATAAGCCGCTACTTTTTTCCCACACTTTGAACACTGCGGCCTATACACATGCAGCTAATGCATGTTTTTTTTCGTGCCGCCAAAAACATTTTGACTGGTAACAATGGACCAGTCAAATTGATGAGTAGTTCAAAGAGGTCCAATGAACTTGTGCGATAAATCAAGAGCACTTTCACAATTCAATTACCGGTATTGTAAATCAGACATTTATATTCAACCTCATCAACATGGAAAATCACCAACGGGTTTCAAAAGGCTGGACTGCTGCGTGATTAAGGGGTGCGCTCAAGTGAGAGCGTCAACGAAGAGGCTGAAGTGAGTGACGAGATCCTGAAGCTGTTCAATTCGGACACTGAAGAACATGAATTTGATGGTTTCGGTGCGCAGAAAGAAGATGAATAAGGTGATCAATGACTTTTGACCTGGTAGGTATCAGTTAGGGGATATTGGAATGTTGTTCGTGCACTGTTCAGTAAAAACGCATTAGCAACGAAATATGTGTGTTACTGATAACGTACGTATATTTAAAGGTAGCCGTGTTACAGGCACTGTTCGAAAAAAATCATTTGCAATATGCATTTGTTTATTACCATACGGATTAAATTAAAAGTAAAAAATCCTCACGTGTAATATCTTTCTGTGTAAATATCTAATATTACAAAGTGGGACACCCGCGGCTTAAAATCCGGTGCGGCCTGTACAAGTACGAATTTGGTTTTCTTTCTAAAATTAGAGCATGCGGCTTTTAATCAGGTGCGCTCTGTAGTCCGGAATTTACGGTATTTCAATATTTTTAGCCAAAAAATGAAAGTACATGAAAAGAACTACATGTTTTAATAATTTTAATTAAAGTAGGATGATATGAAGTAGCTGGCCCTTTTAATATCTGTTTGTGCAGGATTATGTAAAAATCATCTCCAAGTCTTCATTCTAATGTGCATCCTGGTTTCTCCCCTCTCTGTCTACTTTGTTTCTTCTTTTCCTGACCCAATTTCTCATTTTGTAAGCAGTTTTGGAAAACCACAAATGGTCATTACTCCATTTTACTGTTCTTAAAACACTTGCATGTGTCTTCTAATTGAGTGAAAAAATAAAAAGCTGTCCCTATTTTTTTAATTCTCAAAAAAAAAAAAAATCCTGAGTCAGTTTCCCATGCATGCTCCAAGTGGTGCCTGGAGGATGTGAGTGGGAGAGAAAGCACAGGACGGGAACTCGTGACTGAACAGTCTGGAATTATGCCTGAGCTGAGAGGCTGGCCAGGTAGGCTATGGGAGCAAATGTTGTGCAATGAAACTGTGTTCGCTGACAGAGATGATCAATTTCGCAGAAAACACATTGTGAAACACATCTATTCTAAGGAAAACAAACAGGACAGTAACCCATAGCAAAATACTGGGCACATGAATGAGAAAACATTTTTAAATTAATAAATGTACATAATCTTTGACTCTTTGACAGCGTATGTTATTTCGCTCACTGATTAATGGGGCTGGCTATTATTTGATTGCTATTTAAGCTATTTACCACTTTTTTAATCAAGGCTTTAGACTGCCCTCAATAAGCAACAATGTGTTTGTGCCCTTCAACATACCTTGAAGAAGATAAACAGCAAAACACTCATCCACTTGGACTTTGCTAACATGCCAACAGGTGCTAATATACACATAGTTTAAACATTGACCTTTTTCCTTAACATACTTTCTAACTGATTTGGTGCCTAACTAATTAGTATGTTTGGGGCAATTGTCCATTTGGAAAACCCATTTGTGTTTTTGTTCTGGGGTTGATTCATATATTTCACAACACATTCATCTCAAGACACAGAACCCATCCACTTAACTCAAATATGGTTAACCTTTCAGAGGCTAGCAAACCCATAGAATCATCATCTGAGCTTTCCAAACATTCCTTAAAGGCATTCTAGTTTTAGAGTGTGCAAACCTCTAAATTTTGATGAAAGTAATAAAAGGTTCTCATTATTCTGGAATATGGCAAATTGTATTAATTTGGTAATCATAACTGACATTTACTCTGATTTAATGGCAAATGTGAAGAAAGCAGATGATGTGTTTTTTTATACTGTGTATGTAAATATATGATTTCAGCAGGTCAGTATCAAGACATAGTGTACCAACATTTTAGAAGTTTCTATTGCAAAACCGCTAAAACAATTTCCATCATATCTCTCTTGGGATGTAAAATCCTTTTAAAGAAATCCCTGGGAAAGAAATTTCCTGCTCTTGAAAACTACTACTAATTTAATGTAAGTCAATTTATCGAAGTTACTTAATTAAATGAATCAAATAAAAATACCAATAAATAAAAAAATAAATATTATTATATATAATAATAACTATATCGATCACTATTATATAATTCTAGCAGCAGTAGGATTTATATTCTGTTCTAAAGAAAAACAAGAGGTTTATATTACCTTTTTGTTTTAAGTTTCTGTGTAAATATGATACAGTGAAACTTTTACTTTTTTTTGAGAGACAACAAAATTAGTAACTTTGTTGGATCACATTCAGGCAACAAAAGATAAAGATTTTAAACCTTTATGAAACAGTGAAAAAAGACGGAGCTCTACACTTACTGAAACTATTTGAAAAAAGATGAGAACAGCAAATTAAGGTCTCAACCTTGTCTTAATTGTAGAAACTCAGGGACATGAATGGATTTTTCTTTTGCATATGGATTCTTTGAATCTTTGTTACATTGTTAATATTTAAAAAGCAAACAATGCAGGACATCTTTGGAGGAATAAAAGTATTTGTACTTTAGTAGTGCACTTTGTGCACCTGTTGCCTAATTCTCAGTGTAAAGAGGAGAAAGGTTTAAGGCATTGTCACAAACCTCTTTTTATGTCACAGAGCTGGGACTGACATTGTTATCTCCTTGGTTTGGGTGTATTAGCTGCAGTTGCTGGGTAGATACGAGACTCATTATAGGCATTGTTTGGTCCATTGTGAAACGAAATAACCATAAGTATGTACATGCTAGCGACCTGCTACAGAGGCAGGGCAGTAAGGTTAGGAGGTCACAGGTGCAGATGTAGAACTCATCATACACATGTCTGTTGTTCTCTTTTGTACTTCTTTTCTTTTGTTTAGGGCACCAGGAGTCAGCCTGTCTAGACCCTCAGGCTACAAAGTTTCTCGAAGCAGATACTGGAAAGGAAATGAATGCAAGTCACTGAAGTCTGTGCTTCGTGTTTGCTTGCACACTCCTGGTAAAACAGGAAATGCTAAATATGGATAGTACTTCAATGGCTGCTAATGTTTGATTGTGATGTTTGACTGAATTGTAAGGAATACAAAACACAAACATATTTGAGCAAAAATGTCAAGTCAAACAAGTATTATTATTATTATATTTGTTTTACTTTTAAACAACCCATAGGCAAGTGTTTACTGTGGTTGGTATATCTGTTGAAGCCTACATCGCCCCCAAACGTGGATCTGTTGAAGCCTTCAAAATGATTTAGCCTCACTTTGGACAAAATGTATTCAAATTTTAATTTCATAATTGGATCTATAAGAAAATAAACACTTTTTCTCAACAAAATTTCAGAGCCTTAATTGATGCAGAAGCTGGCAGCAAATAACCTCACTGAAAAGATAAAGAAAATACTTTGAAATGCAAAGACAAACTGAAGCTCACTGCACCACACCGTGCTGCAAACTTCGATGGAGGACTAATAATTGAAAGAAACATTAAGGCTGAACCTCACGAAGGAAAAATAACGATTACGGAAGATATTTTCTGCTGTTGTTAGTTGCAGCTCTTCCCCCTCCTGGTGATTTGTGGGGCTGATCGATAGGCCTACGCTGATGCAAAGTGTACTAGTGTGGCTAAAAATAGCATATACCCGGTGCATTACATCACTAAGGGAGTGGGGTCTGAACCATCTGCCTGTATGTCCATCCAAACCTTTCCAGAAGACATCCTGCTTCCTCTTCCTCTGCAACCTCTTCTGCCTTGCCTCCTTTTTCCTGTTTTTTTTTCTTATATCCCACATACTCCATCTTTACATCTCATCTCCCCTCCTCCTCTTTCCCCTCTCCTCTCCTTCACCTCCCCCTTCTTTCTAACAGTTACCGGTTTGATCTAGCTGGCTCCAGCACCAGCCTGCACCCACGGTGTTTTCTTCTATGCCTTTGTTAAGTTTTAGAGAAAAAAAGCTAAATGTATACTTTTGTTATTCTAATCCTTTTCTCATCACTGGACACCACTGCATCACTTCTCCCCTAAAATTATGAATTTTTGACAGACCCATCCTGAGCAAGTATTACATACAGTGTCTTGCAAAGGTTTCATAACCCTTTGAAATGTTCCACATTTGTTCGTGTTACACCCATAGCAATTACAGCTGCAAGTCATTGGGGGTACTTCCACACGAGATTTGCATATCTAGAGATGGATATCTTTTGTTGCACATTCTTATTTGCAAAATAGCTGAAACTCAGTCAGATTGGATGGAGAACATCTCCGATCAACAATTTTCAAGTCTTACCACAGATTTATGACTGAACTTTGACTGGGCCTTTCTAACATTTGAAAATGCTTTGATCTAAACCATTCAGTTGTCGCTCTGACTGTATGCTTAAATGAAACCTTGTTTCACCATGAAGGTGGTGTGTTCAGGGCGTTGTGCAGTGTAAATGTTCTGTAACAAATAAAGTGAATGTTGGCCAAAATGTTATATTTTGGTTTATCTGGACAAGAGCACCTTCATTCAATATGTTTGCCATGCCCCCTAAATCCTTGTGAAAAAATGCTAATTGGAATTCCTACGGGTTTCTTTCAAGATTTGTTTGCTAAGATTGGGTTACACACAGGTGGTTTCTGTTTACTAAGGAGGTTACTTCTAAAGGCAAAGGCATTGGCTTTAGCTTTGAATAATGTGCTGAGATTGGACTTATGTGTATCAAAGTAAAGGGGGCTGAACACAAAAGCACACCACGTTTTTTAGATTTTATTTTTATATGTTTTCAGGGCGATGTATTTAGTATATGCATACTACTTCAGTCTCTGTTCCTCCACACATTTTGCAGTAACAGTTGCTTACCTATAGTAATAGTTTAATACTATACTCTGTGATTATATGCATCAATTGCAAGTAGTTATGTAGGGTTATACAGCAGAGCTAAAGTTCACAGCTGTTTTGGGTTGAATCTTGCATTAAGTCACAGACGTTGGCAAATAAATACACACCCCTTTGTGGTCTGTTTTACCTCCGAACAACCACATCACTGCAGCTCCACCTGCTTATGTGAGTACACCCACAGCAGAAGTGGAACAGCGTGTCTGGGTTCCTGCGTGTAACTCAGCTGGACGCAATCTAGAACTTTCACCACGGTTCTGGGATATATGTCTTAAATAATTGAGCAGAAAGGTACCTCTGTTATCTTCTGTGACACAGCCACAATGAACTGCCAGTACTTTGAAGAACAGTCAAAACAAGGTGACAATTTCATTGAGGAAAATAATTGTGAACTTGCTGAAATGTGTAAATCTTGACGAATCACAACTTTTGTTATTGTTTCGTTGAGCATCCTATTACAATTTGTGTATTTCAAAGAGTCAATGCACATAGACAGTGCCCACTATGCTATTTTTGAAATAACCCAACCATTTGTTGTAATGCACGCTTCTAGATGCCAGCGGCAACACTCACTCCCCCATATAAACGCTCTAAGCTGAACCACCCACATGAAGCACAGTTAGCTGCATTCCAGTAGTCCTCCTCTTCCTCCCATTCCGACAGTCAAAGAGTAGCTAGTTTGCTTTTTCATCACACTAGGACCACTGTTAAGAAGCCTCTAGAATTTACTTCCTCCACATCTGGAGGGAAGCAGACAGCGGTCTCTTTGCAAACCAAACATATGCGGCGCATGCACACAGATTCGTGTGCTTGTGCACAGCTATAAAAACACTGTTGCGGCAGCTGTTCAATTCCAGCTACTTGGACAAAAACACTTAGTGGGCCTGCTGTGGCCTTCAACAGACCTCTATGTGTGCGTGTGCACCTCATTTGGGTCTGGAGCATTAAGCATGACTGCTTTTTGAAGGTAAGGGTGGGGAGACATAGACCTTTCTGCATTTATTCAAATCAGGAGCAGGGATTTACATGGTCATTAAAACCCAAAATCTGTTGATCTATTCCATTTCACTGAAGCTCCAGCTGTATGTCTATGGCTATTGTACTGCTAGAAGATAAACTACCACCCCAATGTCAAGTCCTTTGTGACCTACAGGTTCTTGTTCCAGATTACTCTGTATTTGCCTCCATCTATCTTCCCGTCAGCTTTGGAAAAGATTTTCCCCAGCATTATGCTGCCAGCACTGTGGGAAGCATTTGCCTGCAAGCCTCTTGTCTGCTTCTCTGATCAATGCTTTCCTAAACCTTTCCAGTCAGTTTAGGTGTGGCCTCGGCTCGTTAGGTTGGCAATTGCGCTATACCCTTTTCATTTTGAATTATGAGCTGAACAGTGCTCTTTGAGGTGTTCAAAGTTTGGTATATCATGTTAGAACCTAACCTAAATTTACTAATCACCCAATTTCTGAAGACAAAAAGTTGCACAGGATTTATTTAGGGGTATAAGAGGAGAGGGGGTTGAATCCAAATGCACGGCACACTTTTAAGAGTTTTTTTGATGAAAAACTAAAAATCATATACCATTTTTATTTCATTGCACAACTATACACTATTTTGTGTTGGACAACGACATAAAATACCAATAAAACACAATTAAGTTTGTGGATTTAAATGTAATAAACATGAGGAGTACGAATACTTTTCTAAGGTGCTGTAAAATAACACATGGATTGTTTCCACTCTGTATTGGGCTGATTATGATAGTAATATGCGAGAGAAATCACAAGTTAGACAACCTTTGAATTACATTTTGCATATTAATAATCTTAATCACATTGAGGCAATCAGTACATATCTTATAACAAGGTCTGTTACAGAAGCAACAACATTCAACAGGCCATCTACACAAGACACATCTATCATCTGTCAGTAAGAGGCTTTGAAGCCAATCGGTTACTGAGCTGTGTGATTTAGATTTAATTAGTACCAGTGCTGAGCAAAAATGTCATGAGCCCCATGAATGCCTGGTTCTTTATTTTCTTCATCAAACTTAGACTAACTGAACAAGTGGATTGAAATACTTCGCCTAAATTAACTGGAAATTGACACTTTCGGTTTAATCCACTTAAATTTATTTACCAGGGAGATTTTTGCTTGCTAGTAAGGTCAGTTTATCTCAGGTTTATTCAGACAACAAAAGCTGCAGCAGTCCACTCATGCAATTTTCATCCATGCAGTCACTTCTAAGTCTGTAGCAAAAAGGGTTTAGTCATAAAACGAAGTAGCGCTCAGGGTAATCATTGATCAGTCACTTCATTCACAGCAGCTGTTGTTGGGCTCAAGCCATAGGGCTATAGTGACCCCTACAGGCTTTTCTTTGCATAGAGCTTCCACCTTTGTTTCAAAAATGGCTAAGCATTTGAACATATATTAATCTGCAAATGCTGTTTCCCCAATCATTCAACTGGGTTGTTACTGCTTTCTGATAGCCTTGCAAACAGCTGTGTTTGAATACAATGACTGGATTGTGCTGGAGTGTATAAGTAAGATGTGTCCATGCTCGTTACGAGTTTCCCAAGTTTCCTGCATCGCTCACCACTTTATACTCCAAATATCAAATCATGCTCAAGGATAGAGTGTGACTAAAGAAACTCTAAACAAAATACCAAGTGAGAGGTCAGTATAAGCAAAAGGAGTCGATGCTGTTATCTTAGATAACAATCAAGGATGTTTCCTTCCTGTATTTAAGGCTTCCTGATTCACTAAGGAAGTTAGGCAGTTCTCAATTTCTATTTTAGGCCATGCACACAACCCTCCTAAATCAAAACACACTACTTCACTTCCCCTTTTTATTAAAATGCAGCAGATTTGCCACATCAGTTCAGTAGCTTTAAGCTCTCTCCTTAGTTACATCAAAAGTACTGTCGATATTATCAATGCATTAATGCAAGTGACGTAAAACTGTAGAAAATCCTGTTTGACCTAATTTGCAAAACTGCTGCAAAACATCACGTCCAAGTGGCAACATCGATGAACTCAACAGGTTCATGGTAAACATTTGTGTAAACTTCCAAAGTTCAGCCAACTCGGCACATGAAGCTCTGCCAAAACAAACTGTGAAACACCAAAAATAGAGCAGGACATCTGGAGGACTTTGAGAGGCTCCGAAATTTATTGACAGTGTCCGAGCTGTCCTGGTTCATTAGGTCTCTGACAAACTAAATGACCTGGCAGTCAGATGAAAGGCGAATGTTTGAGCATTTATGATGGATTTTCATAAAATGTTAAACATATATAAAGAATATCCTCTGTTATTTGTAATAATTATGTGTAGAGGACAAGCCAACTGCAATGATAGGAACAGTTTGATCGTATGGGTCCATGATTGAGTTAACCATCAGTAACCTAATGAAAACATAAAAAAAATTCTTAACCCTCCAAATGTATTATCCTTAAATGCATGATATGGTACCTTGCAAATGTATTCATACCTTTTGAATTTTGCATTCCTTTTCACATTTTGTCACATTACGAACACAGGCTTCAATGTATTTTAAAGGGATTTTAGGTAATAGACCGACACAAAGAATAGTTTATTGTAAAGTGTTCTATCTTTGTTGCCATGACTGTATTTTGCAAAATACTCATCAACTGCTTTATTTTTTTTTTTACATTTAATCTAGTCAGTCAGTCATTTTCTACCGCTTATTCCATAGTGGGTCACAGGGGAGCTGGTGCCTATCTCCAGCAGTCTATGGGGGAGAGGCAGGGTACACCCTGGACAGGTCGCCAGTCCATCGCAAGGCAACACACAAACAACCATGCACACACTCATTCATACACCTAAGGGCAATTTAGAGTGACCAATTAACTTAACAGGCATGTCTTTGAACTGTGGGAGGAAGCCGGAGTACCCGGTGAGAACCCACGCATGCACAGGGAGAACATGCAAACTCCATGCAGAAAGACCCCCAGCCGGGAATCGAACCCAGGACCTTCTTGCTGCAAGGCAACAGTGCTGCCAACTGCGCCACCGTGCAGCCATTTCTAATGTATTTTTTAAACATCCTTGTCGTTTTACAGCACTTTGGTCAAAATGACATGTTTTAATTGTGCTTTAAAAATAAATTTGAGTTGAGAAATAGATGAACATTTTTCGGCCCCATGGCATGATGCTGCCACCACGTTTCACAGAAGGGATGGTGTGATCAGACTGATGAGCTGTATTAAGTCTGTGATGTACATAGCCTTTTGCATGTAGGTCATAGAGCTTCATTTTGGTCTCATCTGCATCTAACCAGAGCATCTTCTTCCCTCTTCCCTCCCATGATCACTTGTAGCAAACAGGGATTCTTATGACTCTCTTTCAACATTGGCTTTCCTTTTGCTACTGTTCCATAAATGTCAGATTTGTAGTATATAAGACTAATATCTGTCTTGTGACAGATTCTCCCACCTGAGCTGTAGATCTCTACAGCTTCTCCAGAGTTACTATGGGCATCTTGGCTGCTTCTCTGATGAATTTTGTCCTTTCAGTTAGGGTAGACAACGATGTCTTGTCTTATTTGTAAATCTGGTTGTACGTCACATATTGTGAAAATGTTAATGGAACACTCTTCCAAATCACTGTAAACTATGAAAAAAGCCAAGTGATTAACTGATGACATTTCTTCTACAAAGCTTCTTAACTCTGACACTCAAAACTTTAAATCATAACTTTAATGTAAGGTAAACTTTCTCCAATAATAATAATATTATTTATGACATATAGGAGTTCATTCGGTTTAGCTTAATATTTTAACAGCACAAGGATAACAGCTGCTGTGGTCTCCTACTTTATGTGGAATTAGAGGAAAGTGTATTTATTTTAGGGGTCACCAGCTGTTAGGACAACGGATATTTGGAAACCTCTAAATGTGTAACTTCCAGAGTCCAGAGGGGTCAGAATATATTTCAGCCCTACTGATGGTATTAAAGACCAATAACACAACCTGCTTACACTAGTACTGATGGCCTGTATGGAGCTGATGAAAACGTACACATATTTTTAGCAGTCAAAAAGATGAATCATACAGATTATGCACAGAAAATTAAAAAGACAAAGTAAAATGCTATTTTGCATGTAATGTTAGTTCAGACAAGCAGCACATTGACACGTGAAAGAAGCAGAGAGTACATAACACAGGGCATATATGTAAAAGGACAGCAAAAAAATAAAGAGAAAAAAACCACAGAAAGAATTGCTCAGATAAAAAATAAGACCAAAAAGACCAAGACCAAGTCAATAGCAGTTCAAGAGCCCTTTAAAAAGTATTAGTACAACGCTTGAACTTTTGCCAGTACTTTTTACAACCCCCTTGAGTGAATGCTTTGTAGAACAGCATTTTATGGCATTTACAGCTGCAAAACTTTAAGGTATGTCCTTACCAGCCTCACACTTGCAGTGTCTCCTACATGGTTTGCAGCAAACTCCAAGTAAAATTTCTAAAGGCCTTTTTTAAACTAATAGCTTTCTTTTTGCCACTCCTCCAGTAAGGCCAGGTTTAAGGCATGCACAACTAATAGTTGCCATGTTGACAGATTTTCCCACCCAAGCCATGAATCTCTGTGGCTCTTACAGAGTTAACAAATGCCCCTTTTCCGCTGGCTTGATTTGGCCCTACTCGACTCCACTCGGCTCGTTTTGTGAGCGTTTCAATTACTGTATTTTCTCTACCAGTATCTAGTTTTTTGGTCCCTGCTCCTGAGCAGGTCTGACTGGAGCTAAGTCAGGACTACATGCTACGTGAATGGACTACTATTCACTGATTGGCCATGGGAGGAGGAGAAATGAGGAGATTTTCGCTGATTTTTGCTATTTACAAAGTCATGCCTGAAGGCTAAAAGAAAAGACAAAGGATACATCAGCTTTCTGAATTACATGACGGCGGCACGCTGTATTTCGTAACATCCTAAATCAACTGATCAAACATAAAATCAGCTGTTCAGACGCACAAACATTTCCCCCGAAACACACAAAACAATCCCACCAAGGGCTGCACGGTGGAGCAGTTGGTGGCACTGTTGCCTTGGTCCTGGGTTTGACTCCTGGCCAGGGGTCTTTCTGCATGGGGTTTGCATGTTCTCCCCATGCATGCGTGGGTTCTCACCGGGTACTCCAGCTTTCTCCCACAGTCCATAGAACTTGACTGTTTGGTAAATTGGTCTCTCTAAATTGTCCTTAGGTGTGAACGAGTGTGCGCATGGTTGTTTGTCCTGTATGTTTCTGTGTTCTCCTGTGATGGACTGACAACCTGTCCAGGGTGTACCCCGCCTCTCGCCTGTAGACTGCTGGAGATAGGCACCATCTCCCCCGTGACCCACTATGGAGTAAGCTGTATAGAAGAAGATGAATGTGATGACAGTCCTTGAGCAAACCAGCGTCTGCGGGAGTAGGGAGCCATAATCAGACTGTCTTCTTCGGACCAAACGGGAGGAAGAGCTTGCTGAATCCGCAGAACCAATATCCAACCTATAACTAACTTCACCGCAGTCAAAATCCACAGTTTTGCAGTTTAAAGTTGTTGTCCTTGTTATCGCCATGGCTGAGACAAAAACTGCCTCATAAAGCCCAAAATTGTAACTTCCTCAGGCAAACCTTTAAACTTCACCAGTCCAGACAGCAGCGTCTGCCCTCTTCACTTCTTCTGCCACACCCTCCTCTTATCAAATCCCCTGAGTCTCATTTTATAAGTTTTGGCTGAGCTTTGGTCCAGATAATTATCCCAGTGGATAGTTTTTTTATCCATGAAACAATCATATATAACACATTCTTGCTTATACAATAATATAAACATTATCAGTATTTAGTTTATTTATGTTTTTATTTTCCATTTTATTTGTTTGTTTTTATTGCGCACTACACTGATGGCTGGAGGTGGGGCTTCAGCCACCACAGCATCAGCCGTCATTGGGTCAGTGGAAATACAACAGGTACCGTGCCGAGTAGAGCAAAACTGAGTGGAGCAGAGCCGCGGCGCCTAAAAAGAGCCAGTGGAAAAGGGCCAATAGACTTCTACGCTGCTTCTCTCATTCCTGCTCTCTTTGCTGATGCAAAATTAAACAGTGTTCTAAGGGACATTTAAAGCATTGGATATTTTTTAACCTAACCCTGCTTTAAAGTTCTCCACAACTTTCTCCCTGACCTGGCTGCTGTCTACCTTTGTCCTCATGATGCTGTTTGTTCTCTAATGTTATTGTTGTTCTCTAACAAACATCTGAGACCTTCACAGAACGGTTGTGTTTAAACTGAACGCTGGAGTTTATTTAAGGGTATTAGAGTAAAACAGGGTAAATGCTCGCCACAGTTTTCAGATTTTAATGTGTGAAAATACAAATAAAAACCATCTATAATTTTCCCTCCACTTCATATTTATTCATAACTTTTTAAAATTAAATCCTTATAAAATAGACTGACGTTTGTGGTTGTAATGTGACAAAATGTAAAAAAGTTGATCAGGTATGATTTTTTTCTTAAGGAGCTACTCTTAGTAAAGTATAGACTCCCATTTCAACAGCAGGAAGCACAGATAAAGTCAACAGTGATGAACCAGTTCGAAGGAGGATGATGCTGCTGATTTTAACTGGGCTGAAACAGACGGTGAGCAGATCAAGTTAGGACAACACTTGGCACATGACGTGCAGCTAGCCAGTGAGAGCGTAATGTGAATCTCCCAGGAGGCCGTCTTCACCTCTCCACTGTCTTGTCTGCATACACATCCAGTAATAAAGGCTCCTGACTGCTGATACTTTATACCCTTCCATCATCTGCCAGCCAATAGCTCAGGTTGACAGACAGGAAAGACCTTAGTAATGTGTTAAAGTCTCATCAAGGTCATTTTGTTTTCTTTCTCAGGGTGTGCAGTAGGGGACTGTTGATAAATATCATTGTGTATCTAAGAGTTTTTAATTTTTTTTTATTTTAGTACAAGCATACATCGTCAGCTGAAGATCTGCTAAAACCCAGACACTCAATCTTGCTCTGTTTATTGATTTAAGTTGGCTTAGCCACAACGGGAACACATAAACATCCCTGGAAAATGTACTTGATAATGACACGGTAAAGTCTTGGACTGCTCAGTCGTTAAATTTCCCTTGCTGGAAGGTGAGAAAATTTCTCTAGATTAAATAGGAACTTTCAGCAAAGAGCTTGTATATTCTGCTCCGAAATAGAAGGTGATGGTGGCTGGTGTTGCATAAGAGAGAAATAACTGAGTGTAGTGTTTGGCAATACTTGCAGCCTAAAGTGCAGCCTTCTGATTGCTGGATTCAGTTCATACAGGAAATTCTTTATAACTGGAACTAGGAGTCACCTAAACACCTCCCAGAAACTGTAATAAAACACTGGGAGCACTGGTGAAAACATTCCCTCAATGCGTGACGTGTGCAACACGAAGGGCCCTGTAATCACAATGGACGGTTAGTATTAGTAACCCAAATTATGGACTAGTTTACTGTCATCCTCTTTGACAGTGATATCATTAAAAAAGCATTTTTGTCCCACCATCATTAAAATAAATGTGTAGAGTTTGCTAAACACTGCTGGAATTTTAATTGGGATCCTGTGATATGTTAAGGGGAAACTAAATATGAGGTTTTCTGCAGGAAACATTCAACAGAAAGCTTGAATATATACTTGCCAAGTATGGTTAATTTTAAACATAGGATTATGGACTATTTGAGGACTGAATTTACATGTGCTGTTAATGAATGCTGCTGGTGGTTATCATTCCTTGATGTAAGTGGCCAATTGTTTTAATCATTTTTTTTCCTGTTCTCTGTTTGTACTTGCTTTGGTTTATTTGTGCACCTACTCTACTGCTGTCTTTGCCAGGACCCTCTAGTAGAAGAGATTTTCAATCTCCATTATAGTATCCTGGGTTAGAAAACCCATCCTCCCGGATTGCCCCCTGCCTCTGCTCCTCAACATGGAGAGGAGCCAGTTGAGGTGGCTCGGGCATCTATACCGGATGCCTCCTGGAGGCCTTCCTCGGGAGGTGTTCCAGGCACGTCCCACCAGGAGGAGGCCCGGGGGCGGCCCAGGACACGCTGGAGGGACTATGTCTCTTGGCTGGCCTGGGAAAGCCTTGGGCTCCCCCCGGAGGAGCTGGAGGAGGTGTCTGGGGAGAGGGACGTCTGAGCGTCTCTGCTGAGTCTGCTGAGTCTGCTGCCCCCGCGACCCGGTCCCGGATAAAGCGGAAGACGACGAGTACGAGTACGAGGGTTAGAAAAGGGTAGATAAAATAAAATCAACAGTGGGCACCTCATGGAGGATCTATGATGCTGTGGGCCTGTTTCTCTTCCAAAGAGCCTAGGTACTGTGCTAGAGGTCATGGCACCACTGTCCTTTTTGAAATTCCAGGGTATTTTTCATAAAAAAAAATCTGATGGACTCAACCAGCGAACTAAGTGGGTCCTCTGGGTTTTTCAGCTTGGTGATCAAAAAGAAAGAAGGGAATAATGAGTTAATATTACATTTCTATTACATTGTGAGTCTTAAAGCCAAACATTTAATCAAAAGCATAACTTGTTGATATGACAGAAAATAAATAATCTATGCTTTTATTTTTACTACACTTGCTGTAAAATTAGCAAATGTTTTAAAATTTTTCCCAGTTCCCTGTTAATCTGGTAGGTTGATCGTACCTGTGGCGTAACATATCTCTTGATAAAACCCTGATATTGGAAATTGTTGTAGTTGAACCAACATGTTTGATATGTGGTATTACGGTCAGAAGATGAGACAATTTACACACTCGGCATAAATGGAAGGTGACGGTGGCTTTTTCACAATCTGCCTCGGTTTTGAGTTTGAGTTACTAGTCGGTTTTCTCTTATGTTCTTCGGTTGCTGTTATTTTAGTTTCTGTTTAGATTCATCATTCCATCCTAGTGTTTAGATTACTTTCTTGGATTCCTGTGTTAAATGACTTAGTTTTCCATTTCCTTATAGATCTGGTTCCTCCATGTTTATGTTCTTTTTATAATCTACTTGTTTTACTTATTTCTGTTTACTCAGATGTTTTCTGTAACCTCCCTGAACTCCCTGCTTATTAGTGTTAATTAGCCTCCCTCCTTCAGTTGCCTTGAGTCTCTCTCTTTCACCAGCTGCTCTCGATTACTCCTCGATTAGCTCCCTTGGTTCATTGGTCCATTCTCCATTCTACGCCAGTATTTATACTCTCTGGTTTTATTTCATAGGATTCCCCTGCATGCTACCCATTGTCATGTCTAATTGTTCTTTTCCTGTTTACTGCCCTGATTTATACCAGCCTTGTTTATCTGCCGGTGTCACAAGACCTGGAAATATTGTAAGCTCCTGTTTTCTTATTATTAAATAACTCTTCAACTCACCATGCTGCTTCCTCGCTCTGCTCTGCACTTTGGTCCAACACAACTCCAGCATACCCTGACAGGCTGGTGTTGCATTTTACTCTGGAACTGATGTCACATTACCAATTTGCAAATTGGTTTAATATTATTTAGCCTTCATCTCTATAAGCTTCCTCATCTCCTGCACTTGCTTGTGTTCCTACTTGTTGCCATCATTTCGTAATAACAAACAACCCAGAGGCTTTAGCCCTGAGATATTTTCTAACTAAACATTGGAAAAGGTTGAAAAGCGGCATACAGAAAAAAGAGATGACAATATTATTTTAAAGTTACTCATAACAAGACAGAACTCTCCAAATTCTTATGGCCAAATCATTTAAACTCTGAAGCTCATAGCAAGAACAAGGATATTATTCCTCTCTCCTCTCAGTGGCTGTAGCTATTGCAGACAGACATTAATCTTAATGGCAGCTTTAATTTTTTTCCACATACAGAGGACGGAGCCAGTGACTAATTTCAGCCACCATACATGGAAAGCTCTCTTCGTCACAGGCAGGGCTGGAACAGAAGCCGACAGTTCAAACCAGGATTAAGGCATCTATAACCCTGAAGACCGAAAGTTCAGGAGACAGAGCTGTCATTGCCACTTCTCTGCTATTTAAATGCAGGGTCCTATGGCTTCTTCAAGTTCACACTGGCAAATATAGGTATAGTTTATAAACGAGAACTACAAGAACTGGACTATGATCTGGCAAAGGCAGGTTTTTTAGACTGACTGTGGTGGGGGAGTAAGAGTAGCAGTACAAACACTGCCTCTAAGCGTCCTTTGAAACATCCCTGTTTTGGTTTTGTTGAAAGACAGAATAAACCCAATGAGGAAAA
This sequence comes from Crenichthys baileyi, assembly GCA_036173005.1. Classification (NCBI taxonomy): domain Eukaryota; kingdom Metazoa; phylum Chordata; class Actinopteri; order Cyprinodontiformes; family Goodeidae; genus Crenichthys; species Crenichthys baileyi. The sequence continues at coordinate 68,279 of JAHHUM010001218.1, read as the reverse complement.
AAAAACGTGTCTGGAAGTTTCTACATTGGAGGCATGCAGATAGACCTTTCTAGATATTTCCAGAGACAAAAAGTTAAACACTATTCAGACTCTTAGCAACCTGAAATCAAACAGTTCTAGTGATAATTGTCTGCACAGTTTCAAAAGCAAACATGTAGGCTCAGATAAATATAATACGACCCTACTAATATTTGGATAAATAACCCTTACTAAGCTGCACCTTGATCATGGATTTTTATAACCATCAAGAAATATCTGTTATTACCGTGGGTGGATCTATGAGTGCTGTTCTTGACATAATGGGAGTTCATATAAACTGCTTGGTTTCACAGTATTTAAGCATTGTTCAATCATAGTCCATGAAAGGACTGAAATCAGGGTTTTTAGGAAGAACATTCCAGCAGCCTGCATTATGCATCCATATATTAATTTTTCCAAGTTTCAACCAGTTGGCTGTTGACTTGAGGTGCAGTTGATAAATTTGGAAGTAGCTCATTATTCCATCCTCCTTGGTCAATGGACCACTGCCAATGTCAGAAAAACAGGTCTTCAGAAATTTGCTTCCACCGCTGGCACCCTCTGAGTCTATGTTAATGCAAATCTTGCTTTTTTGTGGATAGTAACATAGGTGCTCCAGCAGTTTGCAGCTTATGGCTGTTCTTGAACATCCTGACCAATTTCCTTTCCTCTCAGGGTGGTTATTTGGGTCAGATGGTTCAGACCTAGACTCATTTGGATGTTCCAATAGGATAGGCTCTGGAATTGTTGCAACAAGCTAACATTAAAGTCCAACCTCAACCCTTTTCACAATTGTGCCTTAAAGTCACGCCCATGCCAGGAAACCGACAACCTAAAATGAACTCTACCAATACTGTCAAGAAGAATAGTCACATATAAAATATTTAGCCTGACATGAGGCAGAAGCTTATGGATGGCAACAAAAAAGCTTATGGAAGAGGCATGGGCATAACTTTGGGTTTACCAATGAGGGGTGAAGCTCTCTGCCTATGTATTTATAGGATCACTTGCTTTTGTAAAAGAAGTCAGGCTAATTTGGCATTCATGTATTAGAAATTCATTCTAATGCTTTTACTTTGATTTACTTAACTTCACTGTTTTCTTTGTATTTGCTCTGCACCTTTTCTGTTCCAAGCCAGTTCTTTTCCAAGCCAGTTCAACCTTTTTTTTATTTTTTTTCTAAAATGGCACCAAAAACGTATTTAACATTTTTAGAGCACCTTCATATTCATTCCAATTAACTTACATTACAACTTACATTAAATTATAAAGTAGAGGTACCACCAGGGGTGCTTTTGAGGTGTTGAAACTCTGGGGCTTTGGCCCAGGTCCTAAAAAGTAGCCTAGTGTCATTTAGAATTAATGTAATACAGGACATGTACCAGATCTCTGCCTTGACTGGGTTTTCATTAAATCCATATTATTGTGAATCAAACAAAAAAGGTTCACAATATTGTTTTTTTTGCTAGCAGTTGAAGTGAAGAACAAAAAAGGAACAGTTTACAATTGATGAAAAACATTTTGCTGGTATCTTTCCAGCCCTTCATTCCGCCTATGAAGAAAATATTTTTATTTAGCGAGCCAAAAATATTAAATATTTTACAACTTTCATTTTGACTGAAGTAAAGGACCAAACATTTTTCACATCAAGATACAAATCCAGCTAGAAGCTCACAGAGAGGGTTGCTACTATTTTCTATCATGGCCAGGCCATTTAACTTTAACTGTAGCTCAGGTGAAAGTCCCTCTACTCTCTGTTCCTTATCATGACCCCAATGGTGCTCATTAGGTAAGGTAAGGTAAGTTTATTTATATAGCGCTTTTCAGTAACTAGACACTTAAAGTGCTGTACATACAATTACAATACAATCACAAAGAAAATAAACACAGATACAGACACAGAAAAACAAATCAAATGATACTACAATTCTTCTTAGAAATCTAAAAATCTATGAATCCTTCTGAGAAATCAAAAAATCTCTGGCCAACATTACAATGATACAGATAACATTAATAATCCTTTGGATTTTACTGGTAAGAGCTGGTTCTAAACCAATCTTTCTAAAGAGGTAATTATATCATTAAGTCCTCTATGTAGGGGAAAGCATCTTGTGCTAAGAGAGAGAATGATCCTTGGGTTCGCTGGTATAATGCAGTTGTAGTCCAATAATAACAGTCATTTGCATCCATTGAAATTTAACTAAGCAATCACTCATTGAGTCATTGGTGTAAAAACAGCTTTTGTTCAAATTTTTAAGAAACTAGTATTATTTTCCTTTCATTGGTAAATCAAAAAATCTATGAAAAGGAGAAGAAATTAAGAAATGAAATCCACAGTTAGGTAAAAATAAGGAGCATGGGAAAGCAACACACATAAGCAAAGATTTTGCAGGGGCATGGTGGACTCGTGAGGGTGCCAATATTTAAGTATGATCATGTATGCAAAGAATTAGACTGTCGACACTGACAAAGGTGCCATTGTCTTGAAAAAGAGATGGAAGTTTTATCAAACGGCCATACAGTTTAGTTCGAAGATGAGAGGGGTTGCTGGGGCAGAGCGTCGTATTTACAGAACATTCAGGAGAAATGTTTTCATAAGAAGCCTGTGAAGGCCATATCGGGGCGCCTGAATTAGACAAACAATAAATGTTTTGGTTCAGGCCAGCTGTGATTTTCCACCTGCCTTCAAAGTCTTACTGGCATTCTCATTTTCAAATCCAAATAGCCAAATTTCTGGTACTTTCAGTAGATCATGAGCAAACAACTTTCTCCAAGATTAAATCATATCACCTTAGAGCCCAGGAAACACACCCAGCCTGCGATTCTAAGGATCGCGTCCAGCCTGCGATTCTGCTCTCTTAACATATCAGTCTGAGTGCTGAGAGCTCTAAAGATCCCTTCAAACATCCCAGCCAGCTTTGGAGTGCTTTGAACACCTGCCGATGTTTTACAAATCTTTCAATAAGCCAGGTTACCGCCAACTCCAAAAAGCAGAAATCCTGTTATCAGAAATCCAATTATGTACAAATCTTCCACGTCCTCGACTGACATTGTTGTCAGGCACACAATCTTCCACTGCTGCCAGGAATCCATTGCGTATCCGGAGAAGAACGTCCCGTCTGGACAAGAGGGTTCCCCTTTACCCTATCTTCCCGTCGAGAAAATTTGATCGATTGTGTTGAGAGACCAGCTGACCAAATCCATAATGAACAAATTAGGAGGATATGCCAACAGAGGCTCTAAGAAAAACATAGACAAAAAGCTGAAGCAGGGCAAAAAATGGGGGAGGATCAAGGATAGAGTGGAAAAGCATCTGACCCCACCGAGAGCAGAAGAGAAAGTGAACTTCCACCTCATGTCTGGCTGGGTGAATAAGTGATTAGCTGAAGCTTACAATTAGCCCATTCTGAGTCAGCATTCAGGTTTTAACGCTAACTTCAGCTGGGTTATGCTGCTCTGCTTCCACCTGTTTCTTGGCGCGCACATGTACCAGGCTCCCACTCTCCAGATGGCTCAGGGGCTGCTCTTAAATAAGCCGTCTCCCCTATTGTAGCCCTGTTCGAGGCGCTCAGTGTAGCTTTTCAGGTAATGAACGAAGCAGACCGACGGTTCTGGACTGAACAGCAGTTCTGGACTTCTCTAGAATGGACAAATTGCTATTGTATAATGGCAATTTGTCCAAGTTGTATAATTATTCCATTCTGAAAAAAGACATCTGCTTGTTCCTTCTTTAGGACCTGTACAACCTGGACAGGTTACAAGTACATCACTAGTCCAACTCAGAAAATTCCTATATTTTAGACTTTATGTCTAAGATAAAGCTTTTCTCTTATCATATGTGGTACAAGATTTGTAAGAGGTAAAGGAGGTGATTTTAAGTTAGTTTCATGACATTACTTAAAGTAAGTAAAACATTTATATTTTACTTGTTCAAGTTCACTTTGTATTTTTGATAAAGAAATATCACCTAGTACAAAAAATGCTAAAAAAAAAAGATGTCCTTAGATCTGGAAGTGCAGGAAAAACAGGAGGTCTACAAGGATGAAAAAATAGCCTGACACCAGTGACAGCTGCTTGGCTAGGACTGAATGGAGACGAGGGAACAGTGACAACAAGACTTAATATACAAATTAGCTACTGGGGGTTTGCTGAAAACATAAAAAGACTTTTCGTGCCAACTATATAGTTCCAAAATAAAGTGCCGAGTTACTGTCAGGGAAGATGTCAGCTGATATCTTACTCAGTATCCTGCACACTGCAGCCATCATTGCGTCCAAATGATTTCTGGTACAACTAGATGACTGCTTGAGCTTGTGAGTCTGCAAATTGAACCTCACCTTTATTAACAGATATTGGCTAGAAGTCTAGAGAAACCTGTTGTGATTGCTAAAACATAAGACTATCTCACACACAAGCACAATAAAGGAGAAAGAAAGCCTCAAAGTACAGTTGAATATTAACAAAGCAAGAGAGCGGGATGGAATTTTCCATTCAAAACCCTTTCAGGTTAAGGGGCTCTGCCTGAGCCATAAACAGGTCAAGACTGTGGTGGCTAGCCCCTGAGATCTACTTCAGAACGTGATTGTGTTTGTCAACCAATGGGGAGGGGGGCATCTGTGGAAAATTACCGGTCCCGCACTCACTCACGCACAGACACACACAGACGCACACAAACACACACACACACACGATCAAAACCAGCTGAGGAACAGACCTGTAGCTACATATCTATATCACTCAATGGTTGCGTTTCTAATGGTCGCAGGTGCGGGATGGGCATGGCTGCGTTGTCAGGACGCAGCAGCCCGCAAACTGTGCAATCAATGATATGTGATGATGTGTGTATTCACATCCATGCACATTTCCAAGAAAAATCCCTGTGAGATATCTTGCAGACCAAAGAGATGGCTGGCAGCATGCACGTGTTTCTGTGTGCATGTGTTTGCACTCATTCACTGTCTGTTGTTAGTCTTAATTTGTGATTTGCAAGAAAATCTAGTTTTTTTCTATATATAAATTGCAAATATATTAATGTAATATCAGGATTTACACTACCGGTGAAAAGTTTTAGATACACTTTCTCACTTAATGTGTCTCTTTTTTCATGACTATTTACATTGTAAAGTCTCACAAAAGGCAACAACACTCTAAATGAACACTCATTGAAATATGTAGTAAACAAAAGGTGTGAAATAACTCTAAACATTTTTATATTTTAGATTCTTCAAAATAGCCACTCTTTGCTTTGATTACTGCTTTGCTCTCTTAGTATTCTCTCCATGAGCTTCATGAGGTGGTCACATGAAATGGTTTTCCAAACAGTTTTGAAAGAATTTCCCAGAGGATCATTGAGAGACGGCCAAAGGTTAATATTTTAGTCATCACAGCAGAGGGCGGCTACTTTAAGGAATCTAAAATAAAAAAGATATAGTTCTTTTGCAATTTTTTGGTTGATACATAATTGCATATCTGTTTATTCACAATTTTGATGCATTCAATGAGAATCTACGTACAATGTAAATCATCATGAGCATAAAGAAAACCAGTTAATGACAATTGTTTCTAAAACATTTGACCGATAGTGTACATCATGAGGAATGTGCTTGTAATGCCTTGGAAAAGTATTCATAGCCCTGGATGTTTTCTTATTTTGTCATGTTACTCTCTCAAACTTCAATTATACACACTTTGACTTGTGTGGTATGGTCTGCATTCAGTCCCCCAGAGTCAGTACTTTGCAGGTCCACCAATAACAGCTGCAAATCATTTGGCTGTGACCTACCAGAAGATTTAGAGGCAAAATGTTATCCCATTCTGCTTTGCAAAATGTCTTAAACTCAGTCAGATTATATATACACTGCTCAAAAAAATAAAGGGAAAACTCAAATAACACATCCTAGATCTGAATGAATGAAATATTCTCATTGAATACTTTGTTCTGTACAAAGTTGAATGTGCTGACAACAAAATCACACAAAAATCATCAATGGAAATCAAATTTATTAGGCCTGGATTTGGAGTCACACACAAAATTAAAGTGGAAAAACACACAACAGGCTGATCCAACTTTGATGTAATGTCCTTAAAACAGGTCAAAATGAGGCTCAGTATGGTGTATGGCCTCCACGTGCCTGTATGACCTCCCTACAACGCCTGGGCATGCTCCTGATGAGACGGCGGATGGTCTCCTTAGGGATCTCCTCCCAGACCTGGACTAAAGCATCCGCCAACTCCTGGACAGTCTGTGGTGCAACGTGACGTTGGTGGATGGAGGAGACATGATGTCCCAGATGTGCTCAATCGGATTCAGGTCCGGGGAACGGGCGGGCCAGTCCATAGCTTCAATGTCTTCATCTTGCAGGAACCGCTGACACACTCCAGCCACATGAGGTCTAGCATTGTCCTGCATTAGGAGGAACCCAGGGCCAACCGCACCAGCATATGGTCTCACAAGGGGTCTGAGGATCTCATCTCGGTACCTAATGGCAGTCGGGCTTCCTCTGGCGAGCAAAGAAATGCCACCCCACACCATTACTGACCCACTGCCAAACCGGTCATGCTGAAGGATGTTGCAGGCAGCAGATCGCTCTCCAGGGTGTCTACAGACTCTGTCACATCTGTCACATGTGCTCAGTGTGAACCTGCTTTCATCTGTGAAGAGCACAGGGCGCCAGTGGGGAATTTGCCAATCCTGGTGTTCTCTGGAAAATGCCAAGCGTCCTGCACGGTGTTGGGCTGTGAGCACAACCCCCATTTGTGGACGTCAGACCCTCATGCCGTCCTTATGGAGTCGGTTTCTAACCGTTTGTGCAGACACATGCACATTTGTGGCCCGCTGTCGGTCATTTTGCAGGGCTCTGGCAGTGCTCCTCCTGTTCCTCCATAAACAAAGGCGGAGGTAGCGGTCCTGCTACTGGGTTGTTGCCCTCCTACGGCCTCCTCCACATCTCCTGGTGTACTGGCCTGTCTCCTGGTAGCGCCTCCAGGCTCTGGACACTACGCTGACAGACACAGCAAACCTTCTTGCCACAGCTCGCATTGATGTGCCAACCTGGATGAGCTGCACTACCTGAGCCACTTGTGTGGGTTGTAGAGTCCGTCTCATGCTACCACGAGTGTGAAAGCACCACCAACATTCAAAAGTGACCAAAACACCAGCCAGAAAGCATAGGTACTGAGAAGTGGTCTGTGGTCCCCACCTGCAGAACCACTCCTTTATTGAGTGTGTCTTGCTAATCACCAAAGATTTCCCCCTGTTGTCTATTCCATTTGGACAACAGCATGTGAAATTGATTGTCAATCAGTGTTGCTTCCTAAGTGGACAGTTTGATTTCACAGAAGTTTGATTTACTTGGAGTTATATTGTGTTGTTTAAGTGTTCCCTTTATTTTTTTGAGCAGTGTTTATTAACATTAGTTTTCAAGTCTTGCCACAGATTCTAAGTTGGATTTAGGATTTGGCTGGAACATGCTTTGATCTAAACTACTCCTTTGTAGCTCTGACGGTATGTTCAGGGTCAATTTCTTGTTTAAAAGTAAACCTCCACCCCACTTTTGTGTCTTTTGCAGCCTTCAACAAGTTTTGTTCTTCCATGTCCCTGCTGAAGAAAAGCATCCCCACATCATGATACTGCCACCTGCATGGCTCATCATGGGGACCTGTGTTCAGTGTGAAGCTTATGTTGCTTGAGTCTGACAAGAGCCACTTCTACCATTTGCTGTATGCCTGGCATGGCTTGTAAATGGGACTCTATATGACTTTCCTTCAGCAATGGCTTTCTTCAGATCTCTCTTAAAAGCCAAACTGGTGGAGTACGTGACTAATAGTTGTCCTATCAGCAGATAGGACAACAACTGAGCTGTTGATCTCTGCAGCTCCTCCAGGGCCTTTAAGCTGCTCCTCTGATTAATGATCCTACTGATCTGCATATCAGTTTACGAATGTATGTGCGTTTCTGGATGTGATTGGGTCAATGTGGCTCTTGTGCAAAGCGTTTTGAGTGGTCGGGCGAGCTGGAAAGGCACTATATAAGTTCAGTCGATTTACCATTATACTCTTTTCCTTTTCAGATGAGGGATTGAACAGTGCTGTGTGAGATGTTAAAAGGTTGGGATATTATTCAATAACATAACCCAGCTTTAAAGTCCACAGATTTATGCTGATCTGTTTGCTATTTTCCTTGTTCTTTATGATGCTTTTGGTTCACTAATATTCTCTAACAAATCTCTGAGGCCATTACAAAACAATTGCATTTAAACTGAGAACATGATTTTATTTATAACTAACAGAGTAAAGGGGCTAAATTTAAATTTGAGGGGTACACTGCACATAACCAGATTCTTGTTTTTTTTTTGTAAAAAAAAAAAAGAAAATGAAGTTAAAACCATGTATTATTTTGTTTTACTTCACAATCATGCATTATTTTGTGTTGGTCTATTGCATAAAACCCCAATAACGTGCATTGAAATTTGTTGTTGCAATGTACAGGGGTTGGACAATGAAACTGAAACACCTGTCATTTTAGTGTGGGAGGTTTCATGGCTAAATTGGACCAGCCTGGTAGCCAGTCTTCATTGATTGCACATTGCACCAGTAAGAGCAGAGTGTGAAGGTTCAATTAGCAGGGTAAGAGCACAGTTTTGCTCAAAATATTGAAATGCACACAACATTATGGGTGACATACCAGAGTTCAAAAGAGGACAAATTGTTGGTGCACGTCTTGCTGGCGCATCTGTGACCAAGACAGCAAGTCTTTGTGATGTATCAAGAGCCACGGTATCCAGGGTAATGTCAGCATACCACCAAGAAGGACGAACCACATCCAACAGGATTAACTGTGGACGCAAGAGGAAGCTGTCTGAAAGGGATGTTCGGGTGCTAACCCGGATTGTATCCAAAAAACATAAAACCACGGCTGCCCAAATCACGGCAGGATTAAATGTACACCTCAACTCTCCTGTTTCCACCAGAACTGTCCGTCGGGAGCTCCACAGGGTCAATATACACGGCCGGGCTGCTATAGCCAAACCTTCTGTCACTCCTGCCAATGCCAAACGTTGGTTTCAATGGTGCAAGAAGTGCAAATCTTGGGCTGTGGACAATGTGAAACATGTATTGTTCTCTGATGAGTCCACCTTTACTGTTTTCCCCACATCCGAGAGAGTTACGGTGTGGAGAAGCCCCAAAGAAGCGTACCACCCAGACTGTTGCATGCCCAGAGTGAAGCATGGGGGTGGATCAGTGATGGTTTGGCTGCCATATCATGGCATTCCCTTGGCCCAATACTTGTGCTAGATGGGCGCGTCACTGCCAAGGACTACCGAACCATTCTTGAGGACCATGTGCATCCAATGGTTCAAACATTGTATCCTGAAGGCGGTGCCATGTATCAGGATGACAATGCACCAATACACACAGCAAAACTGGTGAAAGATTGGTTTGATGAACATGAAAGTGAAGTTGAACATTTCCCATGGCCTGCACAGTCACCAGATCTAAATATTATTGAGCCACTTTGGGGTGTTTTGGAGGAGCGAGTCAGGAAACGTTTTCCTCCACCAGTATCACGTAGTGACCTGGCCACTATCCTGCAAGAAGAATGGCTTAAAATCCCTCTGACCGCTGTGCAGGACTTGTATATGTCATTCCCAAGACGAATTGACGCTGTATTGGCCGCAAAAGGAGGCCCTACACCATACTAATAAATTATTGTGGTCTAAAAACAGGTGTTTCAGTTTCATTGTCCAACCCCTGTATTTAGAAATTTGTTAAGAACAATTTTAAAAGGCACTGCATTTATCCTTCTTTTATCTACCTTTTGAGAATAACATGAATATCAGATGGAAATTAGTGTAGATTGAGTTACCACAAAAGAAAGCCAAAAATTTACCTGGGTACCAAGGCAGCCCACCAACATGTGAGTGAGCAGTTTGGCAGCAAACATGGGAGAACGGGAGCACAACACATGGGATATGATGGCCAATGCAATCCCTGAAAAAATACAACATATAGAAAACACATTGATAGTTTATTACAACTTCTATTATAAGCTATCCATTTGGAACAATATGAAAAATTGAAGTCCAAACTGAAAGCTGAATGCAAGGAATACAATGAGCAAGCAAAACACAAATATGTGGAAGAGATATAAAAAAAAGGACAAAGATAGTCTTTTATTTACCTGAGATACAAATAAATCCTGATGCAAAGAAGGCCTCATTGTAGGATGCAAGCGCAGCAAATTCTGCATGGGCTGCATAAATAGACAAGTGGGAGCACGCACACTCTACATAACTGCCACTTTCTTTCACAACCCTGCAGTATTGTCCATCAGATGACCAACTAAAAGAGAGAAAAAAGCAAGAGAGGAGAAAGCAGGTTGAGATGACATATATAATGATATTTTTTCCCTTGGTGTTTGAGGATTTTTAGGTTTCATCCACCCAAAAAAAGAATAAAAAACATGCAAGTTGCACCAAGAGCTCAAGACTTAAGCAAAGACAAAATCTTGCATAACATGAAAAGGGTCTTTACCATGATGATAATCCTAAGTATTTTCTTAGTATTTTCACCAATATTTATACATGCTCTTCTCATCTGTGTGGAATTAACTGAAATATTTAACAGACCATAAAGGTCATTCTCTCTCAACCCTTGGCTCTGTCAGTCTTATGTGTATATTTCTGTTTCCCCCCTTCCGTTTCTTCATCCAAACAGCTTCACTGGCCAAACCAAACCTGCCAATTTTTAACTTGTAACAGCATGTTCCAGCCAAGTGTTCCCATTCCACGCCCTAGAAATGTCCTCCAGAAACTGACTACCAGTGGGAGGACACAGAGTAATACAGTTGGAATGCTTAGATATGAAAACAAGGGCACATGAAAATCTCCTATAGCCCTCAAAGAAGCCTTAATGAGGAACTGAACTTGGACTTTTGGCCTTTGATAAGGAAACTGTTCCTTGTCACAAAATAGAAGTTAGTTAGAAGGAAATTAAGAGCTAGAGCAATTGACATCCAACTTTAAAATACTCAATATCAATGTCAATATTGGCTTTTAAAAAGGGAAAATCTCATAAAACCTTGCTTTTTTCTGTGTTTGAGAATACAGTATACAATATATCTGTGCAACCCATTATTTAATAACAAACTTTGGGGCCCTAATGGTTGGGAAAAATGCCATAACTGAACTGTTTAGATTTGCAGGGGAAAAGTAGAGCATGTCACACAGTGAGCTCAAATTAAAATAATCAAGCCTTTCTATCTTAATCTTCACCCAGCTACATTCATGCTGTTTACCTCCTTTGGCCTTTGCTTATTTTTTTATTTTGAAAAATATTATGAACAGTTACATACAGTGACTTGAACAGTATTTATACCCCCTGACTTTTTCCACATCACAATCTGAAACATTAATGGGCTAACACATAAACACATAGTGGTAAATAATTGTGAAGCGGAAGGGAAATGAAACATGCTTTTGAAAGGATTTTACAAATATCTGAAATTAAAAGCTTGAGGCAGGTATTTGTCTTCTACTTTGCTGAGTGTGCTGGCATGAATTTTAAAGATGGCTACTCCAACATATAGTAATTAATCACTTATAGTATTTGAGTGAAATGTAAGATTATACAACAAAATAATGGAAAAAGGTAAAATGATGAATAGAACGATGTTTTTCATCAAACTTTAAGGAATTTAAATTAATGTAACAATTAGATATCTATGAGTGCATGTGGCTGATCAAGAGTGATTTTAGCGCATTACCTCGCATTGGTCTGGTTCCAGAGAAGACACACAGATGCTCCTGGTTTAACTTGTTGACCAGGAGAGTTGATGCGATATATCACCTCATTGCCATCTTCTAGGGGTCGTGACCTTCTCTCCTGGAGACTGACTGAGAATACCTACAAACAGAAGCGCAGACTTGTTTTATAAATTGGGACAATGCTGCCACCTGGTGTTTCAAAAAATCTCAAATTATGTTAAATAACTTCATTTGCATGAATGATATCAAATTATCTAATATGTTTCTTACTTTCCCACTGACAGCTGTGATTGTGTCACTGCTAAGAAACCAGTGTTCAGTTCTGAACTCGGTCAGCTGAATCCTGCTGAGGTTCCTGCAGTCTGCTGATGAGGCTGCTGGCACTGGCAGCAGGGTATCTGGAAACTGGAAGAAGTCGGAATTGCGGCCCCTGTATTTGTGACCATTAATCTGTGTTGGGTACCACTGGAAGGCGGATATGGTCATAAATGGGCATGTTTCCATGACAGTACTCACTCTGAGGAAAAAGGAAACAAGGAGATATTTGTAATACCAGGCATAGTGATCGTGTATATGTAATTAAAACACAACATTAGTTTCAGTCAGGTGAAACACTTACATCTCACACTGGACATGTGAGATAAGGGAGAAAGCGAACCGCTCTGCCAACTCGGCAAGGTAGCTTAAACCTCTAGTGTCAACGCGGCTGGGATTGGCCATAACACATAACAGGTCATAGGTCAAATTTTGGCTGCTTGAATGAAGAGGAGTCTGCTCTGCCTCTGCCAATACCTGGATCAGAAAACAGAACAGCTGGGAATGCAACCTTAAAAAGACGACTGCAATTCGTCTCCACAAACATTTTCAATGCAGTTACACACATCATGTTGAATGAGATCTTTTTTTTTTTTTTCAAATTACTTCACCTTTTTGCATGTAACTTACAAGCGTTAAATACCAAAAGTATCACCATCATATTCTAGAAAAATCATTACTATGAGTTTTAAGATCCATCCATCCATCCTTCCTCCTCTTCAGCTTATCCAAGATGGGGTCACAAGGGTAACAGGTCCAGACATTTGTTTCCCCAGCAACACTCTCCATATCGCTCTGAACAAGTCCAAGGCACTCTTAGGCCACAAAGGACATATGCAAATCTCTTTCACAAAACATTTTTGTCATAAACCTGCAAAGATGATTTACCACTGAGCTCCCATTGGCTATTCATTAATAACAAGTGGCAACAGTGATATCCCACACAGCTGTGACGCTTTTAAAAGAAAGCTGGCATAACAGGATAACATGCGGCATTGATTTCACTTCACCAGTATGTGTAAAATCTGCATCGAAGTTTCCCCATACCTTTCTTTCTCAAAATAATTATGCGGGACAAACTCAGTGAAGTGATCCGGTTGTTGGTTAGGTAAATGCTTCAAAATAAAATTTTGTTGTAAAGGAGCAGTGTACACGGTTGCACTGGAGCTTCCTTACAGTGGGGCCTGTCCAGAAAATGGAGGTGCCCAGGAGGCATTTTGATCAGATTTTAAACCATAGCTAACTCTTCTTGATGCAGAGTAGCAGCAGCTCTACTCCCTGCTCCCTTTGGATGATAGTGGTCCTTACATTATCTCTAAGGGTGAGTCTATTCACCCTATGGAGGACGTTCATTTCAGCTGCTTGAATCTCATTTATCAAATGAAGCCTGTGTGGAAAATGAATATAGAGCTGGAAGAGTTTATACATTCCTTAATATTTGCCATAACCCTCTTACCTTCCCAAGAGTTTGAAGCACGGCAGTCATCTGTTCACGGGTCAGAGTTGAAGTGAATTTAGTCTTAAGTCCTTGCAGCACCTGATTTATTATTGTTGGGCTGAGAGGCTGATGTAATGGTTCTAACAAGCCCCACACAGACTGACTTGCTGCATTTGACACCAGAGTCACATTAGCCAGTCCAAACTGGGAGTGAACACTGGCTCCTCCTGTAGGACTGTAGAGCTCCACCTTAAAGCGCTTCGGTGTGGGTGAAGATGAGGCAAGGTCAGGTGTCAGGTAAATGTCTAGTGTTGTAATGTGGGTCCCAGCTTCAAAGGTTACTTGGCCCTCCTGTTTGGGAAAGTCCATCCCCTCTTTAGCAGGCCAGATGACATAAGGACCAACCATCTCTTCCCTGGCAAGCTCCTAAAGCAGGACCAAACATGTTTTAGGTTCATAGAAGCAATACAATAACAAGTCAGTGTCAGAACTAGCTATAAATCAGACTTTGTTTAAACAAGTTTTGTGTTGGAAAACAATCCTCACATGGCCCACATTTTATCTGCAGTGTTTGTCACTGAGACATACTGACCACACTGCAAATGTCTGCACAAGCCCTGGGTTTTTATTGCCTAGCCACATGCTCTATGAGATGAAAGCACATCACGTGTGTCTGAGAGGTGTTTGATTTTTGGAGTGCACTACAAACTGACTTTAATCTTCAACATCAAAAAGGGCCTGTACTGTCATTGGACAGTACCTTGATCGGGGTGCAGACAAACATCACCCCACAGAGAAATAAAATATTAGCCCCTTTTCCATTGTTTGTGGAAAGTCCCAGGCTTTTGGGAGCCCAGGGCGCGTTTTGCTACAAATTTACCCGGGTAATTTCACTTTCCCCCGGAAAGATACTGCCTTTTTTCAGGGCTATTTTTTATTTGAAAGTTTGCACACTTTATTTGCACACTTTATTCTCTGAAAGACTCAATCAAATAAGTGGCTTGTGCTGTCTGAGATAACAGTAATAACAGTGACAAATAAAAAGATGAGAACTTAAGGCTGATACAAAATTGTAAATTTTGTGGTCTTAGCGGAATAATTTAATTTGTGTGTAATGTAAAATATTACAAGTGTCCAAATAAACCTATAAAGGTAAACAGCACTAGAACATAATTTTAAAGCAACAAAAGGCTCACCAGTACTGGCCTCTCAGAACAACCTCTAGGGTGTTTTGATAACGATTGTTTTTCACAAAACAATGAGTGTATGGTTTATCTCCATTTCATATACTGTAGCTAATGGGTTTTAGGACTCATAATCATTGTGTATATTAATAATGTTGACAATGTCACCACCGCTGTTTCTTAATTGTTCTGCTAATTGTGCTGATGTGTGCAGTGCAGCATCCACACCCAACCACTTGACCCTTGATACTGCACAGTCTTTTTATTTACTTTAAAATTCTAGAAAAGAAAAATGATTTTCTCAAAATTTAAATTTAAATGATATCATCCTGTATCAATCACTATTTTAATGTGTCTCCTAATGCAAAAATGTGAACTTTCTATTTGATGGCACAGTAAAATATTGGTGATAAAGCTCAAACTGAACAAGATTTTTCCGTTTACTTTCCCTTTGTTGCTGCTACACTGATTTCTGTACAGGTTTATGGTAATGTGATTTACATAAATGCTTCTTAAATACTTTGAGGATTATGACAAATTTTAAAAGCCACAGTATTGTCTGTTATGTGTTTGTGTCAGATGGTTTGTCCATTCACAGACTGAGGGGCTGGTGTATTTTAATCAATAAGGCTATTTTGGGTCAGCTGCCTTTATATCTTCAGACCTACATTCAGAAAAATCATGTGGTTACAGTTTTTGGGTCCGAGGATGTTCTCTTGCTGTCTGTACCAAGACATTACCGAGAGTTTGAAACAAGGCATTAATTATGCAGCACTCTTTGTAGAATGACCTCAAATTTTAGAATATAATCTCGTTGAACTTTTATAAAGAACTTCTAAAAGACTTAAAGGCAGATAAATCTGTCTGTAGATAATTTTTTTAATAGATTTGTTGGAATTACTCATTGTGTTGGCATATGTATGTGGTTTGTTTATTTCATTTGTCCTGTCATAATGTGTTCAGCTAGATCCAGGACATTCTTTTAAGAAAGATGACTAATATCAATGAGTTCTCTTTCTGGAAAATAAACATTAAAAGTAAGGTAAATCATCTCTTACCACTGTGCGATACTGAAGGGATATGGTTGAAGCTGTGCTTGCTTGTCTGTAGAGCTGCAAGCTGAGCCTTGTAGTCATCACAGTGGCGACTGGCAATCTATGACCAACAGAAAAGTACACAACACCTTGCGGGTTGTCGCTCTCTGCCAAGGTGACGTTGGCAAAACGAGTTGTCTCGTTAATGGAGGCTCCAGCTCCCACTTGATAAATCTCTACGAAGAACCAGGCCTGGTATTCTGGGTCCTAGAAGGCAGCAGATGTGTGACTCACTCTATCCATCCATCTATCTGTCTGTCTCTCTGTCTGTCTGTCTATATATATACAGAATACTGAACACATTTTAAGATGTAAAACAGAAACAAAATGGTATAATGCTTTAATTTTTGCTGAGGGTATTCCTCTCTTTTACCTCATCATTCAGAACCTCCAGAATGAGCACACAGATGATCTCTCCTTTTCGACAGATTGCTGCTCCTGAAGTCTGCACAAGTTGTGAGGTTAGGTTTACTCCATTTTTAACAAGGCTTAAAGATTCTTTACTAAAGGTAGCCCTCCAGAAGACCTGCAAATCTTCAAAAGCTCTGAGCAGAAGGAGAAAGCACATGGTTCATTATGAACAACAAAACAAATTCCTGTAAATGATGTCACCCATTTTTTGGAATTAAATCTAGAAAATTTGACTTCATTTATTACCTGTTTTCCTGTCTTTGCAGGTAGAGCAGAGCAGTTCTGTTCTCTGAATCTTCATCCAGAACTTGGTCCATCAGGGAGCCAAGAGTAAAGCCTACAATACCGTTATGAAGATCACTCCCTGATATAGAAAGAAAGAGGTGTTAAAAATGGAATCGGATTAAAAGAGAACAGACAATAGTAAATTATGTAATTTTAAAAACAATTGTTTTGCGGGTAAGTCTAGATTATAAATTGTGGACTTTTTGTTAAAAATGTCACTACAGTGATGACGGGAAAGGCATCAGCAAGCTGTTCACGAAATCACCTGGCACCCATGCAAATCCATGGCAAATCTACACAAACAATCGTTACACTTTCCTTTCAGGGGTGCAAGCAACAGAAAAAGAGTTCAGAAAAGATTCCTGATAAAACAGGAAAAAACTGAACTTATTATATTATTTTATTACTTATTATAATTTTTTTATATATATTTTTTTTATTTGCAAACAGTCCAGGCCAGTTTTATGTTTTACCAAGGATAGTAATCTTCACAAATGATCCAAAGCCCTTGGACGGGCTGTCTGTGATCTGAGCTCCTCCCTCTGGATCACTGAGGTAGATAAAAAATACTTCCTGTCCCTCTGGCTCCAAGTCATCCAGGATGATGAGGACAACTTCTGTCTCTTTCTCGCCAGACTGCAGAGACACTACTGTGGTCTCCAAGCGGAAGTCCTGCTCCTGCTTTGCGAGAACCCTGGTAGGTTCCAGAGTGAAGGGAGGGCTCGTTGTACTTCCATCTAAGTAACACAATACAACAGCACAAGTTTGAGGAAAAGTACAGACTAAATAAGGTTAAATATTTGCCAGTGTAAAAGAAAACTCACCTCCATATGCCTGGATCCGAACACTCACAGTCCCTGCAACACTGTATGATCTGCGAACCCTCAGTATAACCCTTCGCTCCTGCTGATTTGCTTCATCTCTGTCCTCCTGCACTTGGACAAGTTCAGGTCCAATGCTCAAGACTCCACTAGTTGCATCACTGGCCAGGATGGTGACAGTGGCCACTTTGTGCTGTGGACTGAGACGAGGCGGTGTATCTGCCCAGGTTACATTTGGAGTAAGGACCTCAACATGTGTTAAGTTGACGTAAAAGTACTCGTCGGGCTCTGACACGGCATCATCAATGATTGAAAGGCTGAATGAAGCATTTGTTTGCTGAGGTGAGCCAAACACCAAGTGGCCAGCTGACACAGAGAGAAAATCCTCTCCTGCTGCTGCACTGCCCCCTGATGTTGTGTAGGACAGGTAAGTCGTGTTGCTGCGGGATCCGTACAGCTTCTGAACATAAAGTGTTATAGTCTGGATGTCCTCTGCAATTACAAGCTGGCGAGAATCAGGAGCAAACTGGTAAATACCCAGTGGTTCCACTTCTGCCACATTAAAGCCTGACCTGTCAATAAAAGCAGAAAGATGTAAGAACTCAATATTGCTTAGTTGAATGTTCAGCTGTTACCTTAAACAATCTGTAAATACTACCTTAGCTTAACAGCACCAGTTCCAGCAGTGCCTGATGTGGCATTAGTGAGGTGTATAGCATAGGTAGCTGCCTGTAAAGCATCAGAAAAAGCTGTAAAAGATATGGACTTAGTCTTCTCTCCATGAGCCAAGGTGACAGAACCTAAATATAAAGGAGGAACACATAGCCAACAGTTAGAATATGGTTTGACACATTAAAATCTGTGATTTATAAACAAAGAAAGGAAACTGCTTCATTTGTTACTGATAAAAAAAAAAAGTTTGACAGTGGGGTTTTATTACTCTGTTCTTCTAAGCTTAATCTATTTTCAGTGTCTTACCTGAGTTTGGAACTATATGCCCAGTTCTGAAGCCAGGTGGATTCTTTTCTGAAGGATAACCAGCTTTCCACTGCACCCTGACATCACCAAAAAGCCCCGTTCGAGTCACCTTTGCCTCACATGTTCCCATTTCTACACTCAAAACTTGCAGACCCAGTGAGGCAAATCCAACCTGAATAAAGACAAGGGAAATAAGACAGTAGACAAGGTATTAACTTAATCACACATTCTTAGCTTAATATTAGATATTAGCACGTACAGAGAAAGATTTTTTTACTGAAGTTACCTGTGGTTTACTACAAGGCTACGGGCTTGGTCCTAAACTATTTATATTATATATAAATGCCAAATGTAATGTAAAAAAACGAAATCTGAAATTGACTTTGTTTGTGGTTAATACAAAGCTATGTTAGTCGGTTAAAAGTTTGGAAAATCTCAGTCCAGTGGAAAAGAAAAGAATGGCTTTAAAGAAATTGTTAGTTGTAATGAATACTAAAAATGGCTACATAAAATTTGAAATATTTACCAAAAGGCAAAACAAGAATGATCAGTCTTACAATGTATGATGTTTAAATTGAAAGAACATATGAAACCAGGTTTTTGAGAAGGCTAATTAACCATAAGTTCTATAGGATATTTCATAAAACCAAAGCGACTTTAGAAAAATAAACATTATACTGCTATACAAATCCCTAATAGTGTTTAGCAATGGAATATTGCATACAAAACTAATCATATTACCCAAAAATGCACTGCTTTAATTATCATTTTAGCTATTATATTTACTAAGTCTGACATCATGAAAGCACTTCAAATGTCTCAAAAAGAGCATATAATTTATCATATAAAAAGAAAACTGATAAAAGCATCCACAAGTCACCTCTGAGCTGGCAGCTTCTTCAGGTATGGTCACCACAGCAGAACTGGTCCCATGAAGCAGACGAGGCAGAGAGCCTTGGAGAGTGCTGACAAGTCTAACATCAGTCAGCTCTACGGTAAAGCTTTCATCTAATGACAAAAATGCCTATAAAACGAGAGGTGAAAAAAACAGGTTCTTCAAAACAGCATGATTAAGGTCAAATTATATGATAAAAACTGTATTACTTTGCGAAATGGATGAATCCTTGGTGTTAACAAAAAACATCATGATCCTTACTTGGCTACTGATGGGAACAGTGATTTGACTGAAGGCTTGTCCCTCTCTCATGAGCAGCCTTCCTTCTGCTTGTCCTCTCAGTGTCTCCTGGATGTCCATTACTTCAGTTCCCCTTCCACTAATCTTATAGCCAACACTGGCATTACCAAACAGCCCAGCAAGTCGAGTCACATTCACAACCAGAGCTCTAGTGACCTGAGACCCTGAACCGACCACCACTACAGACTGCTGTTTAGGGTTTAGGGAAAACACACCGTGGGGTTCATCATTGGCAGGCACCCTAAAGGGAAAAAAGGAAAGTGTAATTTTTTTACTTCTCTTCTAAAGGGGTTGTCCAAGATATGTTTTTATAACTGAACAAATATAAAGTAAGAAGGGCATAAAAACTGAGAAAAACTGTATCTAAAGTGGAGGTTGAACAAGAATGAGTTTTTAAAAATCTTTTTTTTTTTTATTCCACTATTAGATGGATGTTGGAAAAACTCAATCTTACCTCAGATAGGAAAAGACATCTTGGGGAGGAAGATGTACTTTGACAGTGTAAGGGGAAGTATGAACAGTTTATTTATTTACTCTAATTTTGAACATCTCCAAAAAAATAGTGTGTTTTTTTGCTATTTTTGGCTTTTGGAAATACGTCAGTCGCTGTTTTGTCCTGTCCTGAAAGACACCATGTCCCAGAGAGTAGGAGCGATTTGTCAGAAGAAAACGTGCTATTCCCAATAGAATGCTAAACAAAAGAAATGAACTCTGTCCTGTTCATGTACGCAGGTGTGCGACCATGCAAAGGTCTATCCGGACCAGAACTTGGCCAGGAAAATCATGAGGAACAGGGCACATGGAACAGTTGTGTTTCCCCCAGAAAAACTAAGGGCCGTGTTTCAATCATTGTGTGAAAATAACAGGATGTAAAGATGGTCAACTTTGAGTCATCATCAGCCATGGTTATATCGGTTTTATTTAGCTCAATATCTATTTATGATCAATAGCGTCAGAATTGTATTCTATAGTCAAAATATCCACTACATTGTATGGGAGGGATTCAAACATACACTACCATTCAAAAATCAAAAACATAAAAGATGTTTTAAGTTATTTCACAATTGTTTGCTACATAATTCTTTATACTTTTGCTTCACATTTTTGAGATTCTCACTTTGTGTCTACAATGTAGAAAGTAATAAAAATAAGGAAACGCCACTGAATGACAAAGGTGTCATGCAAAGGTATCCAAACTTTTCACTGGTAGATTAAATCTAATGTCAAACCTTATCTGAGTTCTGATCAAGTCTGGTTTGGCATCTAGGGTCCCACCACCGTCCACAGCCGTAAGCTGAACAATGTAGAGCTCCTCCAGCTCTGGCACTGAGTCATCCATCAGGCTAAGAATAATCTCTGCCTCCCTTTGGCCTTCCACAATCATCACAGAGCCAGCTAAGGCTAGGAAGTCACCCACTGTATCTGAGTCACTCTGAATCTGCCAATGGACCTGCAATGAAATGATGGTTGTTTTAGCGGTTTTACTCATAATTTGTTTGTTTGTTAGGGAAGAAATGTAGATGTATGATACAGTCTTACTGTGATGTTGCCCATGGTTCCCTCTCTGCGTGTGATGAACAAGGAAATGTTGAGCGGGCCTTCTGCTTCTGTGGATTCATTGATGACACGCCATTGAAGAGCATCAGCAGTGAACTGGACTATACCATTAGGGTCTCCAAACTTCTCTATCTGAAAGAAAAACATTCAGAAGACAGATTTTAGTTGCTGTAAATGCTGTTTACCTATATTAACTGAGTTATAGTGCTATGATTCAGCAAAGTACTTTGAGTGTTACTGAACCAGCCTGAGGATCAACATCCATCTCTCCAGAAAGAATGCTCAGCTCTATAACAAATGTTTCCTCCATTTCCACTTCTCCATGAGGCAGAATCCGCAGCTCTATGATACCCATACTCTCCTCTCCATCTTTAAAAAAGAAAGAGCCACTCACAGGAGCTCTAAAGTCAGTATTTAAAGCAGGCAGGGGATCTCTGCTGTTTGGACCGAGGATGTTCCAAGCAACCTGTGGAAAGGAAAGACGTTAGACAAAATGAGATCTGACATAGAATCACATAATATTATTTTTTTTCCAGGCATAATTCAATATACCGTTGTGTTGCCCACAAGGCCTCCTGCTCTTTCCAAAACAAGACTCAGCTTCAAAGTAGAGTTTGGGTTTGCCACAGTGATTACACTTTCATTTACAAAGCGGACCACTCCATTTGGAGAGTCACTCTTGCCAATGGTAACTCTTGCAACACTTTGGGAGCCCAGAACTGCTCCGCCAACAGCTCCAACTAGAACGATTTCAAATATCTCTGAAGGTTCACTGGAAAAATTATTTTGTTAATTTGGTTGAGTTAGAATTAAAATAATGTCATTTTACATGAAGTGTATTTTTATAACATAGCATGTTCTCTTACCTGTCTAAGTCATCTATAATAGTGACATTGATGAAGCTTATATTCTGGCCACTGAGAAACGCCAGTGAGCCATTGTGCAGGAAGTAGTCAAGATTAGGGGTCGCACTCAAGCCTCTCGAAATAAAGTGAGCAGAGACCGTCCCATAGGAACCCACTCTTCTCACCACTGGGATCAAAATATGACCCACATCTTCCTCAACTGGAAAAAAAACACCATGCCAAAACATCATCTTCTATCTCATTTGTACACATATCATCATACAGTTATAACCAAAACGTTTAACCAAATCGTTTGTGGTTCCAATTTGCATTGAGATTTAAGCCCAGCCACATAATGGCCTGATGGCAAAGGTTCAATTATAATATTGTTAGCTGAAGCAAAAGTGTTAATTAGGACAGGGCAATTGATCTCCCTCTGTTATCCTGATTTAAGCAGAAGAGCAGAATGGTGGTTTTAGGAGGTAGTGATTATAACAATTAAAACAACAGTGTTTATAACAATCATCATCTCTTTCTGTATAAGGCTTTACAGGTACTACTATTGATGACAGTGAGATTCCAAACATATCAATTATTTAGCCAATCATGAAAAACTTTGAGGTTCAGTTGCTGTGAAAAAAGCTTCAGGATGCCCAAGAAAATTCAGCAAGTGCCTGGACTGTCTCCTTAACAACTCCAGTCCTCAAGAACTGGTGTCCCACATGTTTTAGGTGTTCTTCTGTTTCAACAAATCTTAATCACATGAATGGCTCATTACCAGGCTTGTGCAAATTTAAGTTGGCCATTACTTCAGCTGTGTGAGAGCAGTGATGCATCTAAATTATGTAGGACACATCTGTTGAGGGTTATAGTTGGCCACCTCTGAACTAAGTGATTAAGTTGCCACCAGTGCAGAACTTGCTTGTGAATGGCAACAATCAGGGGTGAATATTTCTGTGACAAAAAATAAAGTTAAGACCTTATGTTAGACATTATATCAAGTAGGGCAGCAGAGAAGCTATCTCTTTCAAAACATCAGACAACAGACTGACATTCTGCAAGAACTCTTAGTATTGGTCTGCAGAGTATTGGGGTAAAGTTACTTTTTCTGATGAAGCCCCTTTCAGTCTGTTTGGGACATCTGGAAAAATAAGTAAGAACTGTCTGAAGAAGAAAAGTTAAATGCCTTCATGAATCATGTGTCATGCTGAAAGTGAGACAATTTATGTGCAAGTCCTTTTATCTAAGGCAAATGGCTCACAATTCTGCCTAAAATACTGCCGTGAATAAACTGTATTTTCAAAACCTACTAGAGCACTTTTGCCCATTCTTCCAGGAGCAATTTGGACATGAACATTGATGAAAATTGTGTAGCAGATTATACAGATTGTTTACTTAATTCATTGTGGCTTATAAAGGCTCTAAATGAACTGTTTCTGCTCGCTTTTGTTTTACCTGTAATATTAAGATAGTCCTGCCTGAAATCCAGGACACCTTCAGCATTGTCATTCTGCAGTATAATCACGAACAGAGAAGATACGTTTCCAATAGCTGGAGGTTGGTCCAGCTGCAGTCCTGACTCTCTCACTGTGTAGTCCACAGCACTGACCACCAGAGGGAGACACAGGAAAGCAAAACTAATAAGCAACGACTCAGCAAAGCACCAGAAGCTCAACCTTGACATTCACATTTTAGAAAATGTAATAACCTGTGATTGACAAGATCTACATTGGTAATGTTAACAAAAAAGAGCTCGGGTCCCTCTGGAAGACTGTCGTCCCGGATATGCAGTGTAACTTCTTGTGAGGTTTGGCCCGGTGTAAACAGTAGTCGTCCTGAAGCTGGAACAAAGTCCATTCCACTGACTGCTGTGTAGCCCGAGGTCTCAAATGTGACCAGCACACTGCCCAAACTGCCATAAGAACGAATCACTGTCACATTGACCTGTGCGAAAAAATAGGAAATCATTGTAGGTTAGGCTTATCAGCATGCACTGTCAGTGTCAATTGTAAATGTCCCTTAATGAAATAGATCTATACAGGTGTCTTGCTAGTTATAATGACCTCACCATTTCTTCCTCTTCTTTTGCTGTCAGCTGAAGTAGCCTGAAAGAGAAAAGTCCATGAGGGAGATCGCTTGCTGCCATGGTAACTCTGGCATGCCTGGCTATGGGACTTATTTCCAGTCCTACAGTAGCAGAGGTCAGTGAGAGCTGGTAATCATGTCGCTCCTCAGGAAGTTCATCATCAAGGACCTGTCGGCATAATACATATGAACAAACGTCTATTTAAAGCACAAAGAAAGACAATTTTCAGATACATTTTGTTTTGCAGACACAATGGAAGAATAATTATGTTTTCAATGACCATCAATATCACATACCTTCAGAGTAATGGTAGCAACAGACTGGCCATGACTCATAGTGACAGTGCCAAAAATAGTTTCAAATTCAGAAAACAAAGCTGGAGTAATATTCCAATACACTTGGACCTCTCCAAAAACACCCGGACCCCGAACAAGGCTGCATAAACACAGAAGCACAAGCATGTCTTTCATCATTAAAATGTAAAGCTCCCTTTTACCCTTTCTGGGTTAGTCACGTAGCATGACATTTATCTTACTTGACCATGGCAGTTCCATTATAGTCTCCTTGAGGTTCTCCGATGATAATGTTCTGAGATGATTCTGCAATGCCGATAATTCCCAGTGCAGCCTTGTCTGCTCTGATGATGACTGCAACCACTCCTGCACAAGATTTATTAGAAAAGTTATTAAGTAAGTAAGCTAGTAAGGCTTTATTTCTACAGATTTCTTTTAAAATTTAGTAAGTGCATTGACAATTAAAGATTGAATGCAAAAGGAGAAGCAGGATCGTGGTGGTGTCAAACAGAAAAACACAAGCTGTGTTTTAAAGCAATGAACAGTGTAAGCCATGCTATTATTCACACAGCTTAGGACCCAGTGCCGAGAATCGAGAATGCATAATCCATACCTGTTGATTTGAAGAGCCTGAGAGTCTAGAGGCAGTGTGTAGAGTTACCAGGTCACTGACGCAAGTTGACCCATGTTATTTATTGCTCTTCAAAGAGCAATAAATAAATAAATAAAGAGCAAAGAGGATTTGTACCAAATCCAGAATTTGACTTACAGCAACAGATGGTACATGACAACAATTTTTGTAATACTTCTTAGCTGAAAATTGCTAAACAACTTGCTAGACATGCCAAAAATATTTGCACACTGGTATGTTATTGCTGTATTATTAATTTGGATTTAAAAGGGCAGGATAACATAACTAGGAATTTCATCTTTTTATAATTTATTTGATGAAAAAAAACGCAATCCAATTATTAATACAATGGTATAGAATACAATGGGATATGCACGGTCTTGCTCAGCGATTTGAACCAGGGTACTTGCAACCTTTCCAGAACACAAGTGTTCTGCTCTAACCACTAGGCTACCACTGCCCATTGCATTGAAATAACACTCAGCTGCATTTATGTACAAGATGGCCCAAGAAAAGCAAATAAAGGCAAAAAATAACTGGTTTAAGTATTTAACCTTGCAGCACACGAGTCAGTGGTGCTCGGGTGGTCTCACTGGGTGTCACGTAAAACCTTCGTTTTGATAAGAAGACAATGAACAACTGAGGACCAATAGCAGAGATCCCAGCCAATTTTTCTCTAATTTTTTATCAAATGTCAGCTGATTTTTTATCAAAATCAGCTGACAGGTCCAACAATACTAATACAATACTAAAAATCCATCACATTCTAAGCTGAAGAGAACTAGTGTAGGAAGAAAGGTTAAAGGAATGATTGCTGTTTCAGTTAAACTAAGCACTTTTCCTCAGTAGGTTTATATGTTGCTAGTTTGCCATTTTTAAATAATACAAACCGTGTAAGGGGTCAATGACAGCACCACTGTCGCCAAGAAACAAGCGTACAGTGAATTGTTCGTCTCCTTCCAGTAAATTATCAGAGAGGGCTCTGATCACAAATGACTTGACATGCTCAGTCTGTAAAATAAAATGTAGTTAATGTTTGCTATTTTATGCTAAATTAGTCTTACATGAATACATGAATCAGCAAGTTGCACTTTTTTACTACACCTCAGTGAAGACAAGTGTTCCATTGACAGGGGAGAGGTCATGTATAGCCTGGTCTTCCACCTGCCACACCAGTGCCACTGCACCCTCACCTCCTGGACTACGCACTACTGTAAGTGTTGCCACAGCTGCAGGGTCGTCCACAAACTCGGGCTCACTGATCACAACCTGCAAGGAAAAATTGTGAAAACATACATTGGAAAATTTTAAAATGTAGACAAAAATTTCTCTAACTCTTAATTTCTCAGTAAAATTAGACTTTCCAAATGCTATGCAGCCTTATTTTTAAACTACATTATGCTAATGCTT
Organism: Crenichthys baileyi; assembly: GCA_036173005.1. Classification (NCBI taxonomy): domain Eukaryota; kingdom Metazoa; phylum Chordata; class Actinopteri; order Cyprinodontiformes; family Goodeidae; genus Crenichthys; species Crenichthys baileyi. The sequence goes on along the minus strand of JAHHUM010001218.1, from coordinate 41,953 downwards.
ATGATGTATAAACCTCTGCTGTGTGTCACAGAGTTTTATAGCTAAGCCAATTAATGTTTTACATTCACCCCCAAGGTTTGAAATCCAAATTGTCCGAGAGGCGAGTCATTAGACGGAATCACAACAGTTACAGAGGTCACTTGTCCAAGACGAGCTCCACCGATCACATGTAGCAAATCCACTCTGAAGGTCTCTGAGGCCTCTACTTCTTCATCATCCAAGATGGTGATGACTATAGTGGATTCTTTCTAAAGTTTTGAAAAAAACAACTTACAACCTAAGCCACTGTTTATTATATTTAAAGGAGATGTATTTCAGCTCAGAACACTATATGCTGATTTACCTGGCCATCTTGAAAGGTGATGTTTCCTGATACAGGAGTGAAGTCTTTGAGATCAGCTGTGATCGGCTGAGCCTCCCAGTAGGCAACCAGTCTTCCAATTGTGCCAGCAAGTCGTACCACTGACAGATGGAGAATATTGTCTGGTGGTGGCATCTCATAGGCCAGCACACTTCCAGGTGAATCCTGAGCAAGATAATTAGTAATGTCAGTTTTTGTAAAAGATTATTTAGCACCTAAACACATATTACATTTTTCATTCACCTTCTTTCACCTTTCTACATGCTCACCTTAGACAAATTGAACTGCAGAACCCCTTGTGGATCATCATTCTCCTGGATGGTGATTTCTACTACTTCCATCCCAGGCCTCCTTAGACTTGGCTGCCCTGCTCCAACAGATCCTTTTACTAGCTTCACTCCAGTGATATTCACCAGGAAACTTTCTGCAAGCTCTGGGACATCATCCTTCAAAAATACATGTTCATGCACATTAAATAAAAGGAAAACCTACAGAAAATTATAAACGTTAATTACTTATCAACCATCCTTACTGGTAGGATAGTGATAGAGACAAGGGCCACGGTGGCACCATTGGACATGATAACGTTGTTATCTTTGGCTAAGTAGTCTTCTCCTGCGGAAGCCTGATTGGAAAGGGGTTGGTGCAAGGCTGGTTTCGTCTGGTAATGGACCACCACCTCACCTGAAGACCCCTGCTCCCTTACTACAGATAGAGTCACATTGACTGGAGTTCCTGCAGATTGGGAAAAATGGGATTAAGGTAAAAAATAAACATTGAAACACCAGATGCTACACACAATAACAGTATTTACAGAGCCTTGCAAAAGCATTCATACTACTTTAACCTTTGCAACTACGAACTTCAGTGTATTTTGTTGGGATTGTATCTGATAACCCATGACAAAGTAGAACAGAGTTGTAAAGTGGATGCAAAATGCAACAAAGTTTCAACATTTCTCACCATAATAAATTGTGTGACATGCATTTTTATTCAGTCCCCTTCATACCCAAAAGCAAAATCCCTTGCAATCAATTGCTTTCAGAAGTCACATTAACAGTAAATATGCCCCTTTTCCATTAGTACCTACTCTATTCGACTCAGGCCAGGTTGGCTCTACGTGATTTGTTTTCCATTACAATTGAGTATCATCTCAGTGTGGGCGGGATCGTCAGAACAAGGTGGCCCCACAGTCCGAAAAAGTAACTTGATGTGATTTGTTGTTACACAAACTCAACAACAGCCTTGACTGTTGCTTAGTCTGTGGCCGTTGTAAGTTTCAGAGTTATAGACGAGAGTCAGTGAAGGCTACAGGCAGCAAGACAGAGGACAAGTACAGGAGAGAGAGGGAAGACATGGAGCGGTATCAAACTGAAAGGTACGAGCTAGAGAATGTGTGAGGGTAAGCTATCGCTACCTAAGGCTAGCTTGCTTTAGTAGTCAAATACACAATAAGCCCAGCATACAATGATTTAACCGTTGAAGATATTAGTTATTAAAATATGCTGTTACTAGTGACGCTGCCCCCTACGGAATCAGTGAACGACAGTCTTCTGACATCACATTTTCAGCACAGGTCTGCTCTCTTGGAACCACAAGCAACCAGGTACTAAAAAAAGTACCGGTTACATGGAACCATCACTAATGGAAAAACCTAAAGAGGGAGTAGAACCATACCGAACCACGCTTCAATCATCCAAAAATGGGAAGAGTATATCACAACTGGAAACCTACAAATAAATGGTATTGCAGCTAAACTGACAGACTAGGCAAGGAGAGAATTAATTACAGAAGCACCCAAGACACTCATGGTAACCCTGGAGGAGCTGCACAGATCCACAGCTCAGGTGGGACAATCTGAGGACAGACATCAGTCATGTTCTCCATAAAGCTGACTTTTAATGGAAGAGTTACAAGAGGAAAGCCAATATTGAAAGAAAGTTGTAAGAACTCCTGTTTGCAATTTGTCAAATAGGGGACACAGCATACATGTGGGGGATGCTGTGGTCAGATGAGACCAAAATTCAACTTGTTGGTCTATGTGTAAAATGCTGTGTAGGGCAGAACATTAACACTGCACATCGCCCTGAAATTATAATCTCTTCTGTAAAGCATGTTGTTGATAGCACAATGCTATGGGGATGCCCTTTTTCAGCAGGAAATTAGAAGCTCATCGGATTTGATCTATTCTGGCTTTGATTGAGCTTGTGGTATTTTGCAAAGAACAAGGAGAGAAACATTGACTTACAAGAATTAAAAACAAATCTATGACAGACTTTCAAGATTTTAATAAAAAAAAGGTAAAAACCTTGTATTATTTTCTTTTCAATTTATAGTTATGCACACCAATTTTACCTAAAGCAGAAAACAATAGGAAAATAAATGTTGGGGTTGTAACATGACAAAAATATGGAAAGATTCAAGGGGCTGCATGCATCTAGAAAACCTCTAATAAAAAAAACATGACACTAAAAACTTCAGTCAATACCTCTCATGGGTTAACATGTAAGGATCTGATACTTATTAATTTCTTTCATTGAGGTTCTTACTCTGTGGTTCCTGTGTCAGCGTAAACAGGGAATCTAGATGCCATCCAATCACGCCATATGGGGAGCAATTTGGTAAGATGGTGAGCAGAGCCTGAGCCCGTTGCCTGTCAATGACTGCACCCTGTCGCATGTTCTGAAGACCCAAAGTGGTGACATCCCGTACGGTGATTACGACACTCTCGGATAACTCAGGCAAACCATCTGCTACGATGGCTAATGAAATGATGGCTACTGTCTGACCTTCAGAGAATGTCACCTGTAATGGAAATTAGAGTTTTGCACTGAATTATGTCTTTTTGACACTAAATTAATGGCAGTGAGTATCTCGAAAAGTACTTTCAGAAATGTTGATAATGTGTTATGTTGTTCTGTGTAAACAGCAGAGGTTACTCACCACTCCAGACGTGGGGTAAATGTCTGCCAAACTACCGTTAGCCGCCCAATGAACAGTCAGTCTGCCAAAACTTCCTCTTTTTCTCTCAACATGGAGGGAAATTTGATTATTTTGTTCCAACTCCTCAACCTCCATATATAATGAATTCTGCAAATGTATATACAGCTGAGCTTAATACTTAGAAACACTTTCAAACAAACAGTAACACGGTGAGCACTTTAAAAATTAATTATTACCTGAGCAAAGCCAATAACTCCATGGGCATCATCGTTAGTTGGGACAATAATTGTCACCTGGCCACCAAACCCAATCTCAGCCCCTCCCTTTGGATTCTTCAGCTTGACCACAAAGCTCTCCTCCACCTCAGGGACGTCATCATCGATGATGTTCACTGCCAGATCAAGCTTACTATCACCAGGAGCAAAGTACAACTCCCCAGAGCTGAATGTTAGAGGAAAGAGAAGAAAACAATATTTATGTCCTTAACTTTTTTTCTTTTCTTTACGAGTAAAAACTAGCCTGTATTTGATATTTGTGATCCAGCAGATACCTGGGTATGAAATCAGACTGATTCGAGACAGAGGTGAACTCATAGACAGTGGAGCTATTATCCTCAGAGGAAGCAAAAAGGACCTTCGTGGTGTTGAGATATGGCACCATGAAGGAGAGGAAGGTGTTGCCTCTTGGGACCCTCAGGATCATGGTAAACAGGTTGACATCAGATCTCCAGGAGTAAAAGGAAGAACTATTTCTTCCAGCTAGCAGGGCATATGCTAAAAAATAACATCCATTAGTTTAGGATTTCAAAGTAAAACAAAAATCTGACTGGATTTAAAAGAAAAATCAACTTTAACCAAGATTTTAAGATCAAAATTATAGATACATCAAGAAATCAGCTCAAGTTAGCGAACAGGCCATATGTAACAGGCTTCACTAACCAAAAAACACATTGGTGTGGAAGTTGTAACTGCAGAATGCATTTTCGATATCAGCCAGTTTTAAAACCTGAAAGAAGTTAGGCCACTTCAACAAACATCTGGATTTCAGAATTCACTCCCCATTTCATAATCTTCTAGTTGTGGTATTTTCATGCCCAACTTTTCAGAATAAAAGCAGAAATCTGCTACATGATGTCAATTCTGCTTTGGGGGCGGTTTGGCAATTTTAGTAGTTTCCATAAAGACTAAATGTTTTACAGCTAAATTTCTTGTTTTTTTTATCTTTTGAGATTTCAACCTGTTTCTGTAATATACATTCTGGATTTGTAAATGTTGGCAGCCTTTTGGAAGTCTCAAAGTTAAGGTAAAGGTCTACTTTCTCAAGGGATATCAGCCACAGAGACTACTGCTATTGCTAATCACGCGGATTGTGCTAACTACAGATCTTTTGATCCTACATGTACTTAAAATGTCACGCCTAAGCTTCGAATTGTGTGGGTTAGCATGATTAAGGAAACAGTCTGTTTTAGGATTCATAGCCATTTAGCCTGTATATAGAAGGTTGTAAAGGTTGGTGTTTTTTTTTCTTTCAAAAACAAGATGAGATCTTAATCATTTACAAAGTCAGGCACATGCCTACATTCGCCATGGCTTTATCAAACCGGGACATCTTTCTATATTAAGGAAAACATACAGAAATTAAAGCTGTATCAGTTTTTTTACAGCTGTGCCAGAACAAAATATGAAAACAAATATAGGGTCTGGACTTTGCAAGGCATACAGTGTCATGAAAAAGTTTTTGCTCTTTCACAGATTTTTGTATGCATTTTTGTCGCCCTTGCACCACTGAAGAGGATTTTTTGGTCCAATCTTCTGTGCAGAATTGTTTTAATTTTGCCACGTCAAAGAATTTTTCAGCATGAAGGACCTGATAAAGACGATGTCATAGCATCGAAGCTGCACTTTATGCAAAATTCATTTTTTGATCATTTTTATACTTCCATTTGAGTCTCTAATGCTTCTACAAACAGTCCAAATCCCCCAAATCTCCCAAAAAACATTCAGCCATTTTTTTGGCAATAAAAAGTTTTATTTTATTTTATTTTATTTATTTTTTTAAGGGTAATGTTCCAGTCACATTGCCAAAAACAGTACTAGTTTGCGTGAATCACTTCACCAGGGACTGCTTTGAGAACTTACATCAGTACACGTCATAATTTGCAGAAAGGCTTAGACTGAAGAAAAATTTAGTCCCTACTGTTCGTGGCAAATCTGCAGATGACAAAGATGTAAGTACTTATTGTTGTGTCTTATAAGTTTTGGTTCTGAAAGGAGCTAAAAAATGGGGGAACTGAGGTGGTGAAATCTCATTATCTGAGAATGATTTTGTGCAAAAAAATGTAATGCACGTGTTCTGTATAGCCCCTAGACCTATCCCAAATGTTTCAAAGGAAATATAATATTTCACCTTTAGAAACTGATTTTGATTTTTCACACCAACATTTTTAAAAATATTTTTTAAGCAATCCAGAGGTGGAGCTGCTGGGATGTTTTGGAACATTCCTCTACTGAATAATCTAGTGAGGTTAAGATCATGAAATGATGGGTGGACATTGTTCTTGATTTCCTGGTAGAGAGCAGAATTATTGGTTCCATCAATTACAGCTAGTTGTCCATGTCCTCAAGAATCAAAGCAGTGGCAGACTATCACGGTACCAAAATGTTTGACCATCAGTATATGGTTCTTTTCCAAGAGTCTTTGTTAGTTTTAAAACAGACGCAAATAAACGCCCACCCTTAAGAAAGATCCAACTTTGTCACATCAGTCAACAGATCCTTCAACAGATACCTTTGAACTGTGCTACGGATTTATGTCCACTCTCTTTCTTGTTGTTTAAACATGAACACTGACCTTAGCTAAAGTGACTGAGCTCTGCAATGTTTTAGATGTTGCTCTTGGTTCTTTTGTGTCCTCCTGGTTGAGTTGCTTCAGTGCTTTTGGAGTAATTTTGGTAGGCAGGCCACTCCTGTGAAGGTTCATCATTGTTCTTTGTTTTCTGCATTTGTGGATAATGGCTCTCACTGTAGTTGACTTGAGCCCCAAGACCTTGGAAATGGCTTTGTAACTTATTTCCAAACTGATAGATGATAATAACTTTGTTTCTCTTCTATTGTAACACTTCTTTAGATTAGGGGATGAGTAGTTGCTTTTTGAGATCTCAGATAGCTTCTTATTTTTTTCCCTAAATAAATCAAACCAACAACTGAAAACTGCTTTTTGTATTCAGTCTGGTTATCTTTGCGAACACTTTTCACAGCACTGTAAATCTTCAGGTAATTAACATTAGGACTGAATTTTTACAAGCAGAGTTGTTTATGAAGTGTGCTTACTGATCCCCGAGGGCACAGTGAAGGAGTGAATAGAGATGAGCCCTGGGTGTGGAATGGACTGATAGTGCTGCGGTGAAGGCTTTGCTAAACTCCACAGTAACACCTCACAGGATGGAGAGAGATCTGTAAGAGAAAAACAGAAACCAACAAAAAAATATTCAGAGATCTGTGTTCATTCACACCAGAATAGCCTGTTTATGTAACCACTTGTCTAACTGACACACCCAAGACTGAATAATTACAACTTCTGAGTCCTTTTGTGGCTGTGTCGTGCTACACATTGAGGTCTTTCCACATAAACCCACAACAGGTCCAAACCAAAAACTCACCACTTTTGTAAACTCAGAAGAATAACATCATTTCATAACAAACAGAGCATTGCAAAAATATATAACCAGACTGTAACTAGACTGTAAGTTTTAGGAAAGGAAACAACGGAACAGTGATGTTTGATGAGCAATAAACAGTTTCTGTTTGTATCACCAACGAAGTCTGTAATAAAATCTAGCTGTTGCATAATCAAGTAGAAGACATTTTGAAAACAAAGCTACATAAAAAAATGCAATGCATAACAATCATGTTTCCATACTGTGGACTAGTTCCACTTTACAAGCATCCTTATATGACAGGCTTATAGGACAGGCTTATATAGTGAATCTAAATATATTTGACCTCTGCACCAGGCTGTTGTTATGAAAACTAATGCATCAAATTTACAGAGTTTGCTTGACTCATTGCTTCAGATATACTTTTCTAAAAGCTTAACATGTTGTTTTATCTACAATTATGGACGTACCCATCTTTTCCCAATTACCGGTTCTGGGTCCTAAATGAGGGTGCACAATATATCCCGAATTTATTGCCATAGCAATATCAGTGTGTGCAATATTCATATCACAAAGGACTTTTGGGAGTGGAATAATAATTGGCTAATGTATTGGCTAAGTGTTATTAATTTGCATTCTACATGTTAATGTAATAATTAGTCAGTCGGACAAAGTCTTACGCCAGCAGATGCTCACACTCGGACACTCAGATACTAATGACACTGCCCAAAATGCCAAAGGTTACAGACTTAAGGAAGCCCAGATGAACAAGAGAGAGAATATCGTACAGCCCTAGTCTAAATGATCTACATTGGAGTCCAGACGAAGTACTTGTTGTTGGTCTACTGTCTGTGATTTTTAGACATGCATGTCTAAAGCACATTTAAATGTAACAACATGCATCAATGTTTTATGAAGTCAAACAAGTTATATCACCTTCAACAGCAATCAACAGCAGAGTATCCCCTCTTCTCATGTTGACTGCCTCCACCTGAAAGGCTCTGCCTGAGAGTGGGAGAGTTTGTGGATTCTGAAATCTGCCACTGGTCCATTGCAGGAGTTGGCAGCTCCCACTCTGGCTGTCTATGCACACTAGCAGGTAGAGCACATCTGCATGCGTAAACGGAGCTAGATTGAGGATGTTCTGTTTAAAGTTGAGAGTCTGGTGGAGTCTAAAGGAGCCGCCAGTCCAAACAAATATCTGGAGAATCAGCAGAAAAAAAAATAAAAATTCATATACAATTTGAATAAGCATTCCTCAATCCTGGAGCTATTCATTACTTTACTTTAAAAACCTAAAGTTTGTCTTAACAGTGGCAACAGTGGAGTCTGCATCACCTGGCTAGATGCTATTAGGTAGTCTTTGCCTTCAGTGAAGAAGTGTTTCACATCCGGGGCTTCAACACCTAAGATTTGTTCCTTTAGAAATAAAAAAAATTCATCTCATATATGCTAAATGTCATAGTAATATAGAAATGTATCAAAACATGACAACGATGGTGTGATATGAATGATTTTATACTTGCCAATGTGATGTTGAGGTCCTTCTGCAGCTTAAATATGCTAAGATTGGCAGCAGGGAAGAAGGGAGGGCCACCGTGTGTAATACCTATGTATGTAGAACTATTGACTGCAAACCCAACACATGAGGTTGGGTCTTTGATTCTGACCGACTGAAACAATCAGAACAGAGAGGTAATAAATCATTATTGGTAATTCAGTCTGACCTGGATTTAATTTTACAGTAAAGATATTGCGCTACTTCAGGTAGAAAGGTCAGGTTACCTCTATCGGCACAAAAACACCTTGCCACCGATACAGAGTTGCCAGAGTGTGGACGGCCCCGACCGCTGGCTTCAGGTCCAGCCTCAAAGCCAAGAAGGAAGAGTCCCCTGGAATGGAGCACCAAGAAGATGTGGGGCTGTCCTCAAAGCTCTGATACCAGCCAATGACTGGGAGGGGACCCTCTGTAGGAAAAAAGAAGAGTACCCTCTGAGTCGAAGAAAAGCACAAGAAGAGATTTACATTGAATTCTTTTTTAACTTTTTATTCTAACCAGAGGCTGTAGCTGTGTCAGACTGCATCTCCCACTCTACACTAACTGCTGACCCCAAGCCATTACTGCGAGAGACAGTGAGGAAGACTGCTCTGCTCCCTTCCTCAGCAACCATTGCTGTGCTGGTTCTGTGTAGAGACACAACAAATAACTATCTAAGAGATTCATTTTTTCACTGTTCAAAACACACGACAGGCTGCAGCATTTGCATTCTAGTCAGATCCTTTTGATGTGACTTAACCTATTGAGAGAGGGTCCAATTCGGAACAAGCCTGAAGGGGCTAGGTTCTCCAGGACAGTGATGAGAACTTGGAGCTGGTCCCCAAGCCGTGCACCTCCTGTCGGGTTGTAGAGAGTCAATGTGAAGGTTTCATTCCCTTCAGGTTCAGCATCACGAACTGCCCGGACCTCCAGCATCTAAAACAACACAAAAACTAAATCGACACAAGCATATGCTAGTTCTAAAGGAATTTTTTTCTTATTTCTTTCATTGCCATTTGGTAAATAAATTTGCTACTAACTGCTTCCAACCTACCTTAAATCTGACCCCATCCTCCAGCAACATGAAACCTTGCGTTGGCATCACATCACCCTCTGCCAAGCTGCCGTTGGCATCCATGATGGCAAACTGAACTGAGACGGCACCAAAAGTGCCTTCCTCAGGGTTACGAACCACATAGAGTTTAGCTATGCTGTCGCTCAGCTGTGACCCAGAGGTAGGCTCTCTTAACAGGAAATGATCACTGGTGTTAAAGGATATGACACCATGTCCATCATCACTGGCGAGGATATTTACAGTAGCTGTTAAAGCAGACAAGAGTTAGAAAACATACTCTGGATTATTAAATATGCAATAAGACTAAAGTCATTCACTACAACAAATGTATCAATTGTCTTACAAAGTAAAGGACTGTGATAAATACGTATAAAGATAACTTGACCTGTTTTTTGTTTACAGACCTAATCTCACCACTTTAAACCTCTTTGAGCATTTTGTGTATTTTTGAGCCTAAAATAAGCTTTTGTCACTAGTTAGAGAGTGCACTGGTTTTGTACGAAAAGAGCAATATGTTAATGCTGTTGTCTGGGCACATGAGGCAATGTATGAGCCACAAAACTGGGAAGACTGAAGTACTGTAACTGAGCAGCTGAATGACCAACTATCTTAGGGCAACCCAGATTTGTATGTTGTTATTCGTAATAAGTTTGGTTATTATTTGTGCACACCGGTGATGTGCAGTCAGGGGAGGCAAGTGAGGCACTGTCTCACACACTGACTAATGCAGGCAGTTGGCGCATCCCTCTTGCTGTCTCTCTTTATATCGCCAATATACATGCTGGATTATACATGTAGTAAACATGCTGGTGTTCCACAGTCTGTCTATTATATTTGTGTGTATATGTATGTGACAAATTTAATCTTTCTAATCGGCCATAAATGCGCAGTGAAAATGTACAGGGTGAGGCATAAAGTACTGTGCCGCACTGATAGGGGCAGTGCTGAGCCTCATAGGCACAGACAGCTAACAATACGTCCCTACGTACACTTCAGCTACGCAGAGGTCAGGGGTGTTTTCACTGACAAGTCCTGTAACCGTACAATTATTTAAACTAGCAAAAAATGGACGGTTACTTCTCAACACTGGAAAAGGATTTTTCTAAACTGGATCTGGAACAGGAACACCACCGCACATAACTAGTGTACACAGCATTTTGCTTGTACAAGGGAATGAAAACTTTGATAACTTTGTATTTCTAATTTTCAAGTTTTGAAAGCTGATAAAAGCATTGATTGAATCTCTACAGCAAGATCTCAATCTATCAATATCTGCTTCATTGTATTCTGTCTTTCTGCCTACCTGTAGTATTTCTGCCAAGCTCCAGTCCAGGTGAAGGCTCAGACAGGATTAGCTGGAATCTCTCTGCTCCCTCTGGAATTGTGTCATCAATTATCTGCACTTCCACAAACGTATGCCTTTCACCATCAACAAAATGGAGCATCTGGGATAACAAAGGGAGTTAAAAGTGAAAAATTACATCCTGTCTTATGTCTACAAAATCGTTTAGATGACCAAGTCCAGGAAAAAAGGTTAGAGTCAGGGCAAAGTGAGCTTTCTTTGTTACGCAATAAATCCTTCAGGTTTATTCAAATATTCAATGATGACTGAGAACATAGTAAATGCAGATGCAATGCTAAAGACATGTTTTTATTTTAAAAAAAGGAATCCACACAGCATGATGCTGCCACCACCACCACCCTGTTTCACCAGGGTGATGGTTTTTAATGGTAGTTTTTTGTAACACATTGCATTTTCCATAAAAGCCAATAGGTTTTCTTTCGGTCTCATCTGACCAGTTGTGTAGCCCATACATGGCTTGTAGTAAACTGCAAATGGACATGTGTAATCTAAATAAATATGTATATGACTGAGTTGTATGTAATGCTTAAATACTTTAAATGGCTAACCATTTCACTAGTGTTGTAGTCAAGTCCATGTTGAGCTTCCAAGTTCTGGGCAAAGAAAAAAAGAGAGACATTCCCATATGTCCCCTTGTTCCTGTAGGCCACGAGAGTCAGTGCTCCGATTGTTTCATTCACTTCATACCTTCAGACAAGAGCACATTTTCAATTTTATTTTTTATAGAACATAGGCATATATTTAAATAAAACAACATTTTGGATGTTTTTTCTCACATGGTGCTTGTCCATTCAATGACCCCTCTAATACCATCATTAGCCACAATGCTGACTTCTGCCACCAAACCATGGGTGTCTAAAGGAGCATAAACAGAGAAAAAATGTATAGGATGACAATAATAGTTTCTGTGGTTTAAAATTTTATATTTATGCCTATGTATTTTTTGCCCAGCTTCTTTGTCAAGCTTATCTACATTGCAAGCAGGAAAACAAGCTGGGAAGCGAGTAACTGCAGGGCCTCTACCTTTCATCATAGCACATTTGAGCAAAGGATTACAACTAGGGGACATCTCCAACGAAAGGACTTGGAGGGTGAGGAGCCAAGCGTGATGTATTTATGGACTGATTTATGACCCTCTGAGCAGTGTTCTCCCATTTACTCTGCAGCCAGGACACTGGGAGGCCAGTTATGGGTTTAGTTTGGCTTTCTTCTTGCTCACCACACAGGGCTACGCGCTGCCACCAAATCCCAAGACTTCCTCAATCATAAAAAGCATCAGTCTCACTGTCCAAGCCACATAATGATTGCTGCCAAAAGAATGGCTACATGTTTACTGTGTGTCTCCAGGCAGTGGGCTGATAGTATTCTGGGAACCTCCTCTGCTGTTTTAGTTGTACTTCTAATTTGTCAACTCATCACTTTCTAAAGATACTCATTCATAAATTGAGCTGTGGTTAAGATTTCACAGAAAAGGGAGAAAAACTGCAGCTACAGACTCGTTAAAAAAGCATTTTGAGGGCTGAAAGTTGGATAGAATATCGCAACATGACCTGCACTTTAGTTGTCAAACGTAACTCAAACAGAAATGTACGTGCATTTTACCTGGCAAAGTACAATAAACAACCTCTGGTCATCAAATAAGAGAACATGTTAAAGAATTTCAGAAAGAGAAGAGGAAAATTTATTACAAAGCATCATAAAAACAATACAACAGAATAGGAACAAACTGCAGAAGATACAATACAAAAAAAATTGAGTAATTTTTCAGGACTATCTATACTGGCCTGAACATAGTGGCTCAGTCTGACTAACAACTCTCATGTAAATCCTCACCAAGCTGGGGAACAGTTGCAAGAGTTGTGATGAGTACTGCAGATGTTATATTGACCAAGAAGAACTCCTGCAGCTCTGGAATGTCATCCTGATAACAAAAGAGGCTGTAAATGCAAATGTTCTTACCAATCTGCTAAAACAAATGTTAGTGAAGCCCTGAAGCGAAAATAAAAACTATAAACACATACAACCTGGTAAATGTAGAGACATCAAAATGCAGTAAATGTAATCACCCACTGAATATATATAACCACAGTACTTCATCCAAGGAAGCGCCCATTTGTTTTTAGTTACATTTGTGCTGTCAAATGTTTAATTGAGTCAGACACTGCAGTCTTTTATAAAAAGAGGTTTGACCTATTTACACTTTAAAATCTGATTAATAAGCAGGAGAAGCATCCAGAATGTATGAATTTACTGAGAAAAATATCGTACATGAAGCAACAAGACAGATTAAAATGTCTGGAGGTACAGTCCATGTGTCCCTGTGAAAAGATCTGCAGCATGCTTCGAGAGGAAATAAAGTCCCATTTTATGGACCATGATACAAAGGCCATTTATCGAAGCAAACAGGTGTGTTAAAGTTTGATATTTAATTATGGATAAAGTGCACATGTCCGCTGTATTCAAGCCAATTTAGAGTGAGATACAAAATGTCCAGAAGAGTAAGAAAAAAAACTAAAAACAATAGCTTTTAAGCCAATATTAAATCAGGGCCTAACTGATGTAATGCCAATAAAGATGTTCTACAGGAATCATTAAGAAGGCTATAAATCATTTTCTACATGATTATTAAAATGTAAATAAATTGATGCTCATTTTACATTGTTTTGTCATCTGTTGAGAGATGCTTGTCTCGTTTCCCTTTAGAAACAAACTTCTTATTGAATGAAAATAATTTTAAATCTAAATCCAGGAGTATGAATAATTCTGGGCTTTACTATATATAGGAAGAAACAAGGATGTGCACAATTTAGTCCTTACCTCCAGAATGGTGACAGGAATGGGAACTGAGATCTGTCCTTCCTGAAGTATCACAAAACCAGTGCCAGAAACAAAGTCTTGTCCCGGTTCAGCAAGAGCACCTTCCACCTCAGACAGATTTTGTAGAGAACCTCTAATAACCTCATAGGTAATATTCACCGCTCCTACATGCAAACATTTTGTTACAATGGATTCTTTATGGTACAGGGTTGCAAAACTTTAAAATCTATTAAAAGGTAGATACACTTGTTTGTGTTCATATTTTGCTTACAAACCTGAGGCTCCAAACTCTCTGTTGATGTAGATATTTATAATCTGGTCCCGTTCCTCTGTCCTCACCCTGAGGGATGACGGTGCGATAGTCAGTAGCCCGTATGGCTGATCGCTTGTGTCGACAGTGAGAACCGCCTCACTGCCTTGAACATCCAGGGCAGCCCGGCCAGTCACTACAACACCTGCATGCAGGGTAGGTGGATACTGTTTATGATTAAGTATATTCACAAAGGTCTCCCAGACTCTTTGTTTACTAAAAGAAATATTATGTTTATTACCAAATGTTTTTAGGTTGGAAAGTAACACTCTGTATTGATCTTGGTTCTCTGGTGTGGCGTCATCCATAAGCTGCAGGACTATAGTGTCATTTAGCTGGCCCTGCAGGAATCAGCATACATATTCAGCATTTCTGATATGCACATGGCATTTAGATGTAATTTGTTTACTAGTTCACACCACTAATTGCTGGGTCGTGCCATAAACAAAACAAAACACAGGCATCCATAAGCAATGATTATTTTAAAATAAACTAATTAATGACTGGTTATTTACCTTACTGAAGAAAAGTGTCCCTGATGTTTGAACAAAAGTGCGATGAGCAAGAGGACCATGAACAGTCCAGTCTACTGTGACATTACCCAAACCTGGAGCTGATCTCAACACTAATAAGGACAATCTCTCACCTGTAACAAGAAAAGTTATGCAGTTGTCTCAATATATATGCAATGCAGTAATTAAAATTATTAAAGTTAAGCTTTCAAAGAATGTTTTTTTTTTATTCCCTATGTGATTTTTATGTGCTATAGATGATACCAGAGGAATGGAGACTTCAACCACTCATGCATGTATGATTTCATGATAATGAGAAGCCTGGAGCCCACCTGTTGCAGCATCACCAGCCATCACCATAAGTGCTTACTCTCACTTTCACATTCATACATAATTAGAAAGCATCTCCAGTGACATGAGGGTTGTGTTACAGAAATTCCTCTTATTTGAATGCTTGGTTGTTTCTGGAGAATCACAGACCTGATAGAGTAACCCATTTCTATGGTGCAATGTGGATGGAAACTCTATGAATTATCTTACACCCATTCATTTAAATTATAAGAAATTGTCATCGGAAACAGCAGAACAGTTAATATTCAGAAATTTGGTTAATGACCTAGTGGTTCAAAGATTCTCAACAAATGTATTCAGTATTTGGAAAGTTTGCAGTGCCAAGCACAAGTATTTGTCCCGCTTGAACTATTCCACATTTTGTCAAGGTACAACCATTAACATAAATATATATTTTATTGGAATTTTATGTGATAGATGAACACAAAGCATTGCATAATTATGAAGTAAAAGGAAAACTATACACATCCTAGTGGAACATTTTTACCAAGAAAAATCTTACAAATGTTGTGTGCATTTGCAATTAGACCTGCAATTTTTATGGGGTATGTCTCTACTAGCTGTGGACATCTAAAAACTAAAAGTCTAGCCTGAGATTCTCAACTGGATATTAGTCTGGGCCTCTAGCAGGTTTTGTTTCTTGTATCTCACTCCATCCATCTTTCCATCAACTCTAATCAGCCTCTCTGCCCCTGCCAATGAATTCCCACATGGTTTGTGCAACCATTGAATGTTTAAAAGTTCAAGCAGTGTGAATACTTTTACAAGGCACTGTATAGCACCTGAAAAAAGGCATCGACATTAGCAGTGTTGGCACAGCAGCTCTCATAAATTAAACTATAATACCCACCCTCTCTGGCAATGACAGAACGTGAGCCTGGATCGAATCCTAATATTCCTGCCACATTATCGTTTGCCAGTATCACTATGGTTACAGTGTCTGAACTGGGGAGGATACGACTTCCTCCTGCTGTGTTAACAAGCCCAATCATGAGGCTCTCGCTGTCCTCTGGTTCAGAATCCTCTCTGATTACTACCTCTACTGTCTTTTTAGGATCACCTGGGTGCAAAGAGGAAAAAGGTGGAAGCAACACTGGTTAAATGTCCAATGTCCAAACTGTGTCAATTTGAAATAAAATAGAGAAAGGTGAAGTTTTTGATGACCCTAGGACTATGGAGATGTTCAAGAACATTATACATACCATCAAACACCAGAGTCCCTCCACTCCCAAAGAAATCAGCATCTGGCGTGGCTGTTCCTCCAACAAATCTCCACTCTACAGTGACAGTGCCCAGATTTCCTCCTCTTCTCTCAATGACCAGAGGCACAACTATGGGCTCTTCTCTAACCTCAAGGTAGAGTCCCTCCTTGGAGGCGTTGGGACTGAGACTGTAGATCAAAAATATGCCAAATGCATCTCCGTTCACTCCGATAGAGACTATAGCCTTGTCTGGCTGACCAATTGTAGGCATGTTTTTCTGTGATGTGGTCAAATTTACCAACTCTACCTTCAAACAACACAGAACAGACATTTAATTAGCCCAGAGCTTTTGTAGATACATTGGAAACATACATTATGTTTAAGTTGGACTGGGCTTTACCTTTAAGATATGTATAGAGAAGCTTTCATCCATTTCAGGGAATTTGTCAGTTAAGATTAGGACTGAGAGGTTGGCAGTTCCAGATCCATCTTCCATAAAGGCACTTTGAGCAGTGACAGGAGCATAATCACTTCCTGCCACAGCCTGGGCACTAAACAAGGCAGCAGCTGCAGTGTTATTTTTAATATAAGTCAAAACCTGAGATCTAGATGAGAGCTGGTCGGCCCATAATGTAACCCATGTGCAGGACAGAGGCATCACGGCTGATGACAGAGAGAAGGCCTGGCAGGCCTGCTCTCTCAGACAGGCAGCAGCACATGCAGCCACAGGGTCTCTTTGACTTGTGATGTTGACTGTCATAAATTGGCCGTTGGCTGGGATACCTGGCTTCGGAGAGCCGTAGTACATCAGTAAACTTTCGTTTTGATCCTGAGCCAAGCCCACAATGTCAAATTCAGAGGTGCTGTATGCGATCTCCAAGCGACCAAAGTGACCTCCTCTGAAATAGGACAGTGGAGATGATGGAGGGGAAAAAAGAAACAGCAGTAAAAATTAAAGGCTGTTGTATGCAGGTATGAAAAGAGGTATTGAACAACATACAGTGCAAAGATTCTGTCACTTTAAAACCATAAATTTCAGTCGATTTTAGTGGGATTTTATGTGGATCAGCACATAATGGTGATGTGGAAGGAAAATGATAAATCGTTTTGAACCGTTTTTTACAAATACAAGTCTGAGAAGTGTGCCGTATAACTATGAAAGAGTAGCAAGATAGCTGACCTGTTGAAAGAGAGGCCTAAGAGGTCCCCTCTGCAGTTTGTCAAAAGCCATGTAGTGGAAACACAATATTACAGGAGAAGGTTCTCTGGTCAGATGTTTTTAAGGGGGAACCTTTTGACCCACATCCAGAACTGTTGTGTATGGAACGCTAGATAGAACATGGTGGTGGCAGCAGAATGGTGTGGGGATGATTTGGTTTTAGCAGGGGTAGGGAAACTTGTCAGACCTGATGGAAAAATGGATCAAACTAAATACAAAACAATCCTGGAAGAATTTCTGTTAGACTAGGGCAGAGGTTCCCCTCCTAGGAAGACAACAACCTTACACATATAGCTATAGTGACAATGCAATGGTTTAGAGATAAAAGCACATTCATGTATTTGAATGGCCCAGTCAAAGTACACACCTAAATACAATTATCTGCCTGTGGCAAGACTTGACAGCTGATGTTCATGGACATCCTTATCCAATCTGACCAGACTTCTTTTGCAAAAAGCAAGAGCCAGAAATGCACACTCTACATGTGAAAAGGTGCTAGAGACATACCTCACAGTATTGACTCAGAAAGACTAAATAAAAAGGCACAACACATCTCATATCTGTTATAGTAACTATGTATCATTTTCCTCCCACTTAACAACTACACATTACTGTGTGTCATTCTCATAAAATTAAGTGCATTAAGGTTTGTGGCTGTATTGTGACAAGATCATAGGGTATGAATACTTTTGCAAGGCACAGTAGCAATAAATAATTCTGAAATCTACCTCCTGCGGACAGTGATATTAGCACTGTAAACTCCCTCCAGTGGCTCCTGAACACGATAAACTGCCTGTTCAAAGTAAACTGTCCCATGTGGGTTGTCATTTGCAGGCACTATTATGTTAACAGATGTATCAGCTCCCAAGTTTCCTCCATTTCCGGCACTGACTAGTTCTACTTTAATAATCTAGAAAAGACAGAGTGGAATGAAATACTATACTAACAAAATCACAAGACAGGATATATCAGTGTGCAATGTTTTACTTTAGCTGTTTATCTTGTCACCTCAGTAATTTCAGGTACATCATCAGGTAAAATCTCGACCCTGATCGTCTTTATGGTCTCCCCAGGAGCAAATTCAACGTTTCCAGATGTGGGTCTGATGTCCCCTTCTGCTAGTTTACCATTAACAGTCGCCCGCCACTGGACTACCACTGTTCCAATAGTGCCAGCATTGCGCACAACAGGCAATGTGACCACAGCAGAGGTGGATTCTGGTTCTTCAACTGTCACTGGGACCGCCTGAAAGACTACATAAATTAAAAAAGGGAATAACTTGTTAAGCAATGAGGAGCGTTTAGAACCACATTTCAAGCTACCATAGTATGGTAACTTGTAAAAAAGAAATAAGAATTTGAATCAGCACTACTAACCAAAGGCACCAAAAGGGTCATCAGAAGGCAGTATGGTGATGACGGCACGTGTGAGATCTCCCAGCAGAGCACCTCCGGTTGTTTGGTTGATCAGCTCAATAACAAAGGTCTCTTCCAGCTCAGGGACCAAATCATTAATAACATAGATGGGAACAGATTTACTGGATTCTCCCTCTAAAAGGACTACGTCAGTCGAGGCTACGCTGTAGTCTTCGCCTGTAAGAGCACAAACCAGCACACCATCATGCACAGGCCTGCCTGTACCCATGAAAATCAGTTAGAATTTTTTTTGTCAATATGCTTTATGTGTTCAAAACTTACTGACTGTGGCAGTCACAGGTATAGCTCTGAATTTGACTGACACATCAGCAAAAATCCCACCAACTCGTGTGACATTTATTATGGGCCCAACATAATGTTCAGCTACACTGACAGCAGAAGCAGACAGCTGAAGGATTCCAAAAGCATCATCGCTGGCCTCTACTATCACTTGGGCAACAATGTCAGCCGTGGGGCCCAGAGAGGGGGAAGTTGAGACTGAAAGATACAGAAAGCAATTTTTTAGGCATTAAACATGTAAAAGTTGTTACTTTAAATACACTAATGTTAAATGTAGTGGATAACAAAAACACCTTTACACACACCTAAACTAATGACATGCCAAACGAAATCGGTTTAACTCGATGCTGCCCCTCTCTTTGCAGCTATAACACCTTTGACCCTTCTAGGAAGACGGTCAACAAAGGTTTAGGAGTGTGTGTGTAGGAATATCAGACCATTCTTCCAGGAAAGCATTTGTGAGGTCAAACACTGATGTTGTGTTAGATGTGGTTTATGTAGACAATCACGTCATTGCAAGTTGCAGTCGATCCCATTCGGTTCAACTTTGCCATAATACCACTAAAAGTTGACAGTAGGATATTAAGTAGTAAAGAAATTTCATAACTGGACTTATAGCTTATGTGACATCCTATTAGGGTACCATGCTACGACAGTCTGAATGCCTAGTTGATGGATATTATTAACCTATGGCCAAGGAAGTGCCTAGGAATACCTGAATTCAGTCATTTTGAGGGATGACCCAATACTTTTGGCATTATGGTGTATACCTCAAATAAATATAATCATTAAAATTCTACACTGAATAACTTACTGGGCCTTTTT
The DNA here is from genome assembly GCA_036173005.1 of Crenichthys baileyi. Taxonomy (NCBI): domain Eukaryota; kingdom Metazoa; phylum Chordata; class Actinopteri; order Cyprinodontiformes; family Goodeidae; genus Crenichthys; species Crenichthys baileyi. The sequence goes on along the minus strand of JAHHUM010001218.1, from coordinate 22,068 downwards.
TGATCCCCTTTGATGAGATCAAGACTGATCAGTTTGACAAACACGGCCTCATCTCGTTCTGGATCATCATCATCAAGCAATCTGAGCATAATGTTTGCCTCAGTCTGATTGGCCAAAAACACAACTGAATCAAGGAGGGAAACAAAATCCTGCCCTTCAGTGGCTCGGCCCACTCCAGGAGTCCTGTAAGGCTCTGGATCGGCCTGTTTTAGCGTCCCATATGTGACGCGCACCTGCATTAACAAAAAGTAGAAAACAAATTTAAGTATGACACGTGAAAATCCATCTATATACGCTGTTAATGGTAACTGAACACACCTGACCCATAGTTCCTTTTAGTCGCCGGATAGTGAGGAAGACAGTTACATCCGCTTCAGGAAAACGAACGGATCTCGAAACATTTGCGAATACAAAAACACCATAAGGATAATCACTGGCAAGCACAGTTAGAGTGGCAGATGTTCGGACACCCAGACGACCTTTTGAAACGTTAACCAGAGACACAGGATAGCTCTTGTCCAACTCAGGGATCTCATCCTGGGCTACACTGATAACTATATTCTCTGATTTCTGCCCCACACCAAAGGAGATGTTCCCAAACCTGCTAACAAGCTCTCCTTCAGAACTGTGATCAACTTCCCAGTACACAGTCACATTAGAGAGGTCTCCAAAGGACCGATCCACCTGTGAGAAAATAGAGAGCGAAAGAAAATGCTCAAGATGTTCACCAATCTGTGGGTATCCTATAAATAGTAAACTGTGTATTTGACTAACCACCAGGATGATGGCGTTCAGCCCATCCTCTGGTTCTGTCCCATTAACGAACAGAGATTGAGGACTGAAGTCAAACACTCCATGAGCATCATCAGAAGCGGCGATGGTGACGGTAATGCGAGCTGCAACTCCCAGGCTGGCTGTGTAGAAAATTACAGAGGCATTTGACTTTTACATGTCAAACTTTAGTTGGAAAAGTAAAAAAAAAAGGATTTGAGAAAAGAGAAAAAAATCTTTCCAGAGAAGTTGCTTAATTAGAATTAATTTTTTTGAACAGCAATAAAAGTAATAGTAATGATCAAGAGCATAACATAAATAAATTGCAGGGGTGTGTGGATAGTTTTTTAGAGATGTAAAGAGAAATTGGCAAACTAGAATTGCCTGACTTTCAGCTTAAAATCAAAAAATCTAATTGTTTTTCTCCCAGCAAATGTATCACACTTAAATTCTATCATAAATTCTATCAAGTCGCGCTGACAACAACACTATTCAGGTAAAAGGTGCTACAGAAGGAATGAGAAGTATGAAAAGAAATGTCAGCAGAATCACAAAAGCTGCTATATAAGAAAAATACTGTAATTTCTACCACTGTTCATATAGACTACTACTGCAGAGAGCTACAGTTTTAGTCATTTTATACCCAACGTATTGTCCAGCTGGCAAAGGGGCAAACTGACCTGGAGCCAACCTATTTACACTCATGGCTACTTTATAAGGTACACTTTGCTAGTACTTGGTTAAACCTGTTTGGCCTTCAGAATTGTGAGAACTCCTCATGTCGTTAATTTAACCAGGCTTCAGATATTTTGGTTCTTAATAACATGACAGCGTCACACATTTCCTGTATATTTGCTGGCTGCACATCCATTATTACAATATCCAGTTTCACACGTTACCAAATATGCTCTGTCAAACAGAGATCTAGTAAATGTGGAGGCCTTTGGAGCACCGTGAACTCACTGTCATGTTTAAGAAACCAGCTTGAGAGGACCTGAGCTTTGAAATGGTGCATTATTCTGCTGGAAGTAGCCAGATGGGTACATTGTGATCATAAAGGGATGGACATGTTTTAGCAATAACACACGTAGGCTCTATAGTTTCAATTAAGTTCAACTAAAAGGCATAAAAGGTGCCAAGAAAATAGACCCCACACCATTATACCACAACCACCACCCTAAACAGTGGATACAAGCCAGGATGGATCCTTACTTTCATGCTGTTTACAGATTTACCAGATTCTGAACTCATCATCTGATAAAATTGGACCTGGCAACTTTTTCCAATCTATTATTGACCAACTTAGGTGAGCCTGTGTAAATAGTAGCCTTAGTTTCTTTTTCTTAGCTTAAAAGAGTGGGTCCTGGTGAGGTCTTTTGCTGCTATGGCTCATTTGTTTTAAGGCTGATGCATTGTGTGTTCAAGTATGGTATTCCGCATATGCTGGTTGTAACAAGTGGTTAATTTAGGCTACATTATAATATTTCATTTCATTAACAAGGCACATTCGCCAACACAACTGGGGCTCACAAGATATGTTCTACCTTTCTCAAAGCTTTACAAAAAAAAACTGGCCACAAAACAGATTAATTGCATTTCTAATTATTTTGAGGATTACTTACTGTAATCTAAACTTTCAGCAAGACAGTAAGGTGCTGACAGTTCATACAAACGGGTTTCATTTGGAACGCTATTTGCTTTTCCCATGTCAATCTTCTTAATTACTTCTCACCGGGGTCACAGCGTAATGTAAATAGCAAGCACACTCAAAAAGGCAAGCATGCCTAAAGGAATGTAACGATAAAGGAGTGGAGAAAGGAGACATAATGGGGAGTGAAGGAGGGGGAGACTTACCAGGATGGTGAGACGATGAAGGGAGGAAGTCAAAATCGCTTTCCCCACTACCACTCGCTTCATCAAGCAGAAAGTGATCAACTAATGGTTCACACACATGGGCCGTGAAGCGAGGGGTTGTGTTGGGTAGGGGGGTGTTCACACCAGATTAAGAGTCACACCGGAAATTAGATTGAAGGGCAAGCGGCAAGGAGATGTATGTAGTTGGTCACACACGTGGGTTTGTGGAAGCAAACAGGAGCACAGCACACAAACACACAAAACAAAGGAACGGGATGCATCATCAGTTCAGACTCCCATTTTTATTAAATTTTAAAAACCACTAAATTTTAAGGAAAATCAACCTTTGATTCAAATCTGATTTTTTTACCTCCACCATCTGCATTGTAGAGCTCCACTCTGAAAACCTTTTCAAGCTCAGGGACAGCGTTGTCTACAATGGTCACATTGATGAACTTGAACCTGTCTCCTGGAAGGAATTCTAGTATACCCTTTGAGTCCTGAAGAGAGAAAAAAATAATAAGTTAAAAACCACGGAAACATCCCATATAATCTTTCTCACAATCATCATCTTTACTTCTAAATACAGCATCAGTGTAGGTGAATTAGTAAGAAAAATAAACAGAAATGTAAAATAACCTCATAGTCTTCAGGGCTGGATGCTGTGAAGGGGGTTGTTCTGTACCCCACTGTGATTTTTCCTAATAGGCCTTGGGCTCTGGCAACTGGCAGCTGGATCTGACCATCCTCCTCATGAACAATGATGTATGCAGGTTGTAAAGCTGGAGAGATCAGACCCTCCTGAGGTGGACTAGGCTGGAACTGCAACAGGCCTGAAGAAAGGAAGGGTATGAGAGAAGAAGGGAAAAGTTACGATGAAATGGGAAAAAGTTCATGTTGTACATAGTGATAAGCAATTGGTTCAGAACCCATCTTGAGAGTGAATACCATAAGGATGGTCACTTGCTGTGACAGTGACTGTATTAACAGAGTTATTAGGATCGATGCTGGCTCCGCTGCTAGGGGTGGAGCCTGGCTTCCTGTCAGCAGACTTTGCTGACACCAGAGCAACCTGAAAAGACTCTGCAAGCTCTGGGAGGTTATCATCATACACCACTAGGTTCAGCACCTGAAGGAAAGATTGGCAAACATTAGCCCCTAAAACCCAAGAGAAACAGTCCAAACTGTACCCTTTACTTCAGCTAAATTTACGGTTAAGTATGTGCCACTTTTAAACAAACAGCAGTAAAAGTGTTTATGTTGCGTCACAAAATACAACATCATCCCTACATGTTTGTTAAGCTTCAAATTTGCTACCAAGCAACCTCCAGGAGGAGCTGTTTATCTAGAAACGAGACAGCCGGACTGTAGAACTTCCAATAAAGTGCATATCAGTTTTTTTTTTTTTTTTTTTATTACCTTTTTAGTTTGTAAATACAGTGCAGAGCATTTCCTTAATACATGCTATGTGCACAGTGGACAGGTGCACTTTATCATCCAGGATAAACTCCAATAAGAGTGTCTTTCCCAACTCACTGCAAGACTGCTACAGAGACGCACCTCAGATCGCTGTCCAGGTGTGAAAACCACAGCTCCGGTTGCATTAACAAAGTCTTCGTGTGCTGGGCCATCACTTTTCAAGCTGTCCAGCTGGGTAACAGTGTAGTTCACAGAGACATAATCCAGAGATCCTCGCATACGTTCAATCACACAAGAAATGGTTGAGCCCTCCTCAGTGATCTGTTGGGACATGCATCAATAATCATTAAAATATGGATGCAGCTGTAGTATTTAGTTCACCGTAGTATATTATAAAACACAAATGTAATAACTGCTCTGTAGTAGCACTTAATAGTGCAAACAACTATATGTCTCTAGATGGTCTAAAAAAATGCTCGCTTTCTGATGGAATGCTGTCCCCAGCGATGCCATATGTTGTATTCTATGAAACAAGGAGCAGGATCTCCAGTTTCCAGTGAAGGAACTCCAGATCCACTTCTATAGGAATGCCCCCTACAACAGACCTGTGCTGCCTCACCAGCTGTCGCTCCACCTGAGATGGTACAACACACGAGTGCACTCTCCCTCCAGCCCGGCATACAGACTGATAAAATATGCAGCAACACAGAGACTGACAACCAAATGGGTTCACATTATGTGTTTCTATCATGTATATATTTACCGTGCAGACACTATAGGATATAAATAGCAATACTACAGATCTTCAGCCTTACATAGCATTTTACAAAGGCACATACACAAATGCAAGTGGTTACCTTAGTTTTTTTTTTCTTTAGCTAATGATAGAAATGCTAGAGAAACAACCCATTATAACAGTCATGTTGAATGGTTATTCTCTCAGTATGCAAAGAAAAGCAATTAACTGAGGTTTCACAATGATGAACATTCTCGTCACCAACTTTGGAGGAGACAAAAACTGAACATTTCATTAATGAGATTCACATTCAAATAGGGCAACAACTCTAAACAGACAACCAGAGCTACAACTGAAATTTTAAATCAAGGTACATCTATCTGTTAGAATTCCCCAGCCAAACTCCAGATCTCAATCCAATAAAGAATCTGTGGAAATACTAAAAAAAAAAAAACTAAAACTGTTGCCAATTTGAGCTATTTTGCAAAGAAGAATGGGCAAAAATGTCAACTTTTAGATATGCAAAGCTGGCAGAGATATACCCATTGGGACAATGAAAGTTGATTCTACAAAATAGTCATGCAAGGAGGCTCAATATAAATGCACACAACACTTTTAACTATTTTATTCTGTACTTTTTATTAAAATCTTGTATCGTTTACTTTCCACTTTATAATTATACACCACTTTTGTTGGTCAATGGGACAAATCTATTATACAGAAAGATGATGGTTTAAAAACTGATCATCTGCACTTCAAATACTTACATCAGGTATGCAGGCTCCAGTGAATCCAAAAAGCCCATTGGCATTGTCACTCTTCATGATTCTCAAAACAGCAGTGGGTCTGGGAAAGGGGAGGTGTGCGCCACCGTGCACAGCCACCAGCTGCAGATAGAACACTTCCTCTCCTTCCTCCTCCTCATCGTTCCTTGTTTCCACAATGAACGACTTCTGCCTCTCGTCCTGCCGGTACCGGAGGTACCCTGAGATGTTTCGCAGGTCTACTTTAGCGGGCTGAGTGTGGAGCTCGTGGATCTGCCTGCGGTTAAGCCTTGTGTGGTACAGGCGGACATCCTGGAGAAGGCCAGTGTAGCGCTGTCCACCTTCGAGATCTGACCCAATGAACACTGAAGCCGGTTCTCCTGTAGTAGAAATACCAAAAAACATTGCATATTTTAATATAACTCATTTATTCCTTAGATGTTTAATAACTTAGAGGCAAATAATCTATAGTGTTATACCACAGCTATACAAGCTTAAAATACGCCAGTTTGTACGTGCATGTGATATGTTTCTCTGTCGTTAACTCTTGCTTCTGCAAATTGATATGACAAAGTGAAACATGCACACAATTGCTTTATTTAATTCAAATCTAGGATTTAGTTATCAAGCAAAACCAAACAAAACTAAACTACTTCTTGATTTGATGTAATAAGGAATTTTTGTTTCAATGTGTAAAAAAAATGTCATCTAATTCAGATACAACTAACAGTGAAACTATTATAGCTGCTTTTATTGTACTGGATTACGACCACAAACAGAATCTTGATCAAAGCCACCAAGTGACTGGCTCCTGCTCTTTCTCATTATTCATTTATACTCTTGCACCTCACACACCTCTCACATCCTGTACTTATACACAAGGGACAAACATGTCCTTATCCACCGGAAAGCAACTTAAATTCCACAAAATGCAGTACATCTTTGGGTCAAGCTTCCTGGTGCAAACAGTAACACAGCAGGACAGGTTATTCTTTATCTCTCTTTTGCAGCTGTATGTAGCAAAAGAGGCATGAGGTATTTCCCCTTTCAGAGTCTTTCATGAAGTACAGGCCATTGTCTACATTAATTAGAGAGAATATGAAGAAAAGGTGATGCCGACTGATTTCTGTGCAGCCACTCAAGCATTGCAAAGCCCCAGTAGTTCAGAACAATGAGGCTGCAACTGAAAGGTGGATGTGTGTGAAGAAAGGTCCACATACATTAACTGTATATGTGCAAACTGTGGACTTCCAGCATTAATTGGGAAACAAGAGAAAGAAGTTGAAAAACACTAATGCAGATGGTTTCAGCTCTTTGTGAAACATTTTTGATATTGTGAATTTTTGTAGAAAAATACAGGTAAAAGCCCGTACACAATGTCCTATTAAAACGAATACTTCTTTATTAAGCACCACAATGTTCTGTTTATTTGTGTAAGTTCAGATGAATTCTGATATCTCTAGGGATGGGTATCTTTCACATTTGAACCCATACGGGACCCATACCTGGTACCTGGGAATCAAAACCGGTACTCAACAGTACCAGTTTCTGGTACTTTTTTGTGTGTATATGTGGTATTAAACGTTAATTTGTTTAATAATAAAATCTTAAAAAATTTCAAAATATATAAACTTTAATGAATATATCAAAACAACATCCAGCTGTTTGTATTGTAACATCGCAGGTGTTTCAAACATTTCTTCAACATGAAAACACTTAACTGACTTTCGTTTTAATGCACAAATTAAAACCCAGCCATGCTGCTGGCTGCAGATGACGAATCCCTAACGGATTCAGGTGAACTAACTGTACCGAATGCAGGAATTGTAGCCATATATCTGAGGCTGACGAAAATTGAGCATTCTTCAGCTTTGAGAAAAATCTTCTGCTTAACCAGGTGCTTCCTCAGATTATAAGTACTCCCACTGCTGGCCTTGCACTCCGCGTCATGCTTTGTTGCCGGTACCAGCCGCTACTGACGTCATTACGTTCTTGTGCAAGCAATGCTGTGTTCATGTCCCGCAAGGAAAATCGCCCCCTCTTCCACTCCCTCGGTGTCACAATGATGCATTTAGGTACTGAAAGATGGTACCGTTTGATCTTACGTGAATCGGTACTCGGTAGTACCGACAGAAATCGGTCGGTCCCTATAAAAGTACCGAATTTGGTACCCATCCCTAGATATCTTAGTACCATGACTTTAAGCCAAACGTCCTAGGAAACATACTGAAATGCTCTGAAGACCTGTGCAAAATTTAAACATCCTAATATCCTAATGCAATGTGTTTAAAGGAATATTTATAACAGGAATATAATAGACCATTCTGTGATCATTCGTGATATATCTATCACTTACATTATTTTCTTCTCTAGGTGCAACAAGAGCCTGTCACTGGAACTGGCAGGTTTTCTGCTTGACTGGCACTGAGAGCTGACCGACCGATTGGAAATTCAAAAACTGGACCTTTTTCCAGTGAGTGAACACACCAAATATAATCAATTTGCCATCCCAACAAATAAATACGCTTAAATCTCAACTATTCATTTGTAGCCTTGGCTGTTTGCTAAAGCTCTTGTCCTGCTCCAATGTAAACTTCGGCCCTAGTCTAGAATCTTTTGCAGTGTATAACAGGTTTTTTTTTTCCCAGAATTTTCCATTTTTAGCTCCATCTATCTTTCCATTAGTTCTTACCTTCTTCCCTTTCCCTGTTTAACAGAAGGAATTCCCGCAGCATGATGCTACCCCCATTTGTCACTTTAGGGACTAGATTGTTCAGGGTAATGTGTAGTGTTTGTTTTCTTCCACACATTTTAAAGAAATTTAAAGTAGGGTATAAATACCTAAGGTAATGTAATTGCCAACTGTGGTTGACTAGAACTGACACTTTACTGTACAATTATTTGGAGCATGTATTTCATATTTATGATTTAGTTTATATCATAACAGTCACACAACAGAATTGTGATGTCCATAAGAAATTGCATCAACTGTTGTTTAGAGAATATTGAGTCTATTTCAAAAGGGAAAGGAGCTAAAGCTGTTGTGAAAAGGTTTCAAAAAGTAGCCTACCATCACTGATGCCTTCCCCTTTGATGCTCCTCAGGCCTCCAGGTATAGAGGTCCCATCCAAGAAGAACTCAATAATCCCATCATCAATTGTTATGATGACATGTAGCCATGTATTTTCTTTCACAAACTTCTCTGCAGTGGCCCTTGCCACTTGGGTATTATTTGAACCTATAACTGTATAGTACAGCATCACAGTGACATGGGACTCATTGGTGTGGACTTTCACTCCATAATGCAAGCTTCCATTTCTTGTTCCTTTACACATTATGAAGCCATCAGTGTTTAGTCCAGGCACCAGCCAAGCTGAGAAGGTGAAGTTACCCACAGCTGCAGGTGCATGTTCAGGGGATATGGTCCCGTAAGCTCCAGGAAGGCCAGAGAAGAACCAAGTGTCAGTGGCTGAATGGTGTCTCCTAGCATGAGGCCTAAGCTCAACGTCATCTGGGAAAGAGGCTTGCAGCAACAGATCATCCATGAGAGGAAGACCCTGTGGGAAGCTCGCAGACACAATCTCCCAGGAAACTCGCACATCGCCGAAAGTGCCCTGCTGTCGGAGAATGGTGAAGGAAGTAACATAGGAAATATCAGTTTCAGTGAGTACGTCCTCAGCAACTTCTTGGTCCAGGTTGTCGGGAGCAATGGCAAAAACACCAAATGGGTCGTCGTTGAAAGGAATGAGGACTGAGGCATTCAGAGAGGTTGTAGCAAGTTGTCCCCCTGTCCCTGGGTAACCACCTAAACAATCAAGGACATGGAGTTAAAAAGGCTCCAAACATTTTTCAAAGAATGGCTAAAATAGGTATAGAGGTATAGACACAATTCAAATTGTATGTTAAACCTAAGTTCATATTCACCGGAAATATTGACCAGTCTGAGAACAAAGAACTCATTAAACTCTGGGAGTTTATCAGAGATGGCCTCCAGGAAAATCGGCTTGGCTTCTTCCCCAGTAGTAAAGGTGATGGAGCCAAATGTGTGTACAAACTCCTGGTTTTCATCAAGAGGTGTAAATGAGTCATTGGCAAACAGCTGCCAGGAGACTGTTACATTACCAAAGTGTCCCCTTGCTCGTAGCACACTGGACAATAGGAAGAAAAAAAATCAGTCAATAATAAATAAAGCACACAAAAATGGCATAACATAAAAATTAAAAAATAATTTTAATTATATTGCAAACTTAAATACGAACTGAGGATCCATTTCTTACTAAAAGTTGTTGCTCTTGCCCTCTTCTACAGGTTTTTCAACAGTTTCCAAAGAGAAAACTCCATTGGCATCATCGTTGGCTTCAATCACCACAGTAGCTGTGTCTGCACCATAAACTACAGCATCGCCTGTGTGCACATATCTTTGGTTAGATCAGTACAGTACTGAAAGCAATGTAGCGTAAAAACAGAAATGTAGACTGATAACAAACCACAGGGTCGAAGCCAAGGAAAATAACATTTAGATGGGGTCTGACATTAAAGGGTTCCATAAGTAGGCCATTCTAAAACCAATCTAAAAAAATATACGAGAAATACAAAGATACTTGCAAGCTATATTTAGCTAAAATTACTTTTTCCCATAACGGCTCTCAAAAGCCCACACAGTAAGTTGCCGAACTACGAGCACACTACACCAACCATGTTACAGTGCAAGCAAGTCTATTTGCAATTAAACAGAAAAAATGAAGTGTTAAGCCTGTATGTGCATCTGGCTGGGGATAAAACACCAGTCCTGCCATAAACCAGAGGTGACCTAATACTAATTACACTCACCTGTGGCGTTATATAAAATGATGTAAAAAGGTTCATCCGTCTCTGGTATGTCATCATCTTCAATAACCACAGTTATGTTCTTCATCCATTCCCCCAAATCATACACTAATAATGTGTTATTTGTCAGAACAGTAAAGTCATCTGCTGATGATCCACCAAAATCCACTCGATACATCACGGTCGCTATAAAGTCAGCTCGGCCTGCCCTCAGGACAGTGAAGTTAGCAACGCCTCCTTCTTGAACACGTACAGTGACTGGTTCTGAGGTGAGCAGGTTAGGTTGAAGGAGAGGAAAGATGGATGAATCATTAGAGTCATTAGATATTGATGATGTAGGTCTTCAGAAGATTTTCTATTTTTAGTTTGATTGTTACCAGAAAAATATATGGGGTCATCGTTCTTGTTAATCCACAAACTGGCACTAAGTATGTTTCCCAGTCTTGCTCCACCTATTGCATTTGACAGTGTGATGGTGAAGTTTTCCTTATCTTCTGGGATCTTATATCATACAAATAGAATAATAATACAAATTTAAATTCAAATAAGAAAATCAACTGAAATGTATGCAGGCTTTTATGAGTTAAGTGTAACAACTTACCTCATCAGGTACAGAGGAGAGGGTGAGGTTTTTCAAGTACTCTCCTTCTTTGAACGTAATGTTCCCCTCAACGGGCATAACATCTCCAGTCAGACCCGGGTCCAAGACCCACTGAACTGACACTTCTTGAAAGAGGCCCCTATTCCTCACTACAGGGTACACAGCTAAAAGAGAGAGAATTAGTTACATTGTTCAAGGCTTATATTATCTTATTCATCCATTTTCTCTTTACCATTTCACATAAGGTTTGGACTACAGCTCATTTTCATTAAACACCATAATGTAAATTACTCTGTTCATACAGATTCAGCACAGTTATTAGGTCAGTTATTATAGGGAGATTTCACGTGCAATGTAAAAGTATCGTATTAGGATACTTACCCTGGTGTAATGCACCTTCTTTGCTTTCATTGATGGTCACTGTAAGTCCTGATTGGATAAATTCAATGACCCCAAAAGGGTCATCATTCTTGCGGATAGTGATGTTGACCTCCCTGTGGTTGCCTAGACGACTTGGTGGAGTGCTGTGGCTACTAAGTACCACAGAAAACATCTCATCCAACTGTATGAACACACAAACAGGCGCAAACCAAAAAACACATTTCACCATGCTAAAATATGTCTTTTGTTATTTTTCATAATAAATTAAATCTACCATTCTATTATGTTCTCACCTCAGGTATCCCATCAGGCTTTGCAACCAGTGCCACCACCACCTCTCTCTCCCCAGGTTTAAACTCAAGAATACCTGTAGCTCCATAGAATTCAGCGCTGCCTGATGGTGTCACTGTGTATCGTATCAACTGTTTCAGGAGTTGTCCTTGAGCTCTGACCACGCGCAGTTCCACAGCCTCACCCTCCTTAGTATAATGTGGACACATTTTACCAGACAGACCAGTGAAAAATGAACATGATATTTACTGCCAACACTTGAACTAAGAGGAACGTCTACAACCCTGATGCCAACATAAGAAATCTTGGTAGATGACTATACAATTGATCACATTTAAATTATGCAATGTTTTTAATACATATTCGGACGTGCATTTTCCCAGGGTGGAATGATGACAAAGCATACAGAATTAGGTGCACAAACATGGATTTAATTTGGATTATATTTCATCCACACAGGGTCTAATACAAACAGGCTCATATACAAACATACACCACAATAATATGTCCATTAGCAAGTTGCAGAGAAACCATAAACTGTTTGTAGCTATCAACACGGTCTTGGCATAATCACGGCTAAATATTTGGCTAATCTTCTTATCAGAAATGGTAAAGTATACATAAATAATCTTGTTTTCTGACATAGCTTTAAACAAAGTCCAGAAATTTTAATGGGGTTAAGGTCAGGGTTAATCCAGAAGTTTAATGTTAGCCTGCTTTATCCGTTCCGAAACCAGATTTGATGTGTTTGGTTATTGTCCTGTTGGGACACCAGAAACTGGCTTCAACCAATCAGCTGCTAAGTTGTGGTGAAGAATTTGGAGGTAGTCCTCCATTTTCATTATTTCTACCTACTTTTAGACAATTCATCTGTACCACTGGTAGCAAAACAGGCCCTTATCATAATGGTACCACCACTATGCTCGGTAGCTGGAACAGTGTTCTTGGGGTTGAAAATCTCAATCCCAACATTTTTCTGGTCTTCCCATACTCAGCATTTGGCTTCTTCGAGTGGGCAGCTAAAAATTTCAAATGAGCTGATGAGGTCGATCTTTTTCTTTAGAAAATACGTGTACGTTGATGTCAAACTCTCCTTACTGGAGACAGGAACACAGATGTCCAGGATATTCCTGTTTATGATCAGCTTGAGCCTTGGTGGGACTTAGATTAAACATTTTTACCAATTTCCTGCATCTGAGATTGGCAGTTTGGGTCAGACTATTGGTGTTCCAACAGGACAATGATCCCCAAAACACAGCCTCCCTGAGGCCCTGACCTCAGTCCTATTAAAATGTATTGGAATATGTTTCAATGCTGGGGTCATACCAGGAAACCAGCTAATATAAAAATGCTCTACCATTTCTCATAAGAAGAATGGCCAAATATCATGTGCCAGGAGGTTGCTGACAGCTATAATGTCTCTAGCTTCTCTAAAACTCGCAAAGGGACATTTACACAAATATAGGTATGTATTTATTTATTTGATCTGGCGTCGATTTGAAAAAAATTCGCAACTTCACTGAAGTTGTTTGCAACATGACTATTCCACCCCAAAAAAAAACGGTTCATATTAAAAGCCCAAAATTCTTATGACATTCATGTTGATGTTGAGTGGGTGTAAACTTTTAACTGGCACTGTAGATTGCTTTTTTCTATGGTAGTCTGTTACATGTAAGCTTACGTTGATAAACCATGGACCTCTGGAGAACTGGGAGAACTCAAACACTCCGCCAGGATCATCGTTCTCCATGATGACAATCTCTCTGCTGGTGAAGCCGGCTTTCAGGATCTGATTCTCTACATTACTCCTATGACACAAAGTCATAAACAAAAAGAAAAGCAGACAAAATGCATACACAGTTTTAGACCAAGGGAAGAACAGCAGATGTACTCAATACATTTTTTATATTTCAGGTATTTTACATTTCCTGTCCAGAACTAAAGTCACATCAAATTTATAACGAAGCTGCTGACATCTCTTAAATTGCAGTTCCCTTTTTACTTTGCTCTTGTTTTGGACTTTGAAAAACTCTAACAACAGTAGCTTAAATGTTCAGTATAAACTTCGTAATGCATTCCTTGTATTGTCTGGCGCACATTCACTCCATATGCTGAGCCCCTGCTGATTAAGCCACTTTTAAAAACAATGTCAGTCAAGTGTGTGTATGTGTGTGTGCGCGTGTGTAAGTGTGTTTGTGTGAGTCAATATAACTCCACAGGGGTATGTGTTTATGTGTATATGCTAGGAAAATTGGAGCCAAGCATAACATAATGGGCATTACAAAGAAATGGTATACAAAGAAGGATTTCAGCACTTCAAGCAGTCTTAGCCATTGAGCTGCATGCATTAAAACACCATCTTCTAAAAGCCTACGTTATCAAGGCTGGTTAAATTAGCGCAAAACACATACTCTCACAACAAAAAAACTCAGTTTGATTACATTTTTCACACCATGGCAGCTTTCCACAATCTATTCCAGCCCCCAACCACATTGCCTTCCCAGACCAATACCCCAGAAATCTAGAAGTAGACACTTGTCTGAAAAGAGAAAGACTTGATTCAAGCCACACAAAAGGCCTAGGTTCACTTCACTCTCCACTTACCCAAAGTACACTATAAAGTGTGCTGCCTCCACCCTAAAGGGAGGAGTGGGAGGGAGAGAAAGCCACGGTTCTCATCAGAACAGGGACCAACAGATGTAACACCCCCCATGTCCGCCAAATGAAATAAAACGACCTTAAAAAGCTGCATGAAACATTTCTGTTTCTTACCTCCTCTGTATGTTCAAATAATAAATAAAATTATGCACAATGTACAAATTGGTGAATTTTCACCTAGATAAACCATGACTGGCTGACCTTAAATTGAAAAATCATCTCTTTTTTTGATCTTTTTACTTGCACTGACAACAATCCACAAGGGTAGCACGGTTAATATTTGAAAAGGGCTCAAAGTCACTTGTTTTCAGAATCACTAATGTATTTAAGAAAGAAGTGTAAAGATATAAGAAGCCATTTAAAACAAAATCTAATTTTTCTATGACATGTCAAAACAAGTCTCCAATTATTCAGGCTGCAAGAAGGCAGGAGAGAAGGGGATTTTCAGCAGATAATAGGAAGGCCAAACGGAAAACGCCTAACGTACTTTGTCTGTCTTGGAACAAGGATTTTAATATTTCGGCAGTCTTTTCAAAAATTCAAAGTTAAAGAAAGAATCTACATTCTTTAGAATTTAGAAGTCTTCACTGCTGTTTTAGTTTTGCTTGTCAAGATAACTGCACTAATCATGAATATAAGATGCTAAAAAGCTGGTAAAAGATTTTTTTACAATAATCACTCAATCATACACCGGCAGGACATGGCCTATGCTCCTACTATATATACTAAATGACTGCTGACAACCGCCAAGCCAAAAATAAATAATTGTAAGGCTAAAAGCAGTATCCAAAAGACAAAGCTTTACCAAACCAATCAGAAATCAGTCACAACATTCTGATTGGTGCAGCGCTACTGTAAAGTATTAGCAACTTATATGCACCTGTCTAGGGTGAGCAGCAAGGTTTCATTGACCTCAGGAATATTGTCAGCCATGACGATAAGGTTAATAAAGGCATCGCTCTGTCTGGAGAGGAAGACAACAGATCCGTTAAATGGTGTCAGATCATCAGCAGTTACATCATTACGATTGGCCCCAATTGGCTGAAGACTCCAGAACACCACAGCCTGACCATCTGTCCCATCCCGCCTCAGAGGGAGGCTAACCTGCACAAAGTATAATCAAAATAAACATAAGTAAATGCAGCATATTCAAAACTACCTGTTTGTGTGTACTTTTGTAAAAAAACAAGAAACAAAAGCACATATCTTACCATGCTGGTATTGCTGTCCTCTGGTTCATAGAGTACCACTGTAGTATTAGTTGTAAAGCCAATTTCCCCATTAGCAATGTCAGGGGTGACGGTCAAGGTCAGATTAAGAGGTCCCCCAAACCTCGGGCTGTTCGAAGGAATTGATGGGATGATGTCAACCAGCTCCACTTTATTCAACTGGAAACAAGGAAAATGTCTCAGTTTACATAAGTTGACAAGCTAATACAAATGCTGATAGTTACAGCATTGGCGCATTAATCAATAGCTAATTAATAGCTTTTTCTGCAATTATTTTCTAAAATTGCCTTATTCACTTTAAATAAATGTGCCCATCTCTGCTGTAAAGTTCAGAAGCTTTGTATATGTGACTGATTAGGGTTCTATACAACATCAAGAAGGATTTTCTAACACCTGGGTTAGCTGTAGGGGCAAATCCCATATGTCAACTATTTACTAATGCAAATGAGGCACTTAAACTTTGGATGACTGTAATTTAGACCAAAGTGCTAACACAGACTGAAGGAATGTTTTTTTGTTACATTGGCTAGCAAATGTTGCTTCTAAATTTCAATACTGCTTACAGTTTCTAGTTACCTGAATAAGGAAATGTGCTCCGTTTTGCAGAAAGGCGTCATTGCGGATAGGCAGTATGACATGGACTGTCCATTGACGAGAAAACAGAACATTAACAGATCTGCTAACATTCAGAACCTGGTCTCGGGCCATATTAGGGTCTACTGGGCCTGCAGGAATGTAGAGCGCAGTAAGGGCCATGGACACGTTACCCAGCGTGCCACCATTTCTTGCAAAATTTAGAGAGAGGAATCGTCCCTGGGGTTCGCTCCGGATGCTCTGTTCCTTGGCTGGGTCAAACCGAAAAAGTCCATAGACATCGTCGCTATCCTGAATGTAAAACACCATCTTTGGGAAAAATGAAGAAAGAATGAATACAATTAATCAGACTAAACAAATCTAAATTATGAAAAATGTATTAATAAATGATAAAAAACCAAAACATTTCTATGTTATAATCAGTACACAACATATTTCCCTTCTATGTCACTCTAAGTCATAAGTAGGCTAACTGGTTGATTTAAAATGAATTCAAGGAATACCTAATTTGATCTAAAGAATTGGAAGTCCTGGTCAAGGCATTTTTAATTGATCAGTCCCTGACTAAATTCAACTCCCAGTCCCTGTTGTTGTGTTTGTGAATTTATGTTGCGGCACCCCTGCAACATTTTGGTTTTCACTTTTTACAATGGTGTTTAATTCCTGTCTGTCTGTATCATGTGACCTGCCCTGTGCACTGTACCTGACAGCTGTCATTATGTGGTAAAACTGCACAAAGAGCAGCTGAAACACCAGTACTTAAATGCTATGATGGCCAAAGTAAAGGGTTACGTATATGAAGCGGGAGAACTATTTCTATAAGTTTGTCTAGACATAGGTAACTGGAACTGCAGTAAAACATGTTTCAAGCCTAAATATTATCTCAGCCTCATCAAAATGGGTAGGAAACATGTCTGCACTAGAAACCGTAGCACTATTGGTCTACAAAATATCCATTATTGTCTGAAAAAACAGATTTTATTTTCAAAGGAGAGTTAGGTGAAATGTAACACAGTATTAATGTACTGCACCTTAAAACTACTTAGTTTACAGGTGTAGACTGTTAGGCTCAAAATTATTCTTACCCCTAGATAAGATAATTTCTGATTAGAAATGACTCCCATAATATAGTAGGGCAATATTTAGAAGTTTTTTTTATTTGCATTTTTATAAAAAAAAATTGCAGAATGCCTCCATTAGTATTTTTGACTGTTCATCTGTTGTGATGAATAGTCAATAGTGATGATGAGGTTGGAAGGCTTCCTGGCCATCTCCCAATCTTGACCTGTAAATGGCAATAGTTTTGATTAAGAATTGTATTTGAACACCTATTCTTAAATGATTGGTAACACAGACAAGAAGTCTGGAGTGGGACATTCCTAGAGTACTTCATTGTTTTTCCTGTTTTTGTATTACTATAATTGTATTTTATGTATAAGAAGACAACAAATGACAGAGGGTGACTGGAACAGGAAAGACATTACATGAGAGTGAATGTAGTAAACCAGAGCCACAAGCTAACTTTGGAGAGGTATCCTCTTTAATTAACTCGGCTCAAAACTGTTAAAGAGTTAAAGAGTGTTAAGCTATGGCGTGTATTATTATCCCAGAACAATGATTGGTCTGGATGCATGTGTGACACACTTGCATCATCTAATCTGCAGCTCACTATAGGGAGTATATATTTATCTTAATGTTTTATAGATCATCATCAATTATCATTAAACTTGTGTGTTTATTCTTACCCACTTTTCTTTGCACTCTTCATACTTGACGGTGAGTTTCTAATATGTGTCTGTATGTGACATGTTAAAAATAAACTAGACTTTGATCTGCCCACTGCTTTCACACGTAGCCAAGAAGCATGGACAAAGATGGAAGCCATAAAAGCCTGTCACTACTTCACCCATGCTTAAAAAGAAAACAGAGTTTTCACCACATGCGGAGCGCGCCTGCTGTTTCCGCTTTGTTTTGATTTAGCCACATTAAGGGAACACCCACAGAGCAAAATAACGCACCAAGGAGTCGACTCCTGCTCCATGTGCCAAGATTGCATCTGTAGCTCACAGTAGGTCACCCACACATGCATAGCAGATGGATGTCTCTCCCAACAATTGCGGTCTCTTTTTTTCCTCTCACACACATTAAACACCAATAAAGCTCACCTCCATAGGCTCGTCAATTTCCGCATTTCCAGTAACAGTGTTGGGCAGCAGTTTCAGAACAAAAGCCTCTGCTTCTTCGGGTTGATCATCAGCCACAATGTTTATTGAAATCACAGCTGTCACCTGACCGGCAGCAAATTTCACAGTTCCAAACTGGGGCGTCAAGTCATCCAACACTGGCGAGGGATCGCTCGAATTCCTGCTGATGGACCAGTTTACAGACACGTCACCGTAGCTTCCTCCATTTCTTACAATAATGATCCCATTAAATCTGGAGAAGAGATAATCTTAGATGTAATTACATTACATTAAGAGCAAGCATCCTTTGCAAATATAATAGCTTTTAATTACCTTTGTGTCAGATCCTCATTGATGGTGATTGGCTGACTGAGAGCAGCATTGCTAATTGAGAGGACGCCATAAGGCTTATCATTGGGCTCGATGGTCACCAGTACTGCATTGGGTGATACTAGCACAGCGTCTCCTCTTATAGTTTCCTCCAACAGAACCACGTGAAAAGATTCAGCAATTTCTGGTACATTATCATCAAGAATTTTGAACAGAAGGCTGGCTTTGAACACCAGTGAAGGGAATGTGATGGTTCTGACTGGCTGCAGGTCCAGGAAATCCACACCTGGAGTTGCGGTGCCCACTCCTTCACCAGTCACCACCCTGTAATCCACAGACACCTAAAAAAACACAGTGTAGTGGCTATATATTAATTTGACTCAACCATAATGCTTTTTCTAAAAATAAAACACTATTACACTATTTATTACTCATTACATATACAGTAGCATTGTATCTTTGGCTTAACCTTAACATTAAAAAGTCCAAAAAGAAAATATTAACAGACTAAGTGAGAACAACCTTAGTGTCAACAGAGCCGATGAGTGGCCCATCCTCAGTCAGTCGGCCGCGGGTGACGTTGAGGCTAATGACAGCTGCAGATTCTGGTACGGCCATGACTGAGAGGGAGAAGCGCAGGGGGCAGTCATTTGGCCGGATTCTAAGCTGGACAGCGCTGGCGTTGGGGTTGAGAAGGGCTCCACCTGCCACACCTGTTAACCTCACTGTAAACACTTCATCATTCTCAGGGATCTAGTCAACAGAGAATGATTGTATGGTTATTAGATACAGTTTAAAACTTCAAACAATGTATCCATTTCCAGTGGACTTTTTCTCATTTTGACACATTACAACCACAAACTTAAATGTTTTTTCATGGGACTTTATGTGATTAAGCAACAGGAAAAGGGAAAGAAAAGGATAAATTGTTTCTTTTTTTTTTACAAAAAAAAATCTAAAAAGTGTGTAATGGATTTGTATTTATTATTTTTACTGTGATGCCAGTAAATAAAATCTAGTGCTACAAATTGCCATAAATGAATTACCTTATTAGTAAATAGAGTCCACTTGTTTGTCATTTAATCTTAGGTTGTGGAAATTGTAGTCTCCTTGCAATCAGAGAAAATTTGATCTGATTCCAGATCCCCTGCTATGATAGACCCATTGGCAAGACACTTATCCACAAACCTTTCAGTCTGTAGATGTGCAAAGCTGGTAGAAACATAACCCAAAAGGATTAAGCTACATGCAACCCTTTTTTTGTTTTCTTTCACTACATTATGTATTACTTTTTGTTAGTCTGTCATATGAAATTTAAAAACTATACATATACTAGGTTTGTTGTTGTAATGTGAGAAAGGTTTGAGGGGTAGGAATATTTGACCTCCTGTGTAAGGAATATTTGACCTCCTGTGTAAATATATGATAGACTATCTGGTACACATTCAGTTCAAGGAAACAAATGAGGTTGAAACTATGAAGCCAAACAAACTGTGAAGTAGCTTAAGCAGTATTGAGGGCAGTTATGTTTCTGTCCTTTTATATTAATCGCTTTAAAGGTTAAAGTCAATTTTGCCATTTAGACATTCCTACTGTTTCCAATGAGAACACAGAGATGTGAACACACATAAATGATTTTTGAACTGGAACCTTAGGTTAATACCTGATCATCCTGAATTAGGATACTGAAGTGTGCTGCAGCCTGTCCTACAGGGATCATAATGCTGCCTCTGTCTGGAAAGATATCCTCAATAGCAGGGTTGGGACCATCCGAGACCTGGAAGGACAGGGACAAAAAGAACCATGATGTTTCCTATACTTTGTCATGCTCACGCATGGATTATTATTTTAATTCTAGAAAAATATTTTTATTAAGCACTCCACTGTCTTCCTACCTCAAAGCTCACATTGACCGTCCCATAAGTTCCTTTTTCTCTAATTAATGTGAAAGACACATTCCTTGCCCCAGACTCATCGACAACAATATCTTCAGTCTGATAAAAAGGAAGAGAAAAAGAACCACAATCTCTTAAACTCAAAGTGACTTCAGACAAATAGAAGAATGAATAGAATGAATAGCACATTGTTGTGTTTTAAGTGTCAGGTCATGCACTCAAATTGGACTCAAATTGGAAGTAAATGATGGGGTTCTTACTGAGTTAAAGGCAATAATTCCAAAGGCATTGTCATTGGATAGGATGGTGATTGTTGCCTTGATTGGTGTTCCCAGTATCACACCATTAGAGGAACTCTGGAAAAGGAGACAATCAAAGACAGGAAGTGCTGGTTTCTGCCCAGCTGCTCAGTCAGGTTATTTCTCTGCAGGGTACTTCTTTTTGACTTGTGCTGTGCTCTGTCTAAACCACTAAACCCTGACAAAAGTTAAGTTTCTGCATACTTGAAATTACACAGAAATGACCCTAACATTGAAAGATCTTATACGCCTTAAACAGCAAGTTTAGAAACAAGCATCATTTTCCATGTTAAAAAACCAGACACTCTATCAGCTCATCATGATTTAACTAGTAAACCTACAAATGTTTTTACAGTCCTTTCTTGCAAATATTGTGTGTTCCAAATTTGCTCAAGGAACCAGGGAACATGTTTTCAGTGTGGATAATGATCCAATATCTCTGACTTGTATCAGTAGCAGACAAGCAGGCCTACCTCAATAAATTAGACATTCAACAAAAAAACTCATTTATTTTCATTTAATTCAAAAAGTGAAACTCATTAAAAAATGTATTACACAGAGACCAAATATTTCAAGCATTTATTTCTGTTAATTTTGATGGCTATGACTTACAGTTAATTAAAACCCAAAATTTTATATTCAGAAAATTAGAATGACCAATAAAAACTGATTTTTTAAGCACAGAAATGCTATGTTAGGGTCATGGATGACAAAAGAAGAAGCAGGCTGTTTACAGAGTGCGTTGCCCAAGCATATTAATGGAAAAATTTAGTGGAAGAAAACATTTTGCTACAAAAAGGTGCACAGGCAATAGGCCAAACTGCAGCCGTGAAAGATTCTGAATAAGAGTCCATTCAAGAGTTTGGGTGAGATTCACAAAACCTGGACTGTGGCTGGAGTCAGTTCTTCAACAGTTGTTACAGATGTAGCCAAGACATGGACTAAAACTATCAGATTCCTCGTGTTAGGTTACTTGTTAACCAAAAATGTCAGAAGCATCTTACCTCTGCTAAGGAAAAAAAAAGCCCTGGACTATTAGTCACTTGTCCAAAGTCCTCTTTAAAAATGAAAATTAATTTTACATTTCATTAGGACATCAAGAGACTGGATAAAGACTGGAAAGGCACAAAATCCATGTTGTTTGCGGTCTAGTGTGAGGTTCCCAGGAATCAGTAAGGATTTGGGAGTCATGTCATCTGTCATCTGCCGTTGTCGATCCACTGTGTTTTATCAAGT